>JAYXIM010001926.1:0-168060 GCA_037575425.1 Anastrepha fraterculus
TCTGAGCAGTATCCACTGTTTTTGGCACCTAAAGACGACCTGATACCCATAGTTTTATTTGGAAGGAAATTTGATGTCACATTCCACTGCGTGAGCAATGGAGCAATCCAGAAAGCATTCAGAGAGGTTTGTCGGATATTTTCTTTACCGATGGGTCCAAGAATGAAATAGGGTATGGAGCCGGATGGTACTTAAAGGATAGTAATAAGTATCACTATGCTCTGAGTGAAATGGCAACTGTTTTCCAAACGGAAGTTTTTGCCATCCTGAAAGCAGGCGAATAGATAATCGAGAGGAGATGGAGCGGGAAAGAGATTTGAGTTTTCAGTGACAGTCAGGCTGCACTGAAGGCCCTGGAGAACGCGAAGCAAACCTCAAAGATTGTTCAAGAATGTAAGAAGAAGCTTAATTCTGTTGCAAGACAAAACAGGCTTGTACTTATGTGGGTTCGGGGACACTCCGGTGTTCAAGGAAACGAAATTGCCGATAAATTGGCCAACCGTGGATCACCGGTTCCCCCACAAGGGCCAGAGCCAATAATGGGAATCAGTTCCGCAGGAATCATGAATTGGATCAGCGCTTATGTAGGCAATCTACATAAAGAGCGATGGTCCGGTCTAGAACGCTGCAGAACTGCAAAGTGTTTTGTGGCTAGTCCGAATAGAAAACTGTCAAACGGTTGATGGTCGGTATTATTACAGGACACAACCCATGGGGTCAGCATATGACCTCCATTGGAATCATTGAGGACCCGATGTGCCTGTCGTGCTTGGAGGAGGCGGATAGCACTGAGCACATTCTCTGTGAGTGTCCTGCCTTTGCTAGAGCACGGCTACGAGTTTTGGGTTCCGATGTCATGAGAATGAGTAATATTCGTTATCTAAAACTGGAGGATATTTACAGATTTGTCAAAGAATCAGGAAAATTCTCACAGGACAAACTATCTCTATCTCTGTCTATATTCTTTCCTATCTCTTTCTCAGATACTTTTCTCCTTCCCTCCTTGCCTATCTTCCCCCTTTCCAGAGTTTTAAATACAATGGGCTTTTTAGCCTTAGTGTTTTAGGAGCCACCTGGTGCTCCTTGGCTCGACCTTTTCAAATTTAAATTTTTTTCATTTTCAGTACTTAAATATATTAGCGCTAAATTTCAAAGACGCTCTCTTAATTGGAGTATTAGAATTGCAAAGCGTTTTAAAAATTCTGTCAACAAAATATCGGGAATTGTTCACTTAAAAAGCGCGCGTTACACATAGGTATGTCTAAATTGTTTCTGGAATTTTGGTACAACAACAAAAGAATTTGTCTTCAATTTTTGAACGTTAAGTTTTGAACGGGATTTCGTGTGCCGAATCGTTGAAAGTATAGCAGAAAGCCTATGGCGAGTGTGCTTTGTCAAAAACATGGGTCTACGAGTGGTATAAGGCTTTTTCAGAGGGTCGAGAAGTCGTGGAAGATTTGCCCCGATTTGGTCGCCCATCAACGTCTTCAACGAATGAAAACGTCGACAAAGTCACGGAAATGGTGCTGCAATATTTAAGTTTGAGGAAGGTAGCTCGAGACATTAGCGTGTCTCACGAATCAATTTGCAACATTTTACATCATCAATTGGGCATGAGACGCATGGCTGCTCGACTCGTTCCAAGAGAGTTGAATTTCTTTAAAAAAATTCATCGGAAGAAGGTGGCTGAAGACATGCTTGAGCAAGTGAATTCGGACCAAACGTTTATCCAGCGCATCATAAGCGTCGACGAGACGTGGGTATATGAGTTTGACATGCAAACCAGTCAACAGGCGGCTGAATGGCGCTATCCACATGAGCCGAAACCCAAAAAAACCACGTTAAAGTCGGTCAAAAGTGAAAGTCATGCTACTCTTTTTTTTTGATTATCAGGGAGTTGTGCACTCGGAATTCATTCCAAATGGTTCTTTGGTAAATAAAGAATATTATTTGGAAGTTAAGGCTCCCATTGTGAACACTTTTTTGACCAAAAACTCGACAAATATCATGAACAAGCACCGTATTAGCACCGGATTAGCCCCCTGTGACTTTTTCCTTTTCCCAAAACTTAAATTGCCACTCCGCGGGCGCCGCTTTGAGCCGATAGAAGCCATTAAGGAGAATTCTCTGAAGGAGCTAAAGAAGACCTCTTCAAACGCGTTTAAAAGGTGCTTTGATGACTAGACTATGTACTTGGCATATGTATATTGCTTCGAATGGTGCCTATTTTGCAGGCGACAAAATAAAGTTTGATGATTAAACACCGATTTTGCGTTTTATTGAACAATTACCGGTACTTTTTTGACGAAAAGTATCGAAACTGAGAACGTTTCTTTACATGGCACATTAAAATCAATTAACCCAAGAAGAACCTAGCGGCCAATTTCATCCGAGAGGTTTTCGAGAAGAAATGAAAAAGACAAAAGAGATCATCTGTTATTTAATGATAATAAACCAATGAATTGGCAACGAGTGTAATAATGTGGAATCGGTTCAGAAAAATTTAAGGAGTGCAAAGCAAAACGTAGAAATATTTTATGCGCTATAACCAATCGATTTACGAGATGTGTTCAAAAAGCATCGCGAATTTTGAATTTTCGCAGGTTACGTATATTCGAATTTCGATTTTTTTGTGGCGAGAGGTTGGTACTCATGTCTCACTCATGCCAACGAATTCGGCGAATTCGAATGTTCAGTTAATTGTTGACAGCTGCTTTGCTTGCACGTGTCTCGGCTCGTCTTCGATTTTTACCTATTCAAAAAGATGGATCAAAGAACTTGTATCAAATTTTGTGTGAAAAACGAAATTAAGTGCGCGGATGCATTCCGAATGTTGACTGTGTCATACGGAGAAGCTACTTTGGACCAAAGCAACGTTTATCGGTGGTACAAAGTGTTCTCAGAAGACCGAGAAGGTTTGAACGACGAAAAGCGTGCCGGACGCCCGAGCACTTCTACAACAGACGAAAAAATTATTGATGAAGTGAAGAAAATGGTATTGCCCAATCGTCGAATCACCGTTAGAGAAGTTGCTGAGGACCTACACCAATCTATTTGCTCGTGCCATTCAATTTTTTGCAATGATTTGGGCAAAATTCGTACCAACACTGCTCAATTTCGACCAATTTCGCTTATTTCGCATGAACATTGCTAATGAGATGTTGCACTCTGTCCGCGACGACCCAAATTTGCTCCAGAGGGTCATAACTGGTGACGAATCGTGGGTTTATGGTTATGACGTGGAAACCAAAGCTCAATCATCTCAATGGAAGCTGCCGCACGAACCAAGACCGAAAAAAGCACGCCAAATTCGGTCAAATGTAAAAGTTTTGGTTACCGTTTTCTTCGATTGCAGGGGCGTTGTGCATCATGAGTTCTTGCCACAGGGTAAAACGGTCAATAAGGAATATTACCTGCAATTTATGCACAATTTACGTGAAGCAATCCGCCAGAAATGCTCGGATTTGTGGAAGAACAAAAATTGGCTCTTGCATCACTATAACGGCCCTGCTCACACAATAATGATGCCACAGGCACCGTATTCCCCAGATCTGGCCCCCTGTGACTTTTTCTTGTTCCCGAAACTGAAGAGGCCCGTGAAAGGACGACGCTACGCTAAGATTGACAAGATAAAAACGGCATCGAAGGAGGAGCTGAACAAGATAAAAAAAAATGATTTTTTTAAGTGCTTCGAAGATTGGAAAAAACGTTAGTTCGCCACGTCGAAAGGACGAAAAACAGTCTGACTTAAAAATTGAAAGATTAGTTAATGTACCATAGATCGAGCCGCCACAAACCCGTACTGATTAGGACTGATCAGTAGTTTTACAATTCAGTTCAACTTTCGAGCTGTAGGGATGAAAAGTAACTATACCGGAAAATAGGACGGGAAAACCGGAATGCGGTGTAGCAATTAAAAAAATGTCGGTCACAATGATCCATATGCGGATACGAATTATTGACCTAAAATTCTCCAAAAAAAATATTCGCTAATAAATTTTGTTATGGTTCTGTTAAAGACAAAACACACAAAAGACAAAGAAAGACACAATCAAAAAATATTTCACAATATAAACAAAAAAATCCGCCTCTTCCAATAAAGAACAAATAAAAAATGCGTATAAGATTTATGGTATGCTAAAATCATTTCGATGCTGTGGTGTTGCTGTTGGTGACGCATCTAGTGAAATCGCGAATGAGCTATTGCCAACACCGTCAACGCACCCATACGCAGCCAACATCGATGATCAATGGCATTCACAGCTTAATGATCGAAGCTGATCTTGATCTCGATGTCGGTCAGTTGCAAGCTGCGCAAAAGTTGGCTGCACACTGAATGATCTGGAATGGATTGGTGGGGTGCTCAAATTCTTTGTACGCTGGTGCTCTGTCCAACGACTGATCTGTCCAACAATGCTGCGATCGCTCGTCAATCAATATTCATTGAATTTCTGATTAGCGCAGAGTTATAATTTTGTTTTCAACCAGCCGTGCTGCTACCAAAATGTTATTATTACCTTCTTTAGCTACTATTTTTGTGTCTGTTGTTATTATTTTCATTATTCTACATTCTACTACTACTACATATGCATAAGAGATTTACACTTTTTTCTTTGCTTTGCGAGTTTTAATCTAAATGAAATCATCATAATTGGAACGCGAAAAGTAGAGTAGTGGAATGGAGTGGAGTGGAATGGATTCGATTAGAGCGCCAACTGTCTTCGTAGGCGCCATTGCAACAAACTTGGCTGTAAACTGCAATCAACAAACCGATCTTGCAATATATACATATGTTTGTATGTATGCAGGTATGTATTGTATGAATGTATGTATGTATGTATTTGGTATGAACAAGTGTGTGTGCTTATGTAGCCGTGTACCAATTTTATAGCCAAACGGTGTAGGTAATCAGTGGTACATACCCTGTAGGATATTTTAAAAATTCTAAACTAAACTGTAAAACATTAAAACTTGCGTTTAGTGAAAAGAGCGTTTCAAATTCTGGCACTTGCGCGTTTTTACTCATGATGTGCAAAACTTTAAGTGAATGGCAAATCTTTTCTTTGAAGAAATTTATGAAGCCCCTTGAATTGCCAAGAGTGACTGGTGTTCAAAGGACAGTTCTAGGTTACCGGAACGACCAGAAATTATATCTGGCCAAGACCATTTTTGCAGCATTCCCCATATATGTATTGATAGTGTTTATGCTGCTACAACAAGAACAACAAGAACAATGAAGAGTGATAGAATACAAGATTTGGCCAAAAAGTAATTTTGGCTGCCCGGACATAGGTGACTTGATAGCACAGTTGTGACCCCTGATTTCACACGTATTATTTCGCTCTTCCAATCAGTCGTTTTTCAGAAGTAATATAAGTATTGATTTTTTCGCATATGACCAACAAAATTTCAGTTTTTCCCGACCTAAGTTTTAAACAAACCCCAATCATCCTCCTTATTACGTCAGCACATCAGCTGATTCGTTCAAATTCGCTGAGAGCCGATTAGTGGTTTGATGTTGGTCACACCTCTGCATTCTGTGCATCGTGTTGTATTATAGTCTAACTAATTATGCAACCATCTACTTGGTTTTTAAATTTTTGACCGATGCGTCTACGGCTTCAAAGGTACATAAAATACGACTATTGAAAAAGTTACTTGAGTTAATAAAATTTTTGAGTCAAAAAACAGTTCAATAGATTAAACAATCAAATTTTCCCAACCAACGGTAAAAACTGGAAAACCATACTTTATTCTTTCTCTTCTTCTTGATTGGAGCGATAGCTACTTATGCGATTTTGGCCGAGTTTAACAAAGCGCGCCAGTCGTTTCTTTCTCGTACTAAGCGTGGCCAGTTAGACACACCAAGTAAAGCCAAGTCATTCTCCATCTGATCTTTCCAACGCATAGGAGGCCTTCCTCTTCCTCTGCTACCACCAGCTGGTACCGCATCGAATACTTTCAGAACCAGAACGTTTGCATCCATTCGTATGACATGACCCAGCCTACGAAGTCACTGGATCTTTATTCGCTGCGCTACGTCTATGTCGTCGTAAAGCTCATACAGCTCATTGTTCCATCGTCTGCGATATTCGCCGTCAACAATGTGTAAAAGTCCAAAAATCTTCCGCAGAATCTTTCTCTCAAACACTCCAAGGGACGCCCCGTTGTATATTGTCCAAGCATCCACGTATACGATAGACGCGCATACTTAGCCTTATAGGGTGTTGTTAGTTTTGTTCATCGATCATATTTTGCATCCAAATAATCAATATTTTTCCCTCACTATGCACTTTCGAAGCAAAGCAACGGCAGATATTTTTTATGGGAAGGGTTTTCATGGCAGAAATACACTCGGAGGTTTGCCATTGCCTGCTGATGAGCAGCCGTTATTAGAAAAAAAAAACTGTTTCTATCATTTGGTGTTTCATGCACGAAGATTCGAAACTACGCACTTCCGAATGGTAGTCACGCACCAACCCATTCGGCTTCGCCGGCCGGCGGTTATGTACCTAATATAAGACCCAATATTTTAACAAAAGAAACAAGAAACAAGTTTTCTAGCCAATGTTAGTTTTCCTTGCAGGGTTTGAACAAATCTTCAGGCAAACGAGTTTATTTCTACATACCTATTACCCGTGCACATAGTACATTCAAACGCATGCGCATATTCTTTCTTCAAGTACATCCATACACGCGGCCTGTCTGCATTATTTCCTCAAAGCGAATTTCCTTTTCCCCCATAGGCCGCATTTACTTAGTTTTGCCTATTTTTATGCTCGATAATTTCACGTATTTGTTTCTGTTACACCTTTGTCTTGCCATTCTCTATGCCTTAGGCTTGATGAGTTATGCGGCTCTTGTGCATGCGTGCAGTGAATTCTATGACTCTTGATTTCAGTTGCGCGCCAAATGCTAGACGATGGATTAAAGGAAATGCGCACGCTTATTAGTCATACCATTTTACGATGGATTCGTGTATTTAGGCTTTTTAATGAGGCTTAGAGAATCAGAGTTACTCGGCTGCTACGCGAGATCACGAAAAGTTAAAACGGTTAAAGAATCGACTCCATATCGTGAAATCTGTAGAAAGAATAGAGATAGGAAAGATAAAAAGTGGGTGGTAAAATGGATAAATTAGTTTGAGGTCACTCTTCCTCAAATCTCTTGGATTCATTGATGAATTTTAAGAGATCCGGAAAAGGAAGAGTATGAACTTTGTTCATACTCAGTGTATCGCAACCCAATATCCTAAGTCTGATTCTAGAAAATGAAGGACAGCTACATGGAAAATGTTCTGCAGTGTCATCATTCTCAAAACAGGATAGGCATATTGGGCTGTCTACGACCTCCATGGTAGCCATATGCTGACCGCAGACGTTGTGCCCTGTGATCACGCCCACCAGTACTCTCAGGTCCTTCCTGCTGAGTTTCCTGTTTCCTGTTTGGTTCTTTCACAAAGCACTTGGCACCTCTGCACGAGTTAAACTCAGACCAACGACCTCTCTGGGTAGACCTCATGAAGTCGTCAATCCATAGTTGAATCGATGCGGAATTGACACCTAGAAAAGGTTCAGGGCCTAGTGCTGAGCCTTCATAAGCCAATTTATCAGCTAACTCGTTCCCTGTAATACCACAATGTCCAGGCACCCAAATAAGACTAACTTTGTTGTGATTTGCAACACTGTTCAGTTTTGTCTTACATTCACCGACTAACTTCGAAGAGCAGCGTGGGTTAGCAAGGGCTTTCAGTGCAGCTTGACTGTCACTACAAATTCCAATACTGTTGGCCCGGCAATTTTTTAAATTAGCCACGTTCAAGATGGCATAGACTTCCGGAAGGAATACCGTGGCCATCTGTCCTGTGGCATAGGAGTACTTAGTGTCTTCGTCTAGGTACCATCCAGATCCGCTTCCATCACTGGTTTAGGATCCGTCGGTGTAGAAAGTGTGCTGATATCCCGTTAATAGGTTCTCTGGACTTAACCATTGATCCATTGATAGCATAGAGTGGATTTATCTGACAATGATTTCTTTCACTCCATGACTTCTGATAGAAAATCACATAGAGTCAAAGGTAGCATTGTCGAAAGCTCCCTCAATGTCCACAAACACACCAAGAGTGTACTCTCTTGCTTCCAGCCCTTTTTCGATTATGCTAACGCACTCGTGCACAGCCGATTCGCAAGATTTTCCACTTTGATAAGCATGTTGTCTGACGTTGAGAGGGTTTCGACTTTAGAACCCTCGCCCAAATGTGCTTCTCCACCATACGTTCCAGACCCTTAAGCATAAACGATGTCAGGTAAAGTGTAGTCGTCCTTGCTTGGCTTTGGGACAAATACAACTTTCACCAAACGCCACAATTGTGGAACATAAGCGTGCACAAGACATGCCGTAAAGATTCTTTTCAAACCTTTATTAGTTGTTCTCCGCCTCGCTTGAACATGATTGGGTAAATGGCATCGGGTCCTGGGGACTTAACGTTTTCGAATGACGTGAAGGCGAACCTTATCGTTTCCTCGTTAACTATCCTGGATGCAATAAACCAATCACGTCTGCTGGTAATGATATTATATTATATATGTTGACATACTTTCGCCCATGCATGTATGTATGTATAGGTTATATGTATGTACTTATATGCATACACAAGTAGCTGAGAGAATCCTTGCTGCATGTTTAGAGCTTTCATTTATAAATTTTATCTATTGTATTTAGATAAACTATAACTGACAGCTGGCCCAATTTCGGTAAATTAGCCTAGTTATTTATTACGGAAAAACCTATTCATTTAAAAACACACCTTAACAATTTTTCAACTAATAGTTTCTCACTAATAAATTAGCTTCAGAAGTCGTGAAAACAGTCCATTAATATCAATCCTTTCCCAATTGAAATGTCTCAATAAAACACCATTAAGGCAGTTAAGTATTGGAAACGACGTAGGAGTGTTGGTAGATATAAATATTCGAATTGGGTAAAATTTCACATATCTACGCAAAAGTGGTAAATTGACACTTTCTGGGGCATCGCTGAGCAATATTCACCATAGGCATTGGGGAAATGCATTGGATATGAGGGTGAAATAGTTTCGGCTTAGAATTCACTAGGCGGGTGCCAGTTGGAAATCAGTGAATTATTTTGTAAGTGAATACAAATGCATACAAATATTCGTCTGGGGGGAAAATAAATTCGTTATGTTCTCGGTAGATGGCTGTAGTGATCGATATCACGTAAAATATCGATCAAACAATTTAAATTTTCTGCTAATTGTAAAGGTGACACTTTACACTAAAAAACTCGTTTGTTATTTTTTTTTTGTTTGTTTCATTCAGTTGAGAGTTACAGGGTGTTAACAATGGAAGTCGACAAAGAGAAATTGGGTACATTTTACAGTTTTTCATTGATAAAGGCGAAAATGCCAGCCAGGCTGCTGAAATTTTGAAAGGTTTTTATGGTACCGATAACTAATTTAAATTTATAAGTTGAACTGGTTGACTTGCAGTCACGCATAGACCGGTTCGGTTCATAGCGTTACCAGATGTAGTTCTTTAGTTAGGTGTTATTATAATTTTTAAATTTAAATAAAATTATAAAATTTAAATAAGAAAGTTGTGTGTACAATTTATTGTTGAGGAATATTTTTTACCTTGCCTGTTAACTGTTATGCGGAAGAAATTTTTCCACGCATATCGCTAATCGCTTATGAGACAACGTAAAAAATATATTTCATCCAGCAAATGTTTTGCGAACGGTGGCGCAAAATTAATCATCCAATTTCGTTGTTGAATAAATTTTTGAACTAAATAAAAAACGTGTTTTTGAGTGATGGAGATTTTTATTTTGACCTTTACGCGCTCCATTCTGTCTGTTTGTATACTGCAGCTGTCTAGTTCACAAGTGTTGGGCATGATAGGCGTATGACGCCATTTGAAAAAACTATAAATCTTCTGATTAGGTGATTAATTTTGCGCCACCGTGTAAATATTATATATGTCAGAAATAAATTTTGAGAATTTATTACAAATTGCTGCCAATAGAGCAAGACTTCTATGCGGAGTGGTTCTGAAGAAGGGAATTTAATTTGCTCATTTAGAATAGGTTTCGCAAAAAAATTCGCAAAAATTTAACAAATTTAAAAAAAATTAAAAAAAATGGTAACTTTTTTATCAGAATCATAAGTAAATACAGTTAAGTATGCAAGAAACATCTTAAAAATCAGAATCTTAGGAATTACAGTTAATTGTATCATATAACAAAAATCGTATAAATCAAAATTCCAAACTCTGTACAAAAATTTAACGAATTTCAAAACATTTTCATAAAAATTTTCAATTTTTTTTATCAAAATCTTAGAGAAATATAGTTTATTGTTTAACAAAAACCTTATAAATCAAGTTTCCAAATTTTTTTTAGCAGAACCTTAGGAAAATACAGTTAACTGTGTAAGAAAGATTTTACAAACTTTGTACAAAAATTTAACAAACTTAAAAAAAAAATCATAAAATTTTTTTTTACATGAATCTTAGGAAAATACAGTTAATTGTGTAAGAAAAATCTGATAAATCAAAGTTCCAAACTTTGCATAAAAATTCACAAAAATGTAATAAATTTCAAAAAAATTGCATACAAATTTTCAATTTTTGGTATCAGAATCTTAGGGGAAAACAGTTAATTGTGTAAGAAAAATTTCTTAAGTCAAAGTTCCTAACTTTGCATAAGAATTCACAAAAATGTAATAAATTTCAAAAAAATTGCATACAAATTTGCAACATTTTTTAGTCAAAATCTTTTGAAAAAACAGTTAATTGTGGAAGAAAAATCTGATAAATCAAAGTTCCAAACTTTGTACAAATTTCAAAAATTTATGAAATTTCAAAAAAATTGCATACAAATTTTCAACATTTTTTAGTTAAAATCTTTAGGAAAAGCAGTTGATTGCAGAAAAAAAATCTGATAAATCAAAGTTCCAAACTTTGTACAAATTTTAAAAGTTTCAAAAAAATGTTCAACAAATTCCGAACTTTTTTCTATAAGAATCTTAGGAAAACACAGTTCATTGTGTCAAAACCCTTATACATCAAAATTCCATGCTTTACATAAAAATTCACAAAAATTGAACAAATTTCAAAAAAATTGTATACAAATTTTCGATTTTTTACTAATAAATCAAAGTTCCAAACTTTGCATAAAAATTTAACAAATTTCAAAAAAATCTCATACAAATTTTTTATCAGAATCTTATGGAAAAACAGTTAAGTGTGTAAAAAAAATCTCATAAATCAAAGTTCCAAACTTTCTACAAAAATTGAACAAATTTCAAAAATTTTTGATACAAATTTTCAACTTTTTAATTACAATCTTTAAAAAAGTTCTGGGTAAGCAGTTTTACTGTCCATTAAATTTAAGTATAATAAAGTGTAATTTTCAAGTCGCTTTGATTTTTGATTTTTTTTTTGTGTACGATATTGGAAGAAACTGCCCAATTGGAGAAAATTCGGCACTTCAAATGATCGAGAGACTTCACTGCTTGTGTAAACCTTTACAGAAAATTCGCCGGAATGTAAGCTAAGTACAGAGTAGAATTTACTTCACAAATGTAGCTCATTTTGAACTGACCCACGGCTGCGAAACTTTCGGTACTTCGACTGGTCCTGGTCTGTTGTGCACTGGCACAGGAACATCTAAAAGTGAATATGTGCATTGGAATTTGTCCTCCATAGGCACACACAGCCTATCTTATGAGATGACAGTCGGCCATAATGACTTATCTAATTTACAGGGGCAATTAAATAACAAAAAAAAAATGTAATCCCTTTTATTGCTAATCAAAAAATTTACTCTTAATTACTCCTTGCAAAGTCCAACAATGCAATGTTAAGCAAATTTTTGTTTACAAATGTAAATTTTTTTATTAATCATATTTTTGTTTTTCATACTCATTTGTTTTTGCCGCATGCGACTACGTTTCATGGAAATCACTCATTCAAATCCAATAAGCAAATTGTGGCTTAACGGTGGAAACAAAAAAACAAAAACAAATATTTTTGTAACTTCATTATGTCGAATGAGTTTTTACGAGCGCACACAAATATTAGTTAATATTTTTGCTACTTTTCCTTTATTTCATGCATTCGGCTAAATGCTTTAACACCTTTTGTGTAATCACAGCTATTTTTGGGTCACTTTTTAGAGCAGTTTTTTAGGAATTATATACTCTATTAGGTTTTTTGGGCTTGCAGTGCAATTAACTTACAATGGTACGAGGGTTGCTATTTATATTTCTGTTCCAGAAATGGAAAAATGCACATCGGTGATTAATAATGTTTTTATTGCTTTTCAAAATATTCTCCATGATGATAAAAAGCAGTTCCCAAGGGCAGAAATATAAAGGGTTTTCCAATAGCAGGTGTTATTTTGGAATGGATTGCGCTATCGAGAGATGATTAGCGATTTTTTATGGCCGGAATTGGACGGTATTGATCTGGACAACGTATATTGTCAACAAGACGGCGCTACGTGCCACAAAAGCAACGAAACCATTGATCTTTTACGGGAAATGTTTCCGGACTTTGTTATCTCTCGAAGAGGTGATCACAATTGGCCACCGAGATCTTGTGATTTAACACCTTGTGACTTTTTTCTTTGGGACCAAGTGAAAGAGAAGGTCTACGCCAACCGCCCAGCGTGGATTCATGACCTCAAAGATGGAATTCGTATGGCTATCGAGAACATAGAGGAGCCACTTTGCAATTCGGTTATGGAAAATTTCGTGAAAAGGATATTGTTCTGTAAGGGTGGTCGTGGTCGTCATTTGCCTGATGTTATTTTCCACTACAGTGCTACATATTCGTTTAAACGCATTGCATTTTTTTCGTTTACTTTAGAACTGTTTTAAGATTACAACAATAACAACAACAAATATTCTTCCAAACTATTCGTTTAGGTAACAGTAAACCATCGTTGCATTTGTTTATTATCTATTGCTTTTTGTTGTAAAATAACGGGTCTCTATTTAAAATTGTGCTTAAAAATGCTACATATTCGTATAAACGCATAGTTTGTTAAAGAGTGCAGTAGTGAAATTAAAAGTGATTAACTTGTGAATATTGTTTGTAACTGAATATTTTGGTAAATTCTTACAATTTTTTTACACATTCATTCAAATTTCTTAGCTAAATTTAATTTTTTTAACCTAATTTCTTCAGATTTTCTAAAATGCCTAAGGCAAAATACTTAAATGATTAGGAACGGGTATTGGTCAGTGTTTACCATGAGGAGGGCTATTCCAATCGTGAAATTGGACAAAAAATTGGAAGATCGGAAGGAGTTGTGCGTGCTTTCTTAAAGAAAGCAGACATTTATGGAATAAAGAAAGCAACAAGAGGCAACACAAAATTGTCACAGCGTGACAAAAACAAAATAAAGTATGAGGCTACGAAAAATTTTTTGAATTGCACACAAATAAAAAATAAATTGGGTCTTCCTGTAACGGCAAAACACACTTTGCACATTTTACGAAGTGATGAAAATATAAAATGGAAAAAACCAAAGTCTAAGCCAATGTTAAAGGAACATCAAAAAACAGCTCGTTTGGAATTTGCCCGTAAACACATTCATTGGACTACGGAATGGAGGAAAGTTGTGTTTTCGGACGAGAAGAAGTTCAATTTAGATGGCCCTGACTCATACTCATGTTATTGGCATGATCTACAAAAAAATAATGTACGCATGTCGAAGCGTAACTTTGGTGGTGGCAGTGTTATGGTGTGGGCAGCATTTTCGTCAGCTGGCAAGGCTCAACTGTGCTTTGTGCCGTCAAAAATGAACTCAAAAACGTACACCGATATGTTAGAAGATGCCCTCATCACATTTTTAGATGAAAAAATGGACGAAGACAGCAATTTATTTTTTATTTGTGTGCAATTCAAAAAATTTTTCGTAGCCTCATACTTTATTTTATTTTTGTCACGCTGTGACAATTTTGTGTTGTCTCTTGTTGCTTTCTTTATTCCATAAATGTCTGCTTTCTTTAAGAAAGCACGCACAACTCCTTCCGATCTTCCAATTTTTTGTCCAATTTCACGATTGGAATAGCCCTCCTCATGGTAAACACTGACCAATACCCGTTCCTCATCATTTAAGTATTTTGCCTTAGGCATTTTAGAAAATCTGAAGAAATTAGGTTAAAAAAATTAAATTTAGCTAAGAAATTTGAATGAATGTGTAAAAAAATTGTAAGAATTTACCAAAATATTCAGTTACAAACAATATTCACAAGTTAATCACTTTTAATTTCACTACTGCACTCTTTAACAAACTATGCGTTTATACGAATATGTAGCATTTTTAAGCACAATTTTAAATAGAGACCCGTTATTTTACAACAAAAAGCAATAGATAATAAACAAATGCAACGATGGTTTACTGTTACCTAAACGAATAGTTTGGAAGAATATTTGTGGTTGTTATTGTTGTAATCTTAAAACAGTTCTAAAGTAAACGAAAAAAAATGCAATGCGTTTAAACGAATATGTAGCACTGTATTAACGGCATACCTTCCTCTTTATAATGAAATAAACATCCGATAATTTATATTAAAAAATAGCATTTTTCTTTGAATATCAAAATAACACCTCTTATTTGAAAACCCTTTAAATAGCAACGAGCGTATTATTTTATGTTTTTGTATTTTTCTTCTACTTTGCGTGAGAAGGACTGCTCTCGCAACAGGCAATCAACAAATTCGCCACTCGATTCGCTATTCTGCTCTCAGAGAGCACTGCTCAACAAAACACCACACGCCTGCAATATTGTCACATTTCTTACGTCCATTTGCCGTTCAGAGGCGGCGTAAAACTGTAGGTCCCTCCATTTGTGGAACAAGAACAAGACGCACTCCACAAATAGGAGAAGTAGATCGGGCAAACACACAATAAATGGTGTAAGGAGCACAGTACATAATTTGGCTTTTTACGACATTAGCCAAGCGCTGATAGCGATTTTGTTTTATTCCTCATAAGTTTAAGCGTCCTGGACAGCGCTGTCACAGCGGGGCAGAGAAAAACGAAGGCCTCCTTTGTGTTGGTAAGGCCAAGTGGAAAGGAAATTAACTTCACTTTACATAACATAATAATTGTAAGTAGGAAAAAAGTTGAATTTCGAAAGCCTGTGTTTTTAGGCCTCAGTGGCACATTTTGTCCGAAAAGGAAATGCACTTGGCTTTGTTGCCATAACGCTATAAGCTATAATGGAATGTCTTTTAAAAACGGGCCGTTCACTTTCTACACTCACACAGTGCTATTCTGCTCTTTTGCGAGATCATCCGCATTTTATTGTGACCACCGCTGTTATGCAATAACTGTACCACGCCATGCCCACATTTAGTTTCCTGCAAAAGCATTCGCCGTAAGGTATATCAATGAGCAAAATAAGAAGGAAATCAGTCACAAGGACTCAAAAGCTCATTTCGAAAATTACCACCGTATTACACACACACACATATGGATATGTTCTACTTGTATGTTATATAAATGGCTCATTAACATTAACATTTTCGTCTACATGAAGAACACAAAATAATAAGTATTGGCATAATACCTATAATGACGTAACTGAAATTATCCCATACATTGTGGAACGAATCCATTTGAGCACCTAAAAACCTTGAACTAGTTCTAAGCACAGCATTTAGTGTAATTACTTGTGTGGCGAGTACAATTAAAAGCAAAAACAAAAAATCAGATCAACTTTTTTATCGCAAGCGGATGGCAGCAAAACAAAAACACTTGAAATTAACGTTAGTTCGCACAAGAAGTCGAAAATATTATAGTATTTCTGTTCAAGTTTATTTCCGCAAAAATAACAAATAAAATTGTGCAAATGTTGGCAAAGAGGATGAGATGCTATTGAAGTCGTTACTTGTGAAATTTTTTTTTGCTGCTTAATAGTTCAGAAATTTGCGAAATGGAATAATTGTACTTACATATTATATACATGTATATGTATATGCAGTGCCGGTCAAAATAATTGCAGTGACGCATAGCAAGGTTTTGATTATAATAAATAATATTTATTTAAATTTTTAAGTTATTTTTTAATTTTTTTTTAATTTAATTTAATTTTATATTTTTTTGTTTGTTTTAAGGGGTTATATACCTTGTGTTGGACTAAAAAATCGTAACTTTTTTATGGCATATTCTAAAAGTACATCATCTTAAAAATATAAACTCAAAAAATCATAAAGATCGGAGCATTAGAACGAAAGTTACAGACCGTTGAAGCGCGCGATCTTCCTTGGAACGAGAAGTGCACGCAAAACTTTAGAGGCAATTATCTCGAAGTATTGTTTTCTGAAAATTAGCGTCGCGGTGATCATTATTTATCAAAAACTATTTGACCGGTTTGCATAAACTTTTTTTTTAATTATTTGAAGTTACAACCTCGTGGATCTGAAGGGTTCACTTTTTATAAATATTTGCATAGCTCACTGGAATTAATTTTTTTTTAATTTTTTCAACCCCTCATAAATCGTGTTTTTGGTGCAAAGGGGGTTTCATATCGAGAAAATTTTTTGTGGGTAAATAATCCGTTCAGATTCACTAAAAAAATTGTTCTACAATAATCATTTAATTTTTTTGATTTCAGTTGAGCTGCTCATGCGCTACCGTGATAACCGCAAGCCTCTTCTAAAAAACGGCGTTTCGGGGGAGGGACGATATCAACAATAAATAATAACATTTTTTAAAATAAAAACACCAAAATGTATTCTTCGAGAGTTACCCTTCAGTATGATATATGCCACATTTGAATAGAAGTTCTAAAACATATTAAAAAAAAAAGTATAACAATCGTCCATTTTTTCGGGTTCACAAGGTATACCTATAACCCCTTAATATATTCTTTGAAAGGCAGAGTATGCGCAGCGCCATTATAAATTTTTTTGAGTCAATGGGAATAAAATAAAAAAAATCGGAGATTCGCTATGTGGAGGAAAATGCACAACACCGTCAACAAACAAAAATTGTCAAAATCATTTGGAACACTAAGCTTCTTCAGATTTGCATAAAATTATACTATATTGAAATGGGCTGCAAAAATTCATACATAGAATTTTTCTAAAAATTTTATGAAAATTTAAATTTTTTAAAATTAAAATTTTTTTTTAATTTTTTAAATTTTGTATTAAGTTATAAACTGTCAACCCTTGCAGCATGATCTACGTTTGTAAAAAAAATATTAAAAAAATGTGAAAAGAATACTAAAAAAAAATATAAAATGTAGAAAGAAATGTATAATAAATAATCGATACTTTGCAAAATGTTGCAGTGCTATTATTTGGCTCGCCATTGTACATTTGTAAGAAGCATGGAAAAATAAAAAAAAGTCTAAAAATGTGCCCACAAAATAGCATGAAATTAACCTTAAAAATAAATACAAGAATTATGCAGAATTATGTCAAACGACATAATAGGTTCGATTCATTTTCTTTATCAAAAGGAACATCTTCAACCAAAACATTCTTCTATAAATACATTCACTGTAACCTCTTCTAAAGCACACCTCTATTAGCCGCACACTTCACTTGGGCGGAAATGTTTTTCTATATCAAATCTTATATATCGGGAGAAATTACCCTCTCTTGAGTGGACACTTCTCTTGGACGGGCAAAAGCTGACTGACGGTAAGTTTCCGCCCAAGAGAGGTTTCGCTGTTCGCTTTTTCAATATTGAGTGTTTGGCCGAACTCCTCCTGTAATTTGTGGTGTGCGTCTTGATGTTGTGCCACAAACTCGCCTCATGACACCCGCGTTTCTCTATCATTCACGATATTGTAGCAGTGTAAGCTCCTACATATACAGAGTTGACCCCGATGTATGTTGATGTTGATGTATGTTGTTATCATCTAATTTTAATTTTTGCATTACTTTTCTACTAAATAAAAAAAAATATTTTGAGTGATGGAAATCTTTATTTTGCCCTTTCGCGCTTCAATCGCTCCTGATACTTGTGGCCTGACTTTGCCAGTTTGTTTTTCTCAATTGGTTTTCGAAAAGTTTAAAAGAACTAACCAACGTTTGTTCACAGTTGTCAGAAAAGCATTTGAATGGCTTAGCAACTACTCCAACGCTATTGCAGAGATGAAAGTATAATCATTATAAAATACTGAAATATGATACTCAAGAGTAAATGTATTTGATTTGCCGTTCAACTTTTTTCGAATTTTTGCGGCAGTGAAGCTCTTCCAATTATTTCCATTCATGCATACTTACATAGTATTATTTATTGAATCTATTAATGCTTACCTGCAAATAAACAAAAATAGAAAAAAGTATTGTTAAAATAAGGAAATTGTTTACAAGTATTTACTTCTATGTATACAAAATAATGTTACATATTTTGAGCCGGCTCTTTTTAGTCACATGTTACATATTGCACTGGCAGTTAATTTTGTTGCCGAAACCAAGGCGAATCAAGGTGATAGCAATAGTACAAAAACCAAAAGTTATATGTATTTAGTTTTTGCTTTGTGGGCTCAGTTGCCAAAATCATAATTTCCAAGGCGAATTGGTTGACTAAAGAAACCAAGAATAAAGAAACGCAAACAAAACCTTTCGAGTATCTCATTCGAAGTAAATTAGTATTAATATTAATAAAACTTTGCCAGATTTATTATTTACTCCTGGGCGATTAGCAAAAACTAAAGTTAGAGCTTGTAATTTACGACGGTGGGGGATATGGAACAGCGTCAGGAAACAAATGCTTCCTTTTTTCATCTGAAGGGCTGAAGTGATGCGCACACATTCTCTCTTTTGCTGTAAATTTCATATAAAAAGTTCTGCTCCACCCCAACCGAGTGGACCAATTTGGGTACTTTAAAAAAGTGCCCATTCTGCCTTATATTTCTTTTGCACGCAAAACACATTTGACAAATTTTTTATATATACAGTCGACTTTTTTATTTATTCAAACCTGCGATATTTCGAACCTGTCATTAATTCAAAGTTATCACGAGTCCCCTACAAAATCTCTTTATATTTCGAATTATGACCATACATTTTTATACACTCGGTAATTCGAACGAAAAAATCATTACTACGACGCAGTAATTCGAACTCATATGGTCAAACACTCGACAAGTCAAATTTGCAAAGTTTCTTGGTGTGTTAGTAAGAACTTTGAATTTTGGGACTCCCCTGAAAATACCTTTACTTGCGTGGCTACGTGTTACGAGTAAAACATAGACACATTTTGACGCACACTCCCTCGCGAATCGCTTCGTTGGTATACAGATTAAAAATTTGTATTAAATATGGGTCCTAAAAAGTGTAAATGTTTGACGATTAGTTAAAAGAAGAAGCAAATAATTATGGATGGTGAAGACCCTTCAATGGTACCAGTAGTTGACATCAGCGGTGTGAGTTTTTCTGACTATGTTCAAGTGGATGAAGATATTGCTGTCTCAGGATCACTAACCGACGGCGAAATTTTATCTGCGACTGATACGAATGAAAAGAGCAACGATGAAGATGAAGACGATACATCAGAACCTTTGGCAGAGGTGTCAGTTAAGGTAGCAAAAGCCTCATTCGATAACTTGAACCTCATACGATTAACTATATACTGTAACCTACTATGTACTGTACGACCCAACACTTTTTAGACCTTTAATGAAGGAATGGTATCGCTATTGTATTATATGAAGGCAATAGGAATTACATCTGGGCCCAATGCACATTCATATGACGAAAAAGAAGATGAGCAGCGCGTGCACATTTCCGATCTCAGAGCGCGTGAGATCACCTGAGATGGAAGAATGGCCCGCAGGCAACATCAGCTCGAATTATTAGAAGCTGCCGAAGCGGCGGAGGGTGTATTATATGGTCCTGGAATAGACAACTCCTTATAAGTTAAAAAAAAAGAAATCCCAAACCTTAAACGCATTTTTCTCAAAATGGTGTCGGTGACCAACACTACTCAAAAACGGCTAAACCGATTAGTCTCAAATTTTAAATATATTTTTAGTAATTAATCGAAGATATTTTCTCACCGACTAATATTTTTTTTGTAATCAATTTAAGGCCGAAATTTTGGTCAAAAAGCGATTTTTTTTTTTTTTTGAGAAACCACCATTTGTCAAACAAATTTATTTTGCTTATTCCTTCGATTAATTACCAGATTTAACATTACTTTAACGAAATCTGCTTGGTTTTTTAATTTCAGAGGATCCAGTTCAGAGATATAGTGGTCACCGCAAAACGGTTGTTTTGAGACGCTCCCGGAGATCAGCTGTAGCTCCTTTCCAAATAAATATTTTTCCTAATACTAAGACTTAAAATACAGTTAAAAGATAACATAATATGTGTACAAATTTTTAGATCAATACATTTAAAAGTTTTCTCCGAAAAAATTCTGGAAAGTTCCCTTTTTTCGGCTTTCTAACTGTATATAACCCATTAAGGTGAATATCGATCAAGTCATCCTCGAAATAGAGACTGAACCGGTCAAAATGGTCTCGCAAAGTAGGCTTGATGACTTGCTATGCAGAACCAGCTGATATTATAAATAATAAAAAGAAGCAGCCAATGGTCCATTCTATATATGGATTAGAAGAAAGAAGACAATATTTGACTACAGGAAAGAAGTTTATTAGGTTAGATGTACTACATATATGTATGCACATGCCAGGGATGCATGCTAGTACTGGGATCCCTAAACTTAAATATGAGGTAATATCTGCTTTAAAAACTGCTTCTTTGTGCCATTTCGAACTAAATAAATAATATTCAAATCCTATTTACCTTTAACTGCACATCTCGCCACTCATTTATTAATTTTTTAACAACTGGCAGATTTGATTGAACGCCATGGCAATATTTTAAGTGTGTGCATTGCCATGGTATGCTATTTTTATTTTGAAAATGTCGTCAAGTAAGCGAAAACGGCGTACCCGCGCTATTGATTGTTTCAATGCTTTGTTTGATTTATACGAAGAGTAGAGAAGAAGGATGTCGAGATTCTGGGTGAAACCTTTTCAGCAAAGGAGGGAAATGCTAGCTGGAATTTCATTGAAATTGGCCACTAAAAAACATCAAACATTTAGTGTCGAAGATGTAAAGTATTTTTCAACAGTGTATTTCATATGCCAAAAATCTTAAAATTTTTATTAAAATGTGAATTTGTGAATTGAAAATATTTCCAGATGCCGTGATCAACAAATATCGCCCATATTGGCATTCCTAGTACAAACCAACTTACATACATACATGCAAAATAAGCGAAAGTAAATAAGTCAACGACATTCACTTTCAATGGCGTTTAACAACTTCCCACCTTTTGTGCCGAAGCAATAACTGCAAAACGAAGAGGAACTGTGAACTTCGGTATGTGTCAAAAGAAAAATTGTCAAAATATTATCATCACCCACACAGTTGAGAATTAATGCAATATGCGTGGGAAATTCAGTGGCGAAGATAATTTTGCTCTAAAAGTACTGGCGGCGACAGCAACAATTTAAAACAACTGAGGGAACATTTTAATGAGACTGCACTCAATGAGCTTAAACGGCGAGCAGAGAAATGAATGCTCAAGAGGTTTTTATGTGGGAGTTTAAAATCTAAGTGGATGAGAAATAACGCATAGTGCGAGGGAGTTGGTAGCGTCAATGTGTGGGTAAATGTGTGAGTTACAATACATACAACTCCGATCCATTAGGCTGTTTCGTGTTGTGTATCAGTTTAGTAAACAATATTTGTAAATTAATTTTTTTCAACTGTTGCAAATTTTTATTTTTATTTTTTTATGATACGAATTTGCTAATATTTATATTTATTTATTTATACATATATGAATTTTATTATATTTTTATGTATAATATATTTTATATTTTATTTATTTATTTTTCTGCAGCAAATAAACATATGTATGTATGTATGTATGTAGTATCTATTGCTTCTGCGTCGCATTTAAAACCGGATTTCCTTGTGATAACACTTTCTGTTCCCTGTTTTTGTTATAATCAATTTTATTTTAGTTTTTTTCATTGCCTAACTGGTTTCAATGTTAGTATGTAAATACACACAAATGCACACAAATGCAGACATTGCAATCCGCATAGGCAGTCAACTTGCATTTAAAGCGCGTTTGTGTTTGACAGGTAAAAAGATTCATTGAAAAACGAAACACTTGTTTTGCATAAATACGTGCAATAAGTGCTTTTAGCAGTTATTTTTGATTTATTTTTCGTGACAAGTAGCTTCAAGAGTGTAACAAAAGCTATGCGCATACGTAAGATATGATAAATTTAAAGAAAGTTAGCGAAACGGGGATAAAACCATATTTCCATCGCATAGAAAGAAAAATCGAGTACCTCTTATCTTTTGAAAAATCATGCCAGGTCTAGGTCTCTTAAGAGGGAAACGACTGGCTGGGGAGTTGTCAAAAGGCCAGTTCCGTGGAAGTTAGGACCGCAAAACTTTGAATTTAATACCACATCACACGAGTCAATCTTATTTTCATTTCCCTGTTAAGTTAGGTTAGGTTAGGTTAGCCAGGTTGAGAACAAGATTATAAGTTGCTTAAACCACTTTTTTTTTTCTTTTTCACTCCTCTCGGGAGCATGGGGCCTCGACAAGACTCTTCCATCGTCAACGGTTCTGCGCTGTTGTTTTTGCACCGTCCCATGAGAAGTCGGTATCTGCTAGTTCGCGCAGCATCGACCTTCTCCTATTGTATTTTGGTCGACCGCGACTTCTTAAACCACTTAGAGATCCTTTTAAGAAGGTAACTGGTGCCTCCAGTGAGAAATTTTTTCCACATTTCCCAGGTCTTCAAAGAAATAATCGCCAAGATATTTGGCACGGCTTTTTGAAATGCAGGACATTCACAGCAGGGCTATTGTACCGACTCAATCGCTTCTTCATCTCCACAGCTCCTGCAGAAGTCATTGTGAGGTGAACCCAATCTACTGGCTAGGATGTCAATAGTACAGTGACGCGTTACAACACCTATGAAAACGCTGGTAGTTGATCTGTTGAATCCAAACAGACATTTTGTTCTTTCAAGATTCAGTTTTGGCCAGAGCACTTTGAAGACCCTACAGTTAATACTTAGAAACCATCTTCTATTCTTCCACTCCAGAGCGGCCGGAAACCTAACAAAGTGTGGTGTTGCGTTGTTGGATAGGCGAGAGCGACCATTCTTTAACACTTCTTGAATTGATGCGCGTGCCTTGATGCCTTGATCGCTGCTTGACTATCAACAAAAATGGTAAGGTTTTTTGGAGGTAAGTCCATCAGTCTTATCGTTTTTGCTGCTGTCTCAGCTTGAAAGCCGCTACACTAGTCTGGGCGTCTAAAGGAGCAATTTAAGGATTATTGTTCTGAGTACACTCCCGATCCAGATTTATAAAACATAAAAACTCGTCTTTGAAAGGCCAGTAGTAAAATGTGTGCAGACATTTTGGTGACGCAATAATTCAATGATGATAAAGAAATAAATAAAAATTAACTTTCTGGCGGCCTCATAAAGGTGCATTTTGCGAGATAACAGCGTAACTAAACAGCGTTCGAGTAGTGCCAGATAGCAAAGGAGTGAATTGCCAAACTATTAGCGGATAATATCACGCACAATTTGCTATTTCTTGAAATCATAAGCAGCCCACTTTTGTTGCATCAGCAAGAATTTCTCTATAAGCGAATAGTCGAATCTGTGAACAACAGAAATTCAAATTTATTCAAATATGAATTTAATCATTCCCAACACAACTGACAACAATAAGAAGTGGTGTTTATGCATTTTTATAAAATATTTTTATTCTTTTACGGAAGCAAATACATAACAAATTAATTTCGCTTTCGCTCTTAACGACTTCCTCCCACAACCTCAACTTCTGCTCACTCATCATAATCACATCATTCTTGTAAACGATTATGAATCACCTGTGAGCGGACAATTTTTCAAACCACAATAAATTCTCAAGATAGCCGTTTATAATCGCAAGTTTTTCAACATCAACCAGACGCTAATTGCCGGAGTTGAAGATACGATCAAGATGACTGACGCCAACACACAAAAGCCGGTCATGAAGAGTGTGGGGCTCAGTGCAGCTTCTCCAAATATAATTCGCACCATCAGCGACGCGGCTAGATGGGGTAATAACAAAAGAAGTATTCACAGGCACTTCAAGCAAAGATACTTACACACATACATATGCGCGTTTAGTAAGCAACGGGTAGGGGAGAGAATGGGGAATTGTTAGTGAATTATAATCACATTACATGCGCAAGTGTTGACGCAGATTATGGCAGCGCAGACTATGAGGATGATGATGAGTATCAAAACATTATCAAACAATCAGCCAGTCAACGAGGTGAACTAAACAACATACAAAGCATAGAGCAGATAGATTCAATGTAGGGAGCCCAATGGGAAAATATGTATGTACATACTTGAGGTTGCTACTTTATTTTTGATTTAAAAAAAATTCCACGCCGACTGCAGTGTCAAGTATCAAATAAAAATGTAGATTTCCTTCTAAGCGCAGCGACGAGTAGCAAAGGCAGCAGAAAATTTAAATCGCTGGTGGTGGAATGAAAACAGATGCCGTTGTTAAAAGTAAAAGTGATTGTGCTGGTGACGGCATCTTATTACCGCACACCCAGCACAATAGGCAGGCAATGCATTGTCAGTGCTGAGGAACTGGCAGCAAGGGAGGGATAGAGCATTGCATTGCACGAAGGCATGTCAGTTGCAGACAACAATGGCCTCCGAGCGGTGTTACAGTGGTGTGCTTCTTAAGCAAATGGGAAATCGGCAAAATATTACGCAATTTATTTTACGACAAAGAAACCAGAAACCCAAAATATTTTTAATGTTTTTAGCTTGCCCCTACGTAATATCAAAAACAACATCCAAGCCATCGAAAACTGATGAAAACATGAATAAAGTGAAAATTTAGGTTAGGTGAGCTCGGTATGGCTGGCCAAAGCCACGCAGAGATCATTTTGGTCCATAGCGATACCAGATCAGAGTCCTATTTAGCGAAAATATGGATCACTCAGAGTGCGCGTACTGTTCGCGAATTTTAGGAGTCGTTCGAGCTTCAGTTCCGGGATAGATTCTAGCCTTTGAAAGCTGTAAGCAGCCGGGTAGCATAGTCTAGTTTTCGAGAGTGAAAGAAAAGTTGATAAATAACCGCGAATTAATCAACAACCAGCAGAGAGCTGGCAGAGGACTTGAACTTTGCTTAAGAATCTGTTCAGAACATTGCAGTTTATGATTCGGGTTTACGCCATGTTGCTGCAAAATGGGTCCAAGGCCTGAATTTCGTGCAAAAAACGGGCTGTGTTGACAACGCCAAAGATATGATTTCCAATGCTGACCATTCATCAAGCATCTCTTTTGCCAACAAGCGCTACTTTGGACTAAGTAGGCAATTGAGTAGTAAATTCCTCTGTCGACGAATAAAACTAACACTTTATAAGGCTCTCATCATCGACATGGCGCAGAAGCTTGGACGATGACAATATCCGATGGGCGTCACTTGGAGTGTTTGAGAGAAATATTTTGCGGCAGATTTTTGGACCTTTGCACGTTGGCGACGGCGAGTATCGTAGGCGATGGAACAATGAGCTGTATGAGCTTTACGACGACATAGACATAGCGCAGCGAATAAAGATCCAGCGGCTACGTTGGCTGGGTCATGTCGTACGAATGGATGCAAACGCTCCGGCTCTGAAAGAATTCCACTCTGGTATTGCTGTACCAGCTGATGGTAGCAGCTCTGCGTTTGAAAGACCAGGTGGACAAGGACTTGACTTCACTTGGTGTGCCCAACTGGCGTCGGTTAGCGCTTTGTTAAACTCGGCCAAAATCGCGTAAGCAGTTACCGCGCCAATTAAGAAAAAGAAGTATAAGTTACCTGGTGGAAGAAGGCATCCCGCAGCACCTAGTAAACTTCGTGTTGAATTAATTTAAAAGGAGCTGAAGTGGATTTCATAGTGTACAAATGTTTTCAACTCGAAATTAAATCAACCAAAATAAATTTTGGTTAGGAACACCTAAACTAAAATGGCATTGAGTTTGATTGCACCTTAAGCAAATATTTTCTTTATTTACTCGTTAGGGTTTGCGTACACTCAAAGCTATTTGCAATAATATGCTTTAAAGTTGTATATATTTTTTATATTTCGTCAACGACCTACCGTACAACGTCAAGGTAACGCCGAGCGCATTTACCTTTCCGTTTGCCAGTACGAATAAAGAGTTCGACGTGCCCGTGGCGTCTGCGCGGAGCAATAGGCAAGTCAGCAACGAACAACGAGCAAACATACACACATCCATACATACATACATGCATGCATGCATACATACATAAATACATACACACATACATATGCATACATATATGATTCATATCAGCTGTTCAGTTCAGAAACACTTCACGAAAATGATTCATTTAATGGTTTGTGAGTTGAATTAATTTTTTCTTTACACATTTAATTTTTTCGCTTTTACTTTTACTTGCCTTTTGTTTTGATATAGTGTAAAAAGTGCAATTTTCCACTAATTTCGATATGCCAACAGCATTAAATGCAATAACAAATTGAAGAGGTAAAAACTAGTTGCCAGCATGCGATTAGGCCACCAAAAAGGCCAAAGGCCGAGGGGAGCAATGAGATGCTGCCACTGAGATAGACAACTATTGCATATGCGCGTGTGTATGTGCTACGTGAATCAAATCAACAGTTGGTTAAAAAATTACGTATACGTTGATTTATAATTTACTTGTATTCACGTCACTCCTCTGTGTGCGCATGTGCTTGCATTTTTGTTATAGCATTAACAGATGTACTAGGTATACATATAATGCACATTACGGTACAACTGTTTATTCCAATTTCGATTAGTTTCTTTCGTTTTGTTCAGCGTCTCATTTGCTTGTTAACGAATTCACGTAATCTGCTCATGCGCATGCGAACCGTCATTTGGCGTTTGTTGTTGTGTTTGTTTTCATACAAATGAAAGAGCCAATGATGACTCATTCACTCACCACACCGACACTCGGCTGCTGAGTTTTAAGCCGCGAGTTCGTCGGACGGCTTACAACATAAATTCGAAGTTGCATTGACAAATGAATACAAGCAGACAAAATACGTGCGTGTACAGTGGCTCTAAAATTTGAACGCAGCAAAGCAATAGCTGTGCTCGATAACACACAAATTTGTAAAAGTTATTTCTAATTTTTGCAAGTCGGCGTTCGTTAACGTCAAAAAACTATACACCACTAAAAGTAGAGAGAGAGCAAAGTAACAGTTCGATGCAAGAGAGACGTTCATTTTGTGCTAGAGAAATTTTAGCCAGCAAAAATTGTCAATCACCAAAACTTACGTGCTGAGAGCAACTTACGTGCTAAGCAAACAAATCTATTTTTTGCAGAATCTGGTATTTTATGTACTTTTTCCCTTGCGATGATTTGAAATTTTGCAATTTATAGTCAGAAACGATAACATGGAAAAAAATATATATATAATTGGCGCGTATACTCTTTTTGGGTGTTAAGCCGAGCTCCTCCTCCTATTTGTGGCGTGCGTCTTGATGTTATTCCACAAATGGAGGGACCTACAGTTTCAAGCCGACTCCGAACGGTAGATATTTTTGGGAGGAGCTTTTTCATGGCAGAAATACACTCGGAGGTTTGCCATTGCCTGCCGAGGGGCGACCGCTATTAGAAACATGTTTTTCTTAATTTTGGTGTTTTCACCGAGATTCAAACCGACGTTCTCTCTGTGAATTCCGAATGGTAGTCGCGCACCAACCCATTCGGCTACGGCGGCCGGAAAATATATCAACAAAAAACCTGATTAGTTAAAGTATATTTATGGTAATTTTTTCTTTCTCTATCTGTTTTTGCCGGTGAAGAAAAGCTTTGCGTTTGTTAACTTATATTCTTTTTCTGCTCCTTGGGGAGTTTGGGGAGAATTTTCGCTTACACTCTACTTATATATTTGGATTTACGGCTGGTTGGCTGACGATAAATCGACCTGTCTATAGGCAGGCGGCATTATTTGCTTTTTACTGACTACAGGTCGTTTACAACAAGGAATAATCTCTTAAAAAATGTATATCTGACAGAAGGCAATTAGTTTTACGAAAACAAGAAATGCCTCTAATGATCTAATCATCGCAGTGTGAGAGAGCAGGGCATGCAATGGCTGCAAAAGGTAGTCCCCGCTTAACGGATTTCTCCGCTTATTCAATCAGTAGCTTGCATTGGTGAACAGATTTGAAAGGTGAGCTCTTTAACAGACTCGGCTCTGAGCGAATTTAACAGAATCAGTTGCCGTCACTTGAGGTGTTTTTACAAAATAACTGCGATTGTGTTGGTGATACACAAAAAATAATTCATCGAATCGTACTATGTTGCCGTCTGAACAACGACTGATTGGACGAGTGTGTGAATGCATGCGAAATGATCGTGCTGAATTCGGCTGCCGAATCTCCAAGTGACGTGGAAGCCAAAGCTCCCCTCACAATTCTCTTTCTCACCATAACTAAATAGCAAACCTGGTAATCTATCATCCTTGAGTAGCTTGGTACAAAAAAATACATGTAAATTTCCCACATAATTATTTAAAAATATTATATGTGTAATCGCAATTTTGCCCGGTTAATTGCACAAAAATTATCGTTAAAAAAAAATAACTGCAAAACACATTTTGTAGAATTCGTTATCAACTGTGGTTTGAATTGGTGATAAAAACCTGTATGAAAACTTAAGTGTTTTCTTTTAATTGGTTAGGTTGCCCAATCAAGCGGAATTCATGGATGAGTTGTTCAATTACACAGTTGAATTCCTGGTAAATTAAACCAAAAATGGCGTAATTTTTGCAAGAGCAATTTCTACGAAATAAATAAATTAAACCAAACACTATTCCCTAATTCTGCTTTAAAAAAAGGTCTACATTTCAATCAGATTTGCTACATTTTGGGCTTCAAAGTAAGTTTAGTGAGTGGTAACACTGATCTCAACTCCTCAGAGCTTTTTTGGGCGTTTGTAGAGAAAAGCTTACGAGGGAGTCATATTACCCGAAAGTGCAAATCCAAAAGTCCATTATTTTCTTAAATTTCATCTACTTATGTTTAATGTAAAACACACAAGTAATTGCATTTCCATATTGGTCTTAGAAAGTTACAACGGTCAGGTGTTGGAGACAAGTGCATTCTTATTTTAACCTTTAAGGGGTTACATCTAGTTAGAATTTTCAAAAAATCGATTTTTTTTTTATTTCATTTTTGTAATGTACATATACTATATTTAAGTAAACACTATGAAAATTTCAAGTCATTCCGAAGATTATTTTTGAAGTTATACGCATAAATGTAACGACGCGTCAGAGCACTTTAAATTAGCAGGCCGGCGTTTAACCTTGTTTTTCTCAAAACTGTGTTTTGAAAGTCGGTGACCACGATTTCTCGGAAACGGCTAAACCGGTTAGTCTGAAATTTTTACACCGGCTTCTGAACTATATTTTCTAGTACTTAATCGAAGCTTTTTTAAAACCGATAAACATTTTTTTGTTTATACACAATTTAAGGCCAAAACTATTCCAAAAAATAGATTTTTTTTTTTTGAGAAGCCGCCATTTTGTCAATAAATTTTTTTTTGCTTATTCCTTCGATTAATTACAAGAATATACAATACTTTAATCAAATCCGTTTGGTTTTTTCATTTCAGATAATCCACTTCGGAGATATAGTGGTCACCGTAAAACGTCTTTTTTTGGAGGAGTTCCTGGAAATCCGCTGTAGCAGCTATAAAAACTGTTATTCTTGCAAATAAAATTTTTTTAAATATTATTCAAAGTTACCATAATATGTGTACAAAGGCTTAAAACAATTAATTCAGCAGTTTTGTCAGGAAAATTTTTTTAAAAACCTCATTTTTCAGGGCTTCTAACTAGATGTAACCCCTTAAAAGCGTCTTTCTTGAAAAATCATTTTCTAAAATGTCATTTTCTGATGGCACTCGAAAGCTATTCAACCGTTTTTCGTCCTATTTATATCTTATATTGGTATCTCATTGAGCCTCCAGGCAAAAGTGGGCCTAAGGATTAAGATTCATTTCATTTGACGCCTAATTCATTTATGCAGCTATTCACTAATATTTCTTCATCCATCAGCCATACGGACAATGTTTGAGTCACTGTACGTATTATATGCATTAGAATGCCACTCAACGGCTGCCCATGCGCGCCACGTCAATTCAAATCTGATTACCAATTTTAGTAGTTAGTTAGTTTGTGAACAACGAGACACTTTTAGGTATTTTTTGTCAAAGCTATGCCGCCATTGTTACTCCACTTTTTAAGCTTCTCTTTCGGTCTGCTATTTACCCTTTGTATCTCACTACATTTAGTATTCACTATTTCTTATGGCTCTCAAGGTGTAGGCGCAACAGAAGTTGTGGGTTTTTCTGCAAATTATACTTGCACTTATTTTCATATGCAATTAAAAGTGTTACGGTGTAAATAATACATTAACACAAAGACATGCGAAACGAATTGAGATTAAAAGCATTTGCTGTAGAAATAAAATTTATACAACAGAGTCGTCAGCTTTACTGTTACAAGAGTAGAATTTGCAATTTTTATTATTATGAAATCCTCTACTCACCAACGGTAGTACTAGGAGAAGGCACATTTGTACCCACCTGATTGCCCACTCACCAACGGTGGTGAATACAAATACAGTGGCTAATAGTGTAAATAATACCACAAGTAAAACAACAAATGCATGCATATGTACATACAAAGGCAACAACATAGCTAACAGACTTAAGTTCACAGTAGCATGAGTGCCCCTTATTAACTTCTTTTTCGTTTCCCATGCTTTTTACTTTTTGGTGGAAATCTAATTTGGAGCATTCGAAGCATAACTTGAAATTACAAGGTTTAACGAGGGGGCACGAGCCATTGCGATGCTGAATTAGGTATTCAAAAGCGGAATGCTGAATGATGATAGTAGGGAAATTATCTCTGGGCAAAGGATACAGATTTCTATTATACAAAGATAATTTAGAAAAATTTTAATGAAAAAAGAGCATTTGTATGTATTGTTTTTGTAATGGAAGATTCACAAAAAAAATTACTCTTATAAATGCGTCTACAGTGTGCTAGTCTCATAAGAGCGTGGTCACTGTTATATAATAATAACAATTGATTTTTCGAAAATTCTCAAATTTATTAATAATTTGGTCATCAATACTCAATGCAAATACCTCAGTAGTAAGTGCAATCTTTTGCATTGTCAATTATGGGTTGGCACCGTCGGGGCATACTTTCTACTAGTTTTTCTGCATATTCTACCGGAAAAGACATCCAAATTTTCCGAATTTGAGAAAGTTGATCTAAATTACATGGCTTGCGTCTGCGAAACTGCATTTTCATCAGAGCCCACACATTTTCTATGGGATTTGCATCCGGTGACTGAGATGGCCAATCTAAAGTGACAACTCGCTACACGCTCCACTCCGATGTTTCGGATTGTTGTCCTCTTTCATTTTTCTTGATATACCATTGCTTAGCAGATGGTAACAAAGCCTTTTGATATATTGTATTCATTTTTTCGGCATTTAAATTCTCGGTAAATAAGAACAAAGTGCCGAAACCTTTGTTTGAGAAGCACCCCCAAACTGGACCTTGACGGGGTGTTTAACAGTCCGTTGAAGCATCTTAATGGTGGAGGTTGTCCAGGCGTGTTTGATGCTCGGAAATGCCCAGAAGGAGCATTTATCAGAAAAAATTTCGTTGCTCCAATCGCGGTTCAAGTTTAGATTTAGATTTATAATTTTAGAAGAAGATTTATAATTTTAGTAAATGCACGCCGCGTGCGTCAATCATATACGACACTTGTGAACTAGACAGCTCAGTAGACAAGCAGACAAGCAATGGAGCGCGTAAAGGTCAAAATAAAGATTTCCATCACTTAAAACAATTTAATTTTTATTTAGTAAAAAGTTATTCAAAAACAAAATTTGATAATTAATTTTCCGCCACTTTGTACATATTTAGCTACTTATTTTACATGTAGCGGCACGCTAATCACCTACCCTGTCAGAAATTAAAACCAGATTAACGAAACCAACGCAAGACTGAGTCTTGTCGAGGCCCTATGCTCCCGAGAGGAGTGAAGAAGAACAAAAAAAAACTTAATTTTCATATATCGTCCCCTTAGTATAACAATAGCCTATGTGCTCATAGGCTATTATTTTTTTATTGAATTTTTGGATTCTGCGTCGTCGATTTTATATGTGGTCAAAATTTTGTCAAATTCTAGTTCCACAAAGTGGGTCAAAACGTCAGTCAAAAAATAATAAATATTTACAGACATAACGAGATTTGAGTGAGAGCTACTTTCGACAAAAAGTTTGAAATTCATTTTCTCAAAACATCAAAAAATGTATAGGCTATTTTAATACTAAGGGGACGATATATGAGCATATGAATTTGGTGGAATTTTGTATTAGAATATTTTTTTTTATTTTCCAAAAGTTTTTAGGTAAGTTCATAGTTGCATGTGATTTCTGAAATTATTGCTATTACTCGTAAAGCTTCATAAGATAAGAAAAATTCTAACAAATTTTAAACATTTATTAGGTGCAAAAAAACCGTGCCTTCGTTATTTGGGGAACATGCGCAATACCGGTTGAGAGAAAATGATAAAAATCAACAAGAGCTTTGAGCCACTTAAAACTAGCTTTTTATTATACCAAAATTAAATGGGCTTTAAAACTGCCATCCATATTTTATTTTTTTAAATTTTGATCAAAAAGTTTGAAATTTTTATAAAAATCAGCTGAATGAATTTTTATAAACCTTGTACAAAGTTTTTAATCCTAATTTATATGATATTTGTTGTAGAATGAATTATATTTTTACCAAAAGGAATTATGAAAATTAAAACAAAAAACGAAAAAAAAATAGTCAAACTGGTCAAAATATCCTGTATTTATTTATTTATTATTTTGATCATGCGTGAGTGTATGTACCAGCTTTGTTAGTGTTACAAACAAATCAATGACGGAGTTTTGTCCGTTATCGCTCACTATTTTCGTGTGAGAGAATCTCAACTCAAATTTTCAGTGAAATAGTTTACCCCTTCATCGAGTCTACCAGCCTAATACTCGTATAATGTTTTTCAGTTTAAAAATATAGCTAAAATGACCTTCAGAGTTAAAAAATATTGTGTTAAAATTTTCTAGTTGTAGAAATTATTATATTTGCTGTAGGTAAATATGTATATATATATATATATAATTTGCGCATACACCCTTTTTGGGTGTTAAGCCGAGCTCCTCCTCCTATTTGTGGTGTGCGTCTTGATGTTATTCCACAAATGGAGGGACCTACAGCTTCAAGCCGACTCCGCACGGCAGATATTTTTTAAGAGGAGCTTTTTCATGGCAGAAATACACTCCGAGGTTTACCATTGCCTGCCGAGGGGAAATACAGTTTATAATTATGACGCTCATACAAAATTACATGCAACAACATGAATTCGAAAAATGTAATGGGATGTTTACGAGTATTAATTTTTTTTAACTAAAAAAGTAAGTATAATCGCTCAAAACATTAATTGACTTCGTCACGACTGACTATTAATTAATTGTGTTTTGTTATTTAATTATTTAAAAGGAAAAATAATCTTTGTTACGTCGAGATAACGAAACTACAAACACGTAATGGGAAGAGAAAAATCCATACGTGCATGTACAGTGTCTCAAAAAAGTGCCTGTACCAAAAACAAAAACCCATAATACTAAAGCTCTGGAAAGAGGGTAGATAGTCAAGGAGGAGAGGAGAAAAGGAGAAAAGTATCAGAGAAAGAGATAGGAAAGAATAGAGACAGATACAGTGGTAGTTAGTCCTGTGAGAACTTTCCAGATTCCTTGGCAAATCTGTAAATATTCTCCAGTTTTAGAGAATGAATGTAACTCATCTTCACGACATCGGAACCCAAAATTCGTAGCCGTGCTCTAGCAAAGACAGGACACTCACAGAGACAGTGCTCAGTGCTAACCGCCTCCTCCAAGCATGACAGGCACATTGGGTCCTCAATGATTCCAATGGTGGTCATATGCTGACCCCACGGGTTGTGCCCTGTAATAATACCGACCATCAAACGAACGTCTTTCCTTCCAAGTTTTAGTAGAAAGTTTGACAGTTTTCTGTTCGGACTTGTCACAAAACACTTTGCAGTTCTGCAGCTTTCTAGACCGGACCATTGCTCTTTATGTAAATTGGCTACATAATCGCTGATCCAATTCATGATTCCTGCGGAACTGATTCCGATTATTGGCTCTGGTCGCTGTGGGGGAACCGCTGATCCATGGTTGTCCAATTCTAAGGCAGTCTCGTTTTCTTGAACACCGGAATGTCCCGGAACCCATATAAGTACAAGCCTGTTTTGTCTTGCGACAGAATTAAGCTTCTTCTTACATTCTTGAACAATCTTTGAGGTTTGCTTCGCGTTCTCCAGGGCCTTCAGTGCAGTCTGATTGTCACTGAAAAATCCAATCTGCGTTTGTGCATTAAAATTCAATGGGTTGTAAAACTGCTTACCTGGAAAAATTTTAAAAATTTCGGTCCAGAAATTAAAGTTTTGACTTGAATTTGAAATTTTTCTTAACATTTTGTAAAAGGTATGAAACTTTATATTATTTGCTTTTGTTGTAATATGAACTATATTTATACAAGAAAGAAAATATTAGTGTTTATAATTTTGCAACTGTGTGCACATGAGAAAAAGTCGTAGAGTAGAAATTTTTTTTGTTCTCTTTTTTTTAATTTTTGGTTTAGCGATAAGGAAGTGTAAAATGCCAATGAATAATCAAAGCTGCCGTTGAAACAGTGCAATGTTCTGAGTCTAAAAACTCTCCCTCGTTTCGTTTAGAACCGTCGCCCACCTTAGAACCGTTTTCGGTGTTACTTTAGAGAGGCGTTCCAACTTCCTCATTACAAGATCTATGCTTGTGTGTCTGCGTCCGTCCGGGTCTCGCTTTTTCATCCGGAGATTTTTTTCCGCGAAACCACTAATAATCTCTCATGTTTCCTCGCTTCTTAGCATCTTGTCGATTACATTTTCCGTGGTTATATGATCGATTGCATTCTCCAGCGTTTGACGTTATAAGGGGTAGAAATAATAGTGGTTAAGATACATATGTAAGTGCATTAACTGTAATTGGGGTCACTTCTCTCCTTCAAAGCGGTAAATTATTGCAGATGATCATCATCACCGCCTACCAAGCATAGGTTACCAAGGCCTGAGTCAGACATACATACAACCCAGACAATTACATCCCCATGCTTTACAATTGGACGTGTGATTTACCCCAGTAACACTTTATAAGCCTTTCGCCACACATACGATTACCCCTCTGATAGAAAATATGTTGAATTTGCTCTCATTTAAGAGCAAACCTTATTTCCAGTAGCCGAAAGCATTTCTTAGAGGTTCTTTACAAAGTGGATTCTCTTTCTTTAGCTTGCTTTACTTTATGTGTTATTGCGAATTGCTTTTCTTGCTAAAAAGTTAAATAATATTATTGCACGCTTGTTAATATTTAAAAAAAAAAAAAACTGTATGTGCATGAAGGTATATATGTCGTTTTTGCAGATAAATAAGAAAATACACAATTTGACTTTATTTCTGTTATATCGGTTTGCCCGATTTTTTCCCCATACTGTATGCACAATGAATAAAATAAATTGAATTATGACTGCGCTTGGGACAGAAATCAATTAAATATGCAATTCATCGTGCATTCATTAAACATACATACATACATGCATGCATGCTTACAGCACTGTTGTGAGCTTCGAAAATATGCTTATGCGAGCAGGTACGTATACATACATACATATCTCTAATGATGTATTCAGTTTTTACAGAAACTAAATTATCATGTGGTTGGCATATGGATATTTTTTTGCGATATCAGCCATTTGCATATCTGTGCGCTATTGAAATATTACACTTACAAAAAAAGGGACAGTTCAAGCGAAACGTGGAATTACATACAAAAACAAAGGAGAAATACGGCTGAAGCGTGTTTTGAATTTGATTATAAAATCAGTAGCAGACCGTGGAGAGAATGTACGTAAACTATCTGTTTACTTTAAAGACAGAAGAATTTTAAGTACATTTTTAATCTTGTCATTTACTCATCAATCAAAGTTGGTTTTGCAATTATAAAAGGTTTTTAGGAATCTTTCATATACAAGGTGGCACAAAATTAATCATCCAATTTTGTTTTTGATTCAATTTTTCAGTAAATAAAAAAACAAAATTTTAAGTGATTCAAATATTTATTTTAACCTTTACGCGCTCCATTGGTTGTCTGTTTATATATTGCAGCTGTTTAGTTCACAAGTCTCAAATGTGATTGACGTAAGACACCATTTGCAAAAATTATAAATCATCCGATGGTGGTGGGGATTAATTTTGCGCCACCTTGTATGCACATGCCCCACAAAGTCTGCGTTCAACAATAACTTTTTAGTGAATGAAACACACAACCTGATTTTATAATTTTTATAAATTTGTATATATTTATATGTTTAATATATGTATGTAAATTTTCAAAAACAAAAATAAATTTCAAGATTCTTCACATAATAATATATAATATTTAGTTGGATATCCACGTTGCTTCAGGACTTCACTCAGCCTATTTGGCATTGAACTTACTAGTTTTTCTTTTTCCTCTGCTGTTATCTTCCTCCATTCTGCCTGCATGACACTCCACAAAACATCTTTACTAGTAATCACTTTCTGACGAATTCATTTTTCCAATAGATCCCACAGATGCTCGATGGGGTTAAGATCTTGGGACTGTGGCGGTGTTTTAAGCTGTTTTGGGGCGTTGTACAAGAGTCAAAGATTAACGATCTCGGCTGTGTGCTTCGGGTCGTTATCTTGTTGAAACCAAAATGTTCTTGATAAGCCGATATTTTCTGCACTTTGCTTCAAATTCCGTTTTAATATGTTCAAGTATCCCCATTTATCCATCGTCGAATCAATAAATTCTAACTGACCCACCCCATTTTCCGCCATGCAGCCCCAAATCATAACCTTGCCACCTCCGTGCTTAACCGTGCCAACAAGATTTTGCTTTTCAAGAGCAGTTCCAGGTTTTCGCCAAACAATTTGACGGCCTTTTATTCCGAATATACAAAATTTACTTTCGTCTGAAAATATTACTTTTTTACAGAACTCGGGAGGCTTATTTATGTACTCATTAGCAAACTGAATGCGTTTACGTCTGTTCACAAAAGAAATGAAAGGCTTTCTTCGGGCGACTCTACCATGGTATCCAGCTTGACGTAGAACTTTTCTGGCAGTTTCAGCGCAAATACTTTTTTTAAATGTTTGATTTATGTTTTCAACTAATTTTGTGGATGTAATCCGGGGGTTAACCTTTGCCAAGTTGATTATAGAACGCTCTTCCCGGGTCGATAATTTTTTCGGACGCCCTGACCTGGGCTTAGATGTAAAAATTCCAGTTTACCGAAAATTTGTTACAACTCGCTGAATAGAGGAATACATTCTCCCAATAGATTTTCCAATATTTCGGAAACTTTTTCCGTCTTTCCACATTTTTATAATTATTTTCCTCTCAGAAACGTTTATTTCTTTTCCCTTTCCTTCCATGTTCTTTAATTATCCCCAGTTATAAATAAAATGTTCAACTAACATTCAGTCGAAGTAATGCGTAATCAAAAATTAATATAAACAAGGAAAAATATCTTAAAATTAACGGTATCATTAAAATAAACAGGCTGAACGCAGACTTTTTGGTGCCACATTTACATGCTGCTGATACCTTGCAAGATGTTCGAATATTACTGTTTCATCAAGAACAATAATAAACGTTTTGCATGATAGCGGCTTTAAAAGTAGAACAGCAAGCAAAAAGCCATTTATTTCAGCCAAGAATCGTCAACTTCGCCTGGATTTTGCTAAGGCACATTTACAGAAAGGAATGGATTTTTGGAAGAAAGTTATATGTACTGATGAAAGTAAGTATAATATTTTCGGGAATGACGGCCGAAACAAGGTTTGGCGAAAACCGAATACTGTACTTGATCCCAAAAATATTATACCTACGTATGGTGTGGGTAGCTATGGCGGCATCTGGAGCTGGTTGATTGATTTTTGATGAAGGCGTTATGGATAGATATCAGTATAAGACAATATTGGAACAAAAACTGAAGCCATCTGTGGAAAGCTTGGGCCTGGGAAACCAATGGATTTTCCAACAAGACAACGACTCCAAGCATACTGCGCCTATTGTTCAAGACTGGCTTCTTTATCATGCTCAAAACACCTCCCCAGTCACCAGACCTTAACCCAATTGAGCATATTTGGGACGTTTTGGAAAAATTTGCTCGCAAATATGATATCAGAAGTCGTGAAACACTGAAAACTGCCCTAACTCGGGCGTGGTCGGAAATAGCGCCCAGTATTACGGAGAATTTGGTGATGTCTATGCCACGTCGTCTTCAGGCGGTTATTGGAGCCCAGGGTGGTCCTATAAAATATTAAAACTATATTGTTTTCTTTTATTTATTTAAAAGAAATCAAATATTCTATTCTACACTGTATGTAGACTTTTTTTCTCATGAATTTCTATTGTTTTTGTTATATCTGTTATGCTTTTGAATTAGCTTTTTGTTTTGTAAATAAGCTTTGTTTTTGGTCCTTTAAATATTAATGCAAACGCTTTATTAACTTACCTTACGAATATCTTAGAAATACAAAATAAGGGGGTGTATGTAGAGTTTTTTCCTTAGCTGTATATTACCAATGAACTCCAGAAAGTCTCTGAACAAACCTTTGCTCATTCTATTTCGCACACTCTGCACTCTCCTGGTATAGAATTTACGTTTTAAACTCAACCAAATCTGATTCTTGCACCTAACTTCCAAATTCTCCTTCAAGTTTGTCGATAACTGTCTTTTAACTCTTAATAAGTACTCTTTTGCAATACTATTGGCCGATCTCACACTTCACAGTTACTTTCATAAAACGAAACAAGAATGATAAAATACAGCATTCTATTCGTTTTGAAAGCGAAGCGTTGAGTACTCGCGAAGCTTTCTCAAAGTTCTCTGCAATTCATATTTGCAAAGTAAGCATTTTTCTAGTGTCATCGCATAAATATGCGGTTATTTCTTAAGGCTCTGAGAAAAAAATATTTTCCCGTTTTATGTTTAGTTCTGTATTAAAAAAAGAAATACAAAACAGTGAATTTAGGACAAGATGTTTAAAAAAACAAAAGGAAATGCCAAGTTCACATTTTAGAACAATTAAATCCAACACACAAACCAAAAAATCATTTAAAATGAATACTTTAAGAATAGTAAAATTTACCTCGTCACTTAACAGCATCAACAACCTCTCGCTTAGCGAAGCCGCCCACCCACTTGAATTAAAGTAAACAAATTAAATGTAAACAGAAGTATATTCCTTAAACAAAATCGAAAAGTTAAATAACAGGCAAAACAGCTATTAGATACCTTTTCCGGTAACAACAAATATGTAGAAGGAGAAAACAGAGAAAATGCGAGCCGAATAATTATAAATATGGCGTGTGATGTGGGATACATTTTAACAGTACTTATTGTTAGTGCGCTGAGTTTCCAAAACAAAAAATACAAAAAAAAAAAATACAAAATTATTTAAGTTCTCTATTTTTTCTAGGTCTTCTTTCATTTGTTGAAAATTCACTCAGGCGAGTCAAGAATGAATACGATCTGATAAGTATTTACATATTTGTAGGTACATACTCGTGCATACATACTTGTACATACCTATGCATGTGGATAATGTAGCAAATAATTTTTGCGCACAGACGTCCTAGATTTGGAAACTTAGTATGTTTGTTTATAAAAGACCAACTTAATTGCGGAATGAAAGTAGGCTGCGTTTTGAGAAATTTAAGAAAATTGATATAAAAAAGACCTATGGGAAACCGTTGAGGGCTGGAGTGTTTCCTGTAATGTTTATATGCAAGCCTAAATTATATTTTATCAAAAACAAAAACAAGAAAGCAAAAAAGAAATAAAGAAAAAGCTTTTTCAAGGTCCAGATTTAATTTAAAGTCTAGATTTAGAGATTGGCGGCCGCCGTAGCCGAATGGTTAGGTGCGTGATTACCATTCGGAATTCACAGAGAGGTCGTTGGTTCGAATCTCGGTGAAAGCAAAATTAATAAAAACATTTTTCTAATAGCGGTAGCCCCTCGGCAGGCAATGGCAAACCTCCGAGTGTATTTCTGCCATGAAAAAGCTCCTCATAAAAATATCTGCCGTTCGGAGTCGGCTTGAAACTGTAGGTCCCTCCATTTGTGGAACAACATCAGCACGCACACCACAAATAGGAGGAGGAGCTCGGCCAAACACCTAACAGAAGTGTACGCGCCAATTATTTATTTTTTTTTATTTTTCTAGATTTAACTTAACTTATCGTAAGATATTGGAATGTTTATTCAATATGACAACGTTTTGGTTGACATTTAATCTTTTTTTATATTTTCCTTTTCATTATTTGTATGCAATATTTTTTGTTTTAAGTAAACATCTGTCAAGGCTTATGTCTAGTGCTTAACTTCATCACCCTATCGGAATTAATTAATGGATGATAAATTTTGCGCCACCTTGTATAATACTACATTAAAAAGCTATAGTACAAGCATTTGTTTATTTCAAAAATTAGTTATTTAATATCAATTCGTAATTTGACTAGACAATTTTGCAATTAATTTTCGTGCGCATTCGCATAGAATGAAAGTTTATTTCGCAGTGCAGGGTGGTGGTCATTCGGTAATTTTTTTTTTTTTTTTGCAAAATTGGTGATAGAAACAGCCTTTCGGCCAATAACCAGAACCAGACTTTTGTAGGCTGAAATTGAAGGTTTTGCCGTGAATGACCTGTAGTTGCAGAGAGATACGTTTGCAGTTGCCCGTCTTGGTGACCTAACATGTTTTCGATTCATGCTCTTAAATAAGACAAAGTAAGAAACACTGGTGGCCGCCGTAGTCGAATGCATTGATGGTTGCGTGACTATCATTCGGAATTCACAGAATTCACAAAATGAAGAAAAATATTTTTCTAACAGCGGTCGCCCCTCGGCAGGCAGTGGCAAACCTCCGAGTGTATTTCTGCCATGAAAAAGATCATAAAAAATTATCTGCCGTTCGGAGCTCGGCCAAACACCTGAACAGAAATGTACGCACCAATTATTTCTTTATTTTATTTTAAGAAACACTCAACGAAATATTGGAACACTTGTTTAATAAAATCTGCTACTGCGCAGCTAGCCGATGAGGTCATATGAATGAAATTGCACTCCATTTTTTTTCCTTGTTCACTCCTCTCGGGAGCATAGGACCTCGACAAGAGTCTTCCATCGTACACGGTTCTGTGCTGTTGCTTTTGCGCTCCCATCTGCTAGCTCGCGCAACATCGACATTCTCCAAATATTCTTCTGGCCGACCGCGATTTTGCTCCCTTGCGGGTTGCAGTCCAGTGCCATTCTCATGATTCTATCTGGTGGTTTTCTCAATGTGTGACCTATCCATCGCCACTTTCTGCGTTTGATTTGCCTATGGATGGGTTTCTCGTTCATTAATCTCCACTGTGCGTCGTTACTGAATGGTGTTTGGGCAGAATATGGCACATGAGCCGAATAGTCGTAGTTTAGTGCGCCTGGAGATTTGCGAACGCCCCCATACTGTATGCGCTCGACGGAACACCACCCTTGCTTTGTTTAGCCTGCAGTTTACATCTTCATCTGCTCCACCATCTGCCGTGATGATGCAGCTGAGGTAGCAGAAGCTTTCGACGAATTCCATTGGGCATCCGTGAACTAATATCTGCCTAGCGTTATTGTGGTTAACTCTCATAGCCTTGGTCTTGGCGATATTGACCTCCAGTCCGACAGTGCGTGCCAGCGCGACTAGTTTGTCCGCCTTCGCTTGCACGGCAGAGAGTTTGGAAGAGAAGAGGCAGATGTAATCGGCGAAGTCCAGGTCCTCAAGATGTCTGGAGAAACTCCATACGATTCCTTTTTTGTGCAGGGTCAGTTGGCTCATGACGTCATCGAGGATCCTGGCGAAGAGAAGGGGCGACAGGGGACAACCTTGCCTTACGCCTGCGTGGGTAGTGAATGGATAGCTGATATGCTGATTGCACTCCAGAAATAATTGGTTTATCTATAGTTGATAATTAAACCATAATATACAAAAAAAAACTTAATATTGCAATTTTTAAGTAAAAAATTGTATTTGGATTTACCTTTAAGTTTTTACAAAACAAAAAAATCTCAATGCAATAAGTTCGATTAAAATCCTTTGGGAATTAGCTGGCTTACCAAAAAAGAGTTTTAATGGGTTTACCTTTTAAATTAAGATTTGTTTGTATTAACAAAAAAAATTCGCACTCACTTACTGCAATTAGCTGAAGCCAATGGACCATAAATTACACTGGCCAATCTCTATAAGGTGAAAGCGTTTGAGTTAAAATTTTATTACAATTAAGAATAAGTGTAAAATATAGCATAAAAAATACTAATCGATGCGGTCGCCAGCAAATTTCAGTGAAATTCACTCGGAAGTGAATTACAATACCCGATCAACTTCATTTCATGTGGCCTTCTAACGCCCCTTCCATGCCGCTTCAAAATTTTTAAACCATATCTGCCATATTTTATTAACAAATAATATACCAAATGTGGGCGTTTATTAGCTTCAACTGGCATTAACAGAATTGTTGAGAATGTATTTTAAGCATGAAAAAACGCCCACTATTTGTTTAACACTCACCCAATCTAGAGGCTGCCCACATATATTATATTTTGCGAAAAATTAGCACGATTTTATATTTTTTGTAGTTTAATAATTTGACTGTCTTTCGTTATAAAGAAACGTTTGGGCAATAGATGGTTTGGATGAAACGGGAAACGTCATTTATTAGTTAGCATTACAGTGTGACTACTATATTCCCCTTTTTTCTTTTCCTTAAGCTCTCCCATATTTCGGACTCTTAAAAATTCTATAGGAATATGTAATGGGTGTTAAGTCTCTTCAGAATTTTAAAATTTGTCAACATCTCTGTCGATCATAAGGTGGGCGACTAAGCCGCCAAAGCACCCCACTACAAATATGCAACAAGTCCCATATGTTTGGCAAAAATTATTGGCATTATTGAGCTCTGCCCCCACGAGGGCATAGGAAAGCCAAGGTAACTGACGCTGATCATGATTTAATTGAATTTATGACTTTCCACAGCAAGTAGAGTGAACGGTGTTTTACAGCAGCGTCAGCACCATACCATACCAGCAGCCATACGGGTCGGCGCACAAGGATCAATGCACGCACCCATATTATTGTCGAGCTGTCAATGCGAAAAGGTGTGCAGACAGAGTTCATTCAAACGTGCATGCAAGCAGATAATGGGTGTTTTTTTAGACTCAGAGAACTTTTCATGGCTTAAACATTTCTGTTATCTATATTGCGGTGCATTACTAAGCAGATATTTACACCGGAGTAACAAATTTACACCGTTTACAAATCGCAGAAATCAGTGTTTGGAAAAAAAAATTCTTAGGTCGTTTTGCTTTCGCTTCGATGTGTTTTGAAAACTGTTTCATCTAATACATTGAACCGCCATTTCAGTTCTTGAATTGTGCAAAAAAAAGTAGGGTTTCCCTAAAAATTGAAATGGCTCAAAAAAGTGTAGTTTGAAGGTTTTTAGAAAGCCTCTTGATTGCAGGTTTGTTATCAATTCCATTCAAACAGATTAAGTTTGACAAATAAAGACATTTTTTTCAGTAACTTAAATTTTTGAAGTCCTTTTTTATGATCATCGCCCACATTTTCTTCTTACAAAATTAAGTTACTTTTTAAGTCATATCTAGAAAATCTAATAACGAAATAAAATTTAATTACTTTTTAAATTATATCAAGAAATTCCAATATCGAAAGAAATAGGCAACAGAAATGCAATCAAGAGTTTTGCTAAAAAACCTAAAAATTGAATGAAATTTGTTTATGACTTAAAAATTTTAATTTTAATTTCAATTTAAAGCCATTACCAGCCATCACTCCAAATATAGAGTGTAGCGCAAATTCTCCCCAAACTCCTCAAAAGCAGAAATAGAAAAAAAGTTAGCACACCCAAAAGCATCCATTACTTGCAAAAACCGATAGGAGAAGGCATAACAGCTGAGTTTGTTTACAAATTTTTGTGTTATCCAAAAAAATCATCCTAAATATAATCTAAGGGGTTATATACCTTGTGAGCCCGAAAAACTGGATGATTGTCATAATTTTTTTTAAATATGTTTTAGAACTTTTACTCAAATGCGGCATATATCATACTGAAGGGTAACTCTCGAAAAATACAGTTTGGTGTTTTTATTTAAAAAAGTGTTATTATTTATTCTTGATATCGTCCCTCGCCCGAAACGTCGTTTTTAAGAAGAGGCTTGCGGTGATCACGGTACCGCATGAGCAGCTCAACTGGAATCAAAAAAAAATAAATGACTATTGTAGAAAAATGTTTTTTAGTGAATCTGAACGGTTTATTTACCCAAAAAAAATTTTTCCCGATATTAAAACCGCTTTGCACCAAAAAAACGATTTTTGAGCGGTTGAAAAATTAAAAAAAAAAAATTAATTCCAGCGAACTATGCAAATATTTATAAAAATATTTATTTACTTTTTGCTATTTTTTTTTAGTGAGTTGCATAACGCCAAACAAACACCCGCTACTTATTGTATGCACTCAACAAGGAACTGGCGCATGGAAGTGACAGCTGCTGCGAATTTTTGTAAACAATAACAACCAGCGCAGTCGCACACTCACCCACGCGACATGGCGAAGTGCCAGTAGAGTGGCACATACCGTTATACCATACAACAATAAGCCGATTACTAAGTGATTAAATATTAAAGTTGTCTACAGGGCACACACTCGCCGCCGGGGTAAAGGCTCCTTATTTGCATACTGCTTAGCGATATTAACTGATATGGATATGTAAATAATGCAAATAATAACTATGACAATTACTGAAAAACACAGCAACAACAATGTCACCCACACCCAGTATGCAGCTAATGGTGATAATTGTAAAACATGCACAGGCATGCCGTCTTTTGGAGGCGGACAAGCGGCAGTCGGCAAGTTCAAGTACAATTCGCACACAATTGAGTTCATCAACATCCACACACATACGTACATGCATACATATATACATATTGCATATGTGTAGACAAAAGTTAGTGAAAATTTTTGCGTTCATATGATTTATTGAAGTGTTCGTTTTTGTGGACTTTTTTTACTTTTGTGAAAATTTACATATGAACTGATTGCTGTTGATAAATGCCAATAATTGCACTACGACAGATGCAGACGACCTTCCCCTTCTCATTTGACAATCGCAGAAGCCAGAGTGATACCCCTCAGCCTGTAGTTTTTTCATATTCACTGTTTGCTTTTCAGTTAAGTGCCCCTTTGATTTTTTGAGCGCAGCTAAATTGAAAATACCTAAAGGGTGGGAATCGTTAAACGTAACTAATTGTTATAAGTTATAGTTGAACGATTACATTTTTTTATATGTTAAGCTATAATATAATATTTTCTATGAAGTGCTTTCATAATGGAAAACCAATTACACTAAAGTCGCAGCCGACGTAAAACTTGGCGGTTGTAGGTTGAACAGGACCGTCATTTGTTCTAGGTAATGATAATCTATGTTTTATTTAAAACAATAAGTTAAACTTTTTTTATAGGAACTCTGAAAGCCCGCGAAAGTTAAAAAAGTTTCAAGGTCAATATAAAAAATTTATTTATACAAGGTGGCGCAAAATTAATCACCCTGTCGGAAGATTTTTTTTAGCTATTATCTTTTTAACACATTGACTGCCACGTCGGCCATATATGTGTGACACTGTACTATGCGGTTTACGCCACGTCGGACACATATGTCCTACACGACTATTATTCTCTCTCGCCATGTCACACAGCAACGATTGACGATAAATATGATTTTATTGCAATAATAAAATATATGGCTTCCCATGAAATTTCTGTTATAGTGGCTTCGGCGCAGCTCAAAAAAAATTTTCTTTTCGACATTCCGTAACACAAATATTATCAACCAATATAACGCGATCAAGTCTTCTTGTTTACTGAGCATGTAATAAGCTTTGACTTGTTTCTGTTTGCAAATATAACGGATTCAAACATCAAAATACATTGTCGTGATATAACGTTGTTTGGTGTTTGTTTGCAAAAACAACATACTCCCAATTGTTTTGTTTTTGCAAAACGAAGTAGAGCTTGTATGACTACGATGTATTTTGATGTTTAGCCAATGTTTTTGTCGTGCATATATGTCCGCCATGGCCCTGAGTTAAAAAAAGTCGGTAGGCGCCACACATGTGTGTGACATACTAATAAGTTAAAAACTGCCTGTTTCTAAGCAGAAAATATTACCAGCACTACCCTAAATTCCAATTTTGACGTCTCTGATGAGATTTAAAAAAAAATGCTGTGGCCCCAGAGCATCTTATTTGCTGAAAGTGCCTTGGCAGTCAATGTGTTAAACAGTTGGTTTAAACAGCTGACGCACGTTTCGGGTTTTGTTTCACCGTCAAACATCTTCAGTTTGGTCTATAATTTAACCATGAATCGTCTTACAAACGATCAACGCTTGCAAATCATTGAATTTTATTATAAAAATGCGTGTTCTGTTAAGAAGGTTTAAGATCCACTTTTTTATCGAAAAATTGTGTTCAGCGACGAAGCTCATTTTTGGATCAATGGGTACGTAAATAAGAAGAATTGTCGATTTTGGAGTGAAGATCAGCTAGAAGAATTGCAAGAGCTACCAATGTATCCAGAAAAGGTCACAGTTTGGTGCGGTTTATGGGCTGGAGGTATTATTGGACCGTACTTCTTCAAAGATGCTGCGAATCGTAACGTAACTGTGAATGGTGAGCGCTACCGTGAAATGATATCCAACTTTTTGTTTGCCCAAAATGCGACTTCGGTGAACATTTTATTTCACGTTCGGGACCTGCCAATTGGCCACTTAGAACGTGCGATATAACGCCTTTAGATTAATTTTTGTGGGGCTATGTTAAAGCTCATGTCTATTCAGACAAGCCTGCTTCAACTAACGCATTGGAAAACAACAGTAAAGCATTTATATGCATGTGAGATACCGGCCGAAACATTGGAAAGAGTATGCAAAAATTGGACTAAGCGGGTAGACCATTTGAAGCGCAGTCGCGGTCAACATTTACATGAAATAATCTTCAAACATTAAATTATATGGACTGTACTATCGATTTAAATAAAAATTTCATGCATTTTTCTGAATTTTACGTATGTTTTTTTTGAAAAACTTTCCTATAGCTCTTAAAAAATCACCCTTTAATTTTTGGAAATGGCGTCGTACATCAATCATATTCGACATTTATGAAGTAGACAGCTACAGTATACAAACATACAAGAAATGGTAATATATTTTGCGCCACCTTGCATAAATTTTTTGTATATGTAGTGAGATTTTGCTGGGCAAGGGTTTACCACATATGCAGCTTACTTCATTTAATTGTGCCATTGCACATCAAGTCAAATTACCGAGTTTTACTTGCGAGTTCAAAAGCGCTTGCTTAGCTTTAAGTGCGCGTTTTTAGTAATAATCAAAAAATATAAAATGGTTTATGTGTACATACGTATGTATGTAAGGCTGTTTTTCATTCCATCCAAAATAAAAGAACCTTTACATTTGTGTCCAAATATTTCAAAAAACTCATTAGTTGACATAACCTAACGTAAAACAGGTTTCGGTTTACTTGAAATTGCATCCTTCTGCAAGCTGTTAAAACTCTGAATCATAAAAAAAATAATAATATATAATATTTTATGCGTTATTTTAACTTTAGTTTAAATTGCATGTTTTTTACTTCAGACTGCTAGCCGATATGTCACACTCAAACACTTGCTCGGCTCTGGCGGCAATTGAAAAAAAGTTAAGCTTATCAGAATGCAAAGCTTAAAACTGGCTTTGGTTTTATTGGAACGTGTTTTATCACAATTAGACAATAAGGTGGTCAAGTTATTTTTATTTATTCAGACATCATTGGTATTTTTTAGTTAATCAGCTTGAAATATGTCACTGAGAAGAATATATAAGTACACATAAAAAAACAGCAAAGTAAGAGAGTTCCAGACAGCACAAAATGAATTTTATCATAAACTCAACGATAAGCGTCGAAATATTTAGTCTCCGAAGAATTCATTACCTGAAGAAACATTTTATTACTCGTTAATCAATTATTGAGAGTTGTTAGTATCGTTTCTTTGCTGTAAATCACTGAAAAGCGTATCTGCAAAAAACTTGTGTCAAAGAAATTGAATCAGTGAGCTGTTTAAACATACATACATTTCATATCTACCAGCTCGCTACGACTATCAAGAGTAAGAAGATTGGTAAGTTTTAAAATGCTATTGAAAGGGGAAGATCTCAAAGAGTTCTGCCCGCTCATTTTATACGTATGCACACACTCGTCCAAGCAGTCCTAGGGCGACGGCAACGAAGCAATATCGATGAAAACTGTGTGAGTTTTTTTCGTATATAACCAAGACAATATCAGTTTTTTCGTAGGCAAACCGCAGTCATGACCCCGGTTGTGTCAGCCAATCACCGAATTCTTATAAATTCGCTGAGAGCCGTTTAACGGTCTGATATTGGAAACACCTACCGAATTTTTTCCCCATGGGTCGCTGCATACTTTTAACTGGCGCTTTACAAATACAAAGGAACCGTTAACTTCCTAACTCTAGCGTTAATATTACATTAATGGGATAGATACCTGTAAAATTTCGAAAAAAAATTTTTTTTAAATAAAATATTAATTTAATATTTTAAGAATATGTCGAAAAAACTGTAAAACGTAAATTTAAGTATTTCTTATGTTATAGATGGTCAATCGCGACGACTCTATTCTTTGCGCTCGAGCGCTGGGAGAGGTATGTATAGTTACGTTGTATTCAAGCTTTAGACGCGTTTTTCTCAAAACTATATTTTTCGAATTGGCGTACACGATAACTCGAAAAGTTATTGACCGATCTCCATGAAATTTTGCACATATCCTTTTTATTATATTACTTTCTATGTGAATTCACAATTTCGAAAAAAACATTTTTTCGAAGCAAAAATAGTAGGAAAATTCGCCCCAAAATTAATTTTTTATAAGCATCTTATTCCGCGAATTGTTTTTTCCATTTATTGGTAATTCATATAGAAATGATGACATTAATAAACAAAAAAATGTTTTGGTTTTTTGTATTCAGATCACTGACGCCGATGCTACAATGCCCGCCGATTGAGAAGCCCCGCTGCGACCTTCCTGGAAGAATTGAGTGTACATTCGCCATTTTAAATGATTAAAATTAAAAAAAAATGTTTATATTATTTTAATGTACATATAAATAAACTGTATGCCAATATATTGACTTCTTCATTTTAAATAATTTTAATGAAAATCAGGGAAAATATGGCCGTCTACAGGTATCTGTCCCCTTAAGATGCATTCGCATAAAGCACCAGCTGAACGATTCTTCCTTAAAAGGACATAATTCCATTATCTTAGAATTATGTAAAAAAATTTAAATTTCAAAACAACAGAATTATAACTAAAAGGTGGTGCAAAATTAATCACCCTATCGAAAGACTCACCCTACTCGGAAGAATCACCCTATCGGAATTTTTACAAATCTCGTCGTACGCCAATCATATTTGACATTTGTGAACTAGACAGCTGTGGAATACAACCTGACAGTGACAATAATTTTTTAATTTAATAAAAAAATTATTCAAAAACCAAATTGAATGTTTAAGTTTACGCCACCGCGAATAACATTCACGGTTTTAATTTAACAAAAACATTTTGTTACTTTTCTTAAGACATTATTTATGTTACACCAACAAACATTACTGTTTGTCGTAAAGAACTTTCTTCAATCAAAGTGTGTGACTTAAAAAGTTTCAATTTATTTGGCTAGCTTTCCAGTATTATTATCCAGCAGTGAAACTCTGGCAAACTGTAAACTGATCTCATTCAAATAAATGAAAATGAAAAATATGCAAAATAGTAAACGACCACATAATTAGTTTGTTGTTAGTTTGCCTACAAAGTAGATTTATTTCTTTCATATCTAAATTTTGTACATTTACTTTTTCCAATACTAAATGAAATTTTTTGATTTGCGTAAATTGTAAACAGCTATGTTTGTCAGGTTAGTTGTTTTTCAGCTTCCCCTTCAAATGAAATGTTACTTCGCTCTCGCAATTTCCCCTACTTTGATGAAGTTTTGCGTGCGCAAATACTAAAATTATAAAAATCGCCTTCGATTCGCCGAGATGAAGCAACTGGTATAAGTAAAAATATTTTGATAGCGCTGAAAAAGCCAAAAATTGCATTTGCTTGGAAGCACTTGATGAATATTAGTAAGACCGCGTTCATACACGTAAACATTTATTGCTTCAACTCGTTACTTGTGATGCTCGTGCTCTGTCAACATCCTTTGTGGTCTCGTTGTTATTGACTGTAGACCAATAGACTGTAGATCAGAAGATAGACTTGACAGCATTGGAAAACAGGCTGAAAATCAAGCTCTTCGAGTGAGTAAGAAAGTTCCATCAATAAAAAGAATTGTCGATTATTATTATTGTCAACTTTCTATGCATCATAATCTGTTGCGACCATTTGGAAGTGGGCTATATCTTTTTGCCAAGAAGAATTTTTTCATATTAATTACAAGATCGATGATTCGTAATGGATTTTAGATTGGATTAGTGTGAAGTTACTGTAAGAAATAAATCAACAGAAATACCACGTTCAGATAATGGATATAATCCAAAGAGATCAACGTATGAAAATACATATTTAAATGTGAGAAATACAATAAAAAAAAATTCAAAAATACATATTATTCATCGCCTGCACTTTGATAATAATCAATTAGAAACCAACCTTCAAGCACTTTTGTATTCAAATTGGCCAAAAGCGTTCAATTATGTATGCACATACATACACATATACATACATACATATATTGTTGGTCACATTACGTGTGTTGGCATTCGTGGCATGTTCAGGGTGTGTATGCTGCATAGTTTTGATGGAAATATCTGCTGAGGTTTACACCCAAATTATGGTTCATGCATTCCAGAAGGTGTATATGAGTGTACATATATGTGTGTGTGTGTCGACATATGTATGCATGCATGTTCTCAAACGAATGCACTCGATCGCACAATGCGGCGCACACAATTCGATGATTGATTTTTGAATGTTGCCTGTATTTAATTTTCTATTTACTTGCGTGTTAATGCGCTATTGTGGCTTATTGATGGCTTTCAAACAAGAATTTCCCGACAAAGGAATTCTATCCGACAGCAAACGAGTTACATACAATTGGTTCTATTCAAATTTCTTGCTGCTCTTGGCTTTCGTATAATTCGAAAGGAATATAAAAATGGAAAATATACTACGTATGCACGGAAGCTAGTAAACAACGTTTCTACGAGGTTTGCCGTAAACAATTTTATTAATGAAAATCTAGTTTACCCATTCCAAAAACTCAGTCTCAGCTTTTTTTTACGCATGTAAGATTGTTAACTGATTTCTGATTCATTCCCAAAACAAGTACAGCGCTGTTCAGAAATAATGGCTTTGTTTTTTGTGCATACGTATATTTCGGGATTATGAGCTCGAGTAATGGAAAGAGCATCCGCGGCTCAAAAATTAAAGAATCCAACATTGAATTGACCTCAAAGTACTTTTTAACCTTAAAGAGGCACTTAAGAGGTTAGAATTTTAAAAAAATTTTAAAAATCTTAATGAGCACACGAGGTGTGTTCAAAAAGGTTACGTATATTCAAATTTCAATTTTTTTGTGGCGATATGTTGGAACTCATGTCTCTCACTCATGCCGGCGAGTTCGGCCATTTTGAATGTTCAGTTAATTGTTGACAGCTGCTTTGCTTGGACGTGTTTCGGCTCGTCGTCGATTTTTACCTATTCAAAAAGATGTCTCAAAGAACCTGTATCAAATTTTGTGTGAAAAACGAAATTAAGTGCGCGGATGCATTCCGAATGTTGACTGTGTCATACTGAGAAGCTACTTTGGACCAAAGCAACGTTTATCAGTGGTACAAAATGTTCTCAGAAGGCCGAGAAGATTTGAACGACGAAAAGCGTGCCGGACGGCCGAGAACTTCAACAACAGACGAAAAAATTGATGAATTGAAGAAAATGGTATTGGCCAATCGTCGAATCACCGTTAGAGAAGTTGCTGAGGACCTACACAAATCTATTTGCTCGTGCCATTCAATTTTTTTCATTGATTTGGGCAAAATTCGTACCAACACTGCTCAATTTCGACCAATTTCGCTCATTTCGCATGAACATTGCTAATGAGATGTTGGACTCTGTCCGTGACGACCCAAATTTACTCCAGAGGGTCATAACTGGTGACGAATTGTGGGTTTATGGTTATGACGTGAAAACCAAAGCTCAATCAGCTCAATGAAAGCTGCCGCACGAACCAAGACCGAAAAAAGCACGCCAAGTTTGGTCGAATGTAAAAGTTTTGCTTACCATTTTCTTCGATTGCAGGGGCGTTGTGCATCATGAGTTCTTGCCACAGGGTAAAAGGGTCAATAAGGAATATTACCTGCAAGTTATGCCTCACGACAACGCCCCTGCTCACACATCGTTGCTTGTGCGCGACTTTTTGGCCAAAAACAACACACTAATGGTGCCATAGTCACCGTATTCCCTAGAGCTGGCCCCCTGTGACTTTTTCTTTTTCCCGAAACTGTAGAGGCCCATGAAAGGACGACGCTACGCTAAGATTGACGAGATAAAGACGGCATCGAAGGAGGAGCTGGACAAGATAAAAAAAAAATTATTTTTTGAAGTGCTTCGAAGATTGGAAAAAACGTTGGCACAAGTGCATAATATCTTATTGGGATAACTTTGAAGGGGACAAAATAGATATTAATGAATAAATAAATAATTTTTGAAAAAACACAAAATTCGCGATACTTTTTGAACACACCTCGTATATTTAAGAATACACACAGAAAATTTAATATCGTTCCGGTGAATATTTTCGAAGTTACATGGAAATTTGAAAAGGCGCTTCAGAGTGCTTGAAAGTACAAAGCCGGAGCGGCAACGCGTTGTTCTCAAAATAGTGTTTTCAAAGTCGGTGACCAACATCGCTCGAAAACGGCTAAACCGATTAGTCTCAAATTTTAACACGAGCTTCTTAAATATATTTTTACTAATTAATCGAAGATTTTTTCTCACCGATAAATATGTTTTTTTATAAACAATTTAAGGCCGAAATTTTGGTTTTTGTTTTTTTAGAAATCGCCGTTTTGCCAAAAAAAAAATGTTGTCTGTAAAGTCGGTTTACTGACGATAGTTTAACGTGACAACGTCATAAGAAAATATTGATGGAATGGTTGCAATTTTCAAAACAAAATTTTAATTTTATTTGTTTGATAGATATTTTGTATGGATATAGAGGAGGAGGTAAATGGAATTGCAATGGAATAGGTCAAGTTGCATTTACACGTGAAAAATGACGAAACATTTATCAAATTCGTGAAAGATATCTTCAATTTCGAATGTGCATCAGACGTTAATAAGTCAACAACACTAAGAGGCAACATCATCGATTTGACTTTTCAAGAAACATTACACTCGAAACACTCCCTTTCATTTCCTACTTTTCCTCTCATTGTCCTATTCTCAACAGAGAAATGGTTCATTACCATGCATACAGGAAGAAGGCATATGCAAATACAAGTATGTGAATTTATATACAAATGCGCATATACATACATATATATGATCACTCAAGTAGGACAGAGCCAGATGTCGAACGTTGCCGAACGCAGGGGCCGATTGTGCTCTTTGTCGTTCGTTCCGCGCTCTCGCTTGCATTTGCGCATTTGCTTGCATACAGAATAGATTCGTATATTTGATATGTCCATATGACTTGTATGCATCTTTGTATATGGATGTTTATATACATATATTAGTATACAACATATCTTATAAGGTATGTGGTAAATATTACCATACATTTTTTCCTTCATATATAATAAAATAATTAATAATAATAACATTAAAACAACAGGTATTATTAACAAACTTGGTTTTATTTTAAATTCATCAAGTAAATCAAATTAATAATAATCAATAAGAAGGCGTATGCAAATACAAATACGTGAATTTATATATGTACATATGCGCATATACATACATATATACGCTCACTTAAGTAGGAGAGAGCAAGATGTCGAACGTTGCCGTTCGTTTGCTTTGTTTGCTTTGTCGTTCGTTCCGCGCTTTCGCTTGCAGTGCATTCAAGGTAACGGCATTGAGCAAGGCAACGACAAATGAGCAAGGTAACGACAAATGAGCAAGGTAACGTTGAATGAGCCAGGTAACGACAAATGAGCAAGGTAACGACACATTTTTTCGTGCAGCCGGCTAAATCGAATTATAAGACGTTATCACGTCAAAATGTATTTCGCTTATTCCTTCGATTAATCACTAGATTTAACATTACTTTAACGAAATCTATTTGGTCTTTTAATTACAGAAGATCCAGTTCAGAGATATAGTGGTCACCGCAAAACGTCATTTTTGAGAGGAGCTCTCGGAGATCAGCTGTAGCTTCTTTCCAAATAAATATTTTTACTAATACTAAGTCTTAAAATACAGTTAAAAGATAACATAATACGTATACAAATTTTTAGATCAATGAATTTAAAGGTTTTATCAGAAAAAATTCTGAAAAATTTCCTTTTTTCGGCCTTCTAACTGTATATAACCCCTTAACCACAAATTGTTCATCACTCACATCATACTCTCTCGCTCTCTTCTCAAAAGTTGTTAGCTGGTATTTCTTTTCGTTATTCACGCGATTCGCTAACACATTTTAAAGACATTCGCATTTTTATCTTTCCCTAACCACAATTTTAACGATTTTGCTATTCGGTAACTCATTTTATAAGAAAAATCGATAAAACAAAATCAACTGCTTTGGTTAACATGTCGATTATCGCAAACTATGTTGTGCTTAAATTAAACGAGAAAACAAGAATCAGTAGTTTGAATTAAATGTCAGAAACTTATTAAAACAACGCGATTATACCTTTCCAGTATTTGGCTTATGACTTATCGCGTAGAGAGGACTGAGCCCTCAAACAGTGGATCAACGTTTGCTCCGGGATGTGGGCAATCCTTTTCATTCAACTGCAGGACGAATTTCTCAATTTGGCAGTAAACTTACGACGTTCCAGAATAACAGCGATTTCGACTGAAAAATATGTAAATCTTTTAACATTCAATTCTAAATTCTCCTTTTATGTGGTTAGATTCCAGCTGCATTGCGATTTTGTTATAAACGACCCGTAGATGAGCAATGGTGAATATCCACGAGCCAGCCGTCCATTAGCCGTGGCATACATCGTATAACAGATGCAATCAACCGTTCCATATTTTGCGCAAATTTCCTTCGTTTCCTATGACCCTAGTGGGGCGACAACGGCCAAAAGAAATTTTTGATTGAGTTGCTCGGCTGTGGCGCGACGTCTTTTAAAAGCTGTCGATGATATCCTAAAGCAATATATGTACAAAGTGAATACCAAAATAAACAAGTCATAAAAATGTTTTTGATAGCGCCATCTTTTTAATGAATTAGTGCGTTGGAAGTTACATCCCGAGCTGACTTCCAGTGAAAGCTTGGTGACATTCGGTTGAGTGGAAGCGAAGTTATTGCATCTAAAGTGTCAGTATGTTTGTGTCATCGGTTCAAAAATAAGTTTCGAGCTAATATCAAATTTTGTTTTAAAATCGGTTAAACGTTTACCGCAACATTTGAATTGATGAAAAAAGTTTATGGCGATGATTGTCTATCTCGTGCCAGAGTTCATCAGTGGTGTACACGTTTCAAAGATGGTTGTGAGAACATAAATGACAATGAACATACGGCCCCCACAAATTAGTAAGAGAGTAAAAGAGAATTAGAGACGAGGAAAGACGAGAATTTCCTTTACAACGTTGTAACTGGTGATGAAAAGGGGAGTTTCCAACATGAATCTGAAATTAAGCGTCAAAGTGCGGAATGGAAGGCCGCAGACGAGCCGCCACCCAAAAAATCGCACTTGGGGAAGTCAAAAATCAAGTCGATGCTCATTTGTTTTTAGGATTCCAAAGAGTTCTTGCCAACGGGCCAAACCGTCAATGCAATTTTCTATCTTGGCGTTTTGAAGCGTTTGTTGCACCACATTCGTCGAATTCGCCTGAATACCGCGAAGGAGGAAGCTGGCGCTTATTGCATGATAATGCACCACCTCATCGATCCACTCTTGTGACTGGTTTTTTGACTAGAAATCGCATTTTAACCATCAAAATTTTGCATCCGTAGTGGCCATCAAAAAGGCTTGTACCGACATTCTGAAAGACATTCTAAAACACTCTTTCGAAATGCTTTTAGGTCGCGCAAACAACGTATCGAGGCCAAAGGGGACTATTTTGAATAACAAAACTTGAAGTTATCAGAACAAAGCACCTGTCGTTTCTATTTTAGCTCAGTCTTGTTTATTTAAGACTTCACCTTGTATTCGAGACGTCGACACCTACATAGTACCTCGGCAAAGCGCTCCAATAACTCTAATACAGCTCAGCAATCTTCAGCAGAGAAAATTATAGAGCAAATGAATAGTATTGTGGAGTTAAGAAAAGCAGTCTTCAGGCGCAGTTGCCGCAAAGCACGGCGAATATGTTAGGGGCGAAATTCACACAAATGGTCTACGGGAAGATTGAAAAGCACCAAAGAAGTATTGATGAAATGTAAATTTATTTTGTTCTATTATATTTTTTAAAAACACTTTTCTTACCAAACATGACCAATTACTTAGGGAGCCATGCTCATAAAATTAAATTGTTTGCTAACATTTGTTCAATTTTCCTTTCATTTATTTACCTTTCATCTCACTTCCAAATCAATGTTGCTAGCAACATTTCACGGCAAATAAAATGCCTGTTGCTGGCGGCATTTCACTGCTGTGTACTGTAGTACTGGCCTTTACGGAGAAGAGTTCCGTAAATTTTGTTTAAAGTATGTACCATATGTATGTATGTAAGTAATAGAACCCAAACTAGAGGCTAAACTTTGTGCTTATTGTCCAGCTATAATCATAGTACAATGTGCGCTGACAGAAATTTGCTTAATAGATGTTTTCTAGTGTACCTACTCGTAAATAAGTATGTACATATGCTAATTTCAAGCAGGGTCCAAGGTAATGATTTCGCAAATTATGACGAACATAAATGTGTTGTATAGCATTCACTATAATTCCACTTTTCTAGCGTTAATATGAAATCTAATTGAAATTTTTTTTGAGCAATTGTATTTTTATGTCTGTTTTAATTGAATTTTTATTTCCCTTCAGTATACGAATGGCGCGACTGTAGTACTAAATCTGTGTCTGCATTTAAAAGTAACAAAGCTTGTTATTTTTTACTCATCCTGATTTACATAATTGGAAGTTTTCCTTCCAATCGAAGGTCAGCTATCTTCTGTGATATAATTACTTCAAATACTGTTTCTAAACATTTTGAATGCATAGAATGCCCCAAAAATAGAATTTTTTATACCTAATATAAAAGGGAATTGGTTTCAACCAACATTATTTTGGTACAGTTAGATCTCTTGGTAAATAATATCGTGGATTTTACAAATGACTGCCTAACATTTTAATCAGAGTTTTCAGAAAAAATTCACTTGTGGTGTTTTATAGCCAAGGCGAATCTATGGTATTAAAGATGGTGTTGGTAAATCAGCTGACTTGTTTTTTTTTTCTTTCGCTGGGTCCATGTAGCTGTCAGCAGAGAGTAAAACAAGGCGAATTCATTTTTTGTTTTCTACTTCGCCAATACCTTGCCGTGACAATCAAACGTACAAAACATTTTTGTTGGTCTAGTGCCACCACCTTCAATAAATGTGACTTTTTTATAGCCCATTGAATTTTGCTCAGTATAAAGTGTTTCAAAATTCGCTTTGATTTTTAATATTTATTTGTGTTTTTTTTTTTTGTTGATAAAAAACATTTTCATCTAACTCTAATGGATTAGCGTATCTCAACAATCTTTCATTGTTTATTATATCAAAATCTTTTTTAGCAAACTTTGAAATATGTATATCCCACGCTGGTAGGGTATGAATCTAAGCCCGGTTTTAAGCTAAAAACCAGACATTAATTCGACTATGACTAAAATACATCATCATCATCATTCTTGCCTCGACAATCCTGGTCGGCTGTTCGCCTACACCGTCTATCCATCTAAGCGGCCCTTCTTCTCCGTCTGTGGCATTTACCGAAGAGTATTTGTTAAGGTGGGTAATCCGTGTTGGCCCGCAATATGTGATCCGCCCCTCTCAATCTGCTGATCCTGATTGTAGTTGTCAAAGGTGGGTGCGCATATAGTTTTCGAGTTCAAGATTGTAGCATTTCCGTCACTCGCCTTTATCGCATATCCCGCCACAAATTTTTCGCAGAACTCTCCTCTCAAAAATCAGTAATTTCTGTTTATATGCATCTTTGAGTGTCCAGTGCCGTATAGCAAGATGGAAATTATAATTGAGCGATACAGTAAAATCTCTGTTTTTCTGTGTCTGTCTTTAGGTGTTGACACAGCGAGAAATGGCAGCGATTGAACATAAGGATTCTGCGACCGATTTCTACAGAAATTATGTTGTCATGATTTATAATTACCCCAAGGCATTTAAATTTCTTCACTCCTTCGTAGTAACCGAGTTTTAGGATTTCACCCACATTGTGTCTGACAAAGTCCGATCAAGTTGAAACTAGCGCTTTAGTTTTGGATTCGTTTATTTCTAAGCCCATACTTGTTGCTGCTCTCTCAATACGTGGGAAGGCTTCTTTCGAACTCGGCAGCGAGGATGCGATTTTGTCTATGTCGTCTGCGTAAGTCAGCAATTGAACCAATTTAAACATGTCCCCTTTGTGAAATCAACACAACCTACAAAAAATTAGCAGCCTGTTGATTTTAGTAGCCCCTTAGATTTTGCTGAAAGTCTTGTTAAGTGACATTTCAAAGCATATTATTTTATTGATTAATATAAGGAAGTTGTAAGCATGATATGATATTTATTTTAAGAAATAGTGATTTCTGTATATGTTTGTATCCGAAGCATAATCAGCCCTAAGTTTTTTTAAAGTTGTGCGAAGTTGAGCGTAGTATGCAAAATCAGACCGTTAATCAAAATATTTTCTAATATGTGTAGTCTGTAAGAATATTTTTTCATAGGTGTCAGAAAGAAACAAATAAAAAAAAGTACCAGTCTAACGGTTAGACGGGATAGAAGTGAAACCTTCCGTAAGACAAACTGAGAGAATAAGAAGACAGCATTAGGAGCGGGATAATTATAGGTTCATTATAATATTGCTCTAAAGTTCATATTTTATTTTCTTCATTTTATTTTATTCATCCTCAATGTTTTCAATTTCAACAAATGATACGAGTGGCTTATGATAGATAAAATATGATACAAATGCTTTGGTTTCGATGTTGTCAAAAAAAATACCCAAACGGACCGAAGAAACAGACTTACAAATTTCTTCCATTTTCGTCTACTTATATTCATATAAAAATGTATGTCTTCCCACCAAAGCTAAATGTATATTAGTATATTTCTTGTTGTATTTATTCAAGGCCGAAATCCCGGCGGTACTGCAATACCGGGCCTACCCGTGGCAGAGGTGGAGAGCAAGCTCCTAAAACACTCCACCCATTTCCAAAAATCAGTTTAACTTTTGTTGTCCTCCGATCGAGGATCTATCAGATGTTAAGCTGATAACCATACTACCTAGTCAATAGATTTTAAATAAAAAACCTAATAAACCTTTTGAGAATTACACGCTCACAAAAATTATTTATATCAACATATAATATAACGCTTCGTAACTAAATAACTTTTAGGCCAGCAACGACAGCATGGCGCGGTAGCCGAGCGACTAGCAATGTGAGCTTCCGATCCAAAATCCTTGGTTCGAATCACAAGAAAAAATAAAAGTTATTTTTATTTAGCTCGTCGCTACGTTTATATCAACATATAATATAACGCTTCGTAGCCAAGAGGGTCGCTTTTTCGTTTCACTTTTCCTCAAATCACTCCCAACGATTCTAAAGAAGTTTTCACTTCAAAAATAGAAATAAATCACTTGAAAAAGTTCTGGTAATGCTTCAGTGTATACACAGCAGCGATACCCGGGTAGTGATTATGTTGCAGCACTCGGCACTATTATTCACTTTTTTAACCTTCAGAGAGCGGACTTGGCTACTGGACACTCCAAAAACAGGTTTGTGGGTTGCAACTTGTTTACTCTTAACATTTTTTTATTGATATTTAGTCTCCTCGAATGTATGCAATAAGACGTCAGTAAATTAAGTTAAGTTTAAGTTACAAAGCTTCTAAGGCATCCTCACTGCAGCGACAAGTTCCAATGACAGTTTCTACAAAAACTCCGTTTTGGAAGCATTTCCATTTTTTGTTTTTAACAAAAAACAAATTACTGAATTTTATTTAGAGGTTATTTTGAACGAGCTTTTCCCATTTTATTTGTACATTTTTGTACGTATGCAACTTTCTCATTTTGTTAATGGTATAATATTTTTGCACACCCACACATTCATACATAACGAAATTGAATTTTGCACATATTTTTCGTTTTTATTTTCTTTTAACGGTGGTTTTGAGCAATTTAATTGAAAAGTTGGCAAATTGAGGCAATTCAATTGGCATTTAAAATGTTTTTTTGACGTTTTCAACGGCATTTAGTAATTTTCATCGCTGCCTCAATGAAAGCAAATTAAATCAGTAGCAGCATTTAAAATTAACTGTTCAATGCGGGGTTGTGCTCATAAACAAATTTGATGCTGGTAATTTTTGAAAGGGGCACTTTAAGCGCATTACTCGTTGCGTAACGGCACCTCAGACTTTCCTAATAGGCTGCACATGCAAATATCAGGCCAGTCCATAAGTTCGTGCGTTTTTTTAAAGTTGGTTTTAAAATTAACAAAAAAGTTGTTCAAAGTATTTATTAATCGATAATATATTTTCCTTCATTGTTTACAATGTCTTCCCAACGTTTAGGCAAATTTTTAACTCCCTGCGTTTAAAATTTTTTGTCCTTGGAGCCAAAATACGCTTCGACATCCCTTTTTATAGCTTCTTTTGAGGAGTAGTTCTTGTTACTCATATGGGATTGAAGTCCACGGAAAAGGTGATAATCACAAGGTGCAATATCCGGAGAATATGGTGGATACGGCATTAGCTCCCATCCGAGCTCGTTCAGCTTGCCTAGTGTTTGCCTTGCAGTATGAGGTTTTGCGTTGTCGTGGTGAAACAAAACTTTGCGTATATTCACTAAAGACGGTCGATTTTTGTTAAGTGCCTTATTCAGGTTTGAAAGCTGATGGAAATAATAATCAGCAGTTATCGTTTGGTTTGGTTCCAGAAGTTCATAATAAACAATATCGGCCATATCCCAGCAAATAGACAGGAGAATCTTCTTGAGGGGAAGGCCATCTCTAGGGGTCGGTTCTGGTGTTTCATCTTAATCTAACCATTGGCGTTTATGAACAGAATTATTGTCAAGGACCTATTTTTCGTCACCAGTAACGATACGGTTCGAAAAACTTTCATTTCAAGCCGTTGCAGCAGCTGAGAAAACACATTCACTCTCTGTTGAGGGTTGGCGACGGAAAGTCTATGCGGAACCCATTTTCCCAGCTTTGAAACCTTTCCCAACTGAACCAGGTGCCTGTGAACTTTTCCATGCGATGAATTTAACCTCTGAGCTATCGACTGTCAAATTTGGCGCGGCGTCCACGAGTTCGAGCAAGGCGTCGGAGTTAAAGACTTCAGGACGACCAGCGCGCGGGGCAAACTCCACGTCGCAGTTACCACTTCGGAATTTTGAAAACCACTTTTGCGCAGTCCTTACACTCACGGTAGTCTCTCAGTGAACAGTGTTTATTTCTGCAGCAGCAGTTGTTGCATTTTTACCACTTTTATAAAAAAATACAGAATATGCCTCTTATACGCGTTCGAAGATTCCATTTTATTTTTTAACGACACGTGCTTCTATCCGCGATTAAAATCACTTGTTGAATGCACAATATATCAAAGAAAATATAAATAGTTTCGTTATATTCCGCGAATAGTTTTTTGTATGCAAAAATCGTACAAAAGTGAAATTACGGGTAAAATACGCACGAACTTATGAACTGACCTGATACATACGTACAATAGAATTTTATTTTTGCCTGGATTAGATTCACAACTCCAGCCGGCAGTCGGTCTAATCACAGTTAACATTATTTTTATTGTCATAACTGAGTAAATAAATTCAATTAGGAGCGCTAAAAAATTACAGACGCTACAAAAATAGCTCACGACTTTTTGGCATTGCGAAACGCGTAAAGTGATAAGTAAAACACAATAGTATTGTACAATAAAATTGAGACACAAATTAATGTAGTTTGCTGACTATGCGGTAAAACTTGTTTTTTTTTTTCTTCGTAAATTTGTGACTTTTTTTTGCCTCCACGTAGTGGTACTTGTAGGTGCCCCAACGACGACTAAACACTACTTGCGGGTACTAAAAATCACAGCATCAACTCTTGAATGGGCTCAAGTAACACTTACACTGATTGAATTTAATTAAATCGACAATTGACATGGAAACTTGTTTAAGCATTGCTGTTGTTAAGTGAGTTTTTTCTCGAGTCCAACAGAATGAATGATTTTTTTAAGTGACTCTTTGTAAACTTAGTTAAGATACGGAAAATTATCGTTCATTTATTTTATTGGGTAGAGGGTGAACAAAATTTTTTGAAACAAATTCGTAGGAGTACAAATTTCGTCTTATTTTCATACATACATAAATAAAAATTAAGGAGAAAAAATCTAATAAAAGACTCGTTTATTGAAGGGGTTGAAAAATCGAGGCATAGAATGCGTGTATTTAGGCAAACCTTAACATTTTAGTCAAGCAGTCCAGCAGCGATCAATGCACTGGCCTCAGTGCCCCTCAATTCAAAATGTGTTAAAAAATTTAGGTCGCTCCCGCTTCTCCAACAACACAACACCACACTTTGTTAGGTCCCCGGCTACTCTGGAGTGGAGGGAAATGAAAGAATGGATGAGTGTGCAAGGAAAAGCTCTGAGCTTGACCTTCATCGAGTGGTAGAGGACAAAAGCATTTCTCTAAATGCACTGTATACTGCGATTGGCTTGAGTGTAATCGCGGAAACCAATAGGAGGTGGTCAGGTCGGTCCACAACGCACAGGCCAATAGTAAATGGTTCACGGGATCCACATGCGAGGTAACTACAGATATCTGATCCAGAATGAATGAAAACAGAAATAGGTCCCTCATCAATCTCGACTGATCTTCCATTAGCACTGTAATTGGTATCATCACCGGACACTTCCTAATGGGACATATGGCAAATGTATGGGAGTTCCCTCGAATGACTTCTGTCGCAGCTGCAGGGGCGACAGGGAAGTGGACAGCGTTGAACGTTTTCTCCAAGGCGCATATATTCAAGGTGGTAGCGTTCGAGCAACAACAACATTTTTTAAATTAGAACTGTCAAGGGAAAGAATGGAATGCATGAAAAATACATAAAATTTGTTTGTTGCACATTCACAACGCAACAAGAACTGTCCGTCATTCGGTGTTACTGACATTTCTAAATTTAAGGCGAATGGAAAAAGAAGAAATCAGCTACTCTAACCACATCACCTTCTGTGGATGCAGCTTGGCTCTCTCTGTTACTATCCCGCTCTAACCAAAACAAAGCATCGCGGTCTAAACTCTTACGTCTTTGGATGTCTGGCAGACTTAAAACCAGCAGCCATTCACAATATTTCATCGTTTCTTAGAGAGACGAAGTAGTTTCACCACTACTTATGGGAAAAAGAGTGGGAGATTTGAACCCCAAACTACATCTTTGTGGCAAAGGGAAATATCAAGCTGAGGGAAATTTCAATTAAAAATTCTAACTAAATAAGGAAAAATAATAATTTGTATTAATTAGGGTTTTGCGCGGTATTTCACTTCTCAATCGCCTCTCGGCTGAGCAGCGGCAACTATCAATTGCATTTCTGCTATAAAAAAACTTCTAATAGAGATCATTCCAAATATCGCCCACATGAAGAAAAAGGCGAAAACAAGAGAAAAATAAGAGACACAATTCGACCTGAATCTTTTGTGATTGTAATGGCCACAATGACATTATTTTCATGCTATTCTTCTAAGAACTCTTTCTCTCGACATTTGGTTTTGCGGATTACCCACTTTTGTAATCGAAAGTAGAGATTTTTAAATGAATGTTTAGAAGAACATTAATAAAAAACAAAATAAAATCAACAACAAAAATGTGAATATTTTTAGTAATTAAAATTGAGAGAACCAAGCCATATTCACAAATTTATTCCGTAAATTTTATTGCATCAATCAATACTGGCAAACACATTGAGAGAAGCTTTCCATAATGCACAAACACCTCTCTTTATCTTTTCCCCTTAAAAATCTCTGTGGCTATCAAGCGCTGCTCTCAATTTTGCCTTCAACCGATAGTACAACAACCACATTTAAATTTCATAGACAATAAACCGCTATACTAAGAGGAACAATCAAAACTTGGCACGATAAAACAAATACAAAACAAAAGTAACAACAAATACAGAAATACATAAGCCGAGTTAGTAAATATAAATGATGAAACTAGCAAAATCTGAGTCAAAAAATACATAATAAAATATTCAACCTACAAAACATATCATAAAAATAAACGAATTGGGTAAAAGATACCTGGGTGCGTGCATATGCACATACATACATACTATATAAGCAAAAAGAACTTTTTTGCAAAAAAAAACAAGCAAATGGTACATACAACTATAGAATGAAGCAAACTGAGATGCCAAGCCACAAAGCTGACTCAACAGAGCGTCGTACGAGTAAGCCGCCAGAAATACCTAAATCTTGCGATGAGTACCTTGACCAACAGTCAGGCTGCGGCAAAGGAAGCTGAAAGACCAACTAGTGAGATCTCTGTAGCAGAAACCATACAATTCTACAGTCAGATGCACATACACATACATACATATGTATGTATGCATATGTACACTCGCAAATAAGTACCTACCTACATAGGTCAGGTCTGCACGCTGGCTGTCCAGTCAGTCTTAGCAGCAAACGTTCACTTAATTGTTTTTTTTTTTTCGTCTTTAATTACAGTTTTATTGTATTTTTGTAGCTGTTGTGCGAATGGTAAAATAAAGCATAGCTCCATAGAATGCAAATGAAAAGAAAAAGCACAAAAACTATTTGGAACTTTAGGTCGAGGTGTTTGTTGTACGAGTATTGGCAAGATGCTGAATAATTTACGACTCTCTCATGTGCTTGACTTTTAAACATTTTCGAAGCCTTTGAGAAGACTAGATAATGTTATAGAGGTGTAGAAAATGATTATATGTATATAGAAATTTAGTATTTTTTTTTTAGTTGCGGGGTTACGTTAAAAATGCCTTCGCACCAAATAGTAACCGTCGGTGCTATGTGTGGGGTGACTCCCCAAAAAACATCTCTCCTCTTCTCTTAGATGTTGCTTTCAACCCGGGACTGCTTCCGTATTGCTTCGAGATAGAAGTCCAAAACGGCGACATTCACTTACTCGCCCTGCGTTCAGGGTCACCTGTTTTGAAAAATATATGCTCAATGCTCTTCAGCATACGCCTCTTTTTTCGGCCTCGGTAATCTAGCGTAAGTGCACTAGCCTGCCATCCCAGAGGTTGTGGGTTCGATTCCCACGTAAAGCACGGTCCTCTCACTTTTCCAAATGTACCTACTTTCCCTGTTACTAAAAAAACCACTCCTCCAATTCCATTCCTCAACCCCAAAAACGTATCCTTTCCATTATTACTCCCGCACAAATATTTGCATTGTGGGTGCTAAAACCAGCAAAAAACAAAGAAAAACATACAGTTGCACATTCCATCAGTGGCGCCAGCAAGAGGAAGCCGGCGACCGCAGTAATAGCGCAGACACACGAAATTTAGCGAAGTCCTCAACCATCTGTGCGATCCTTCTGCCAGGAAAGCAGTAAGAGGGCGTTGTTCCTTAGCAACGACAGGTGGGCATTCCCACTACTTAGGACTGGTAGCGACAGGCTAATCACCAACCCTGTCAGAAATCAAAAACAGATAAACGAAACCAACGCAAGACTGAGTCTTGTCGAGGCCCTATGCTACCGAGAGGAGTGAACAAGGAAAAAAATCCTCAACGAAATTTGCACGGGTATTCCAATTTTCTTCGCCTATCATCTTTTCCTCGATTTCTTTCTTCTGATGTAGCTCGTTGCAGAGCTGTTCTCTCTGCGCTCCACCTCTCGCATTTGAAGAAGGTGTGCTCCACATAATCGTATTCAGTATCTCCATAAATGCAATTTGGCAGGTTCACCTTTCCCATTCGTCGAAAATACTTGCGAAAAGACCCTTGTCCGAACCAAAACTGTATGAGGTTATAGTTAACTTCATCGAGCTTTCTTTCTGCCCGCTTTTTTAAATCGGGTTTTAGTCTCGCTGTCCATCAACCGTACTGTACAGAGCTACATCTGGTTTGCCAAAGTTTGAGCATTTAAATACTAACGTCGGAGAAACATGGTCCTGGAATTCTTGACATTTTGCGCACTTATGCCAGAAGATCGATCTATACGGATGGCTCCTCTGATAACAAAAACCGCTGCTTCTGATACTGTTCTGTATGAAGAGACCACTCTGAGAGCACAGGTGCCTTGCATAGATTGCATAGCTTCGGCATTTCATCCTTAGGGAGCCTGTCTATATTTCGCATCCGTAAAATTTTTCGGTCGCTCTGAGTTGGACCTCCAAGGTTTGCCATGAGCTTACTTTACAAGCTGCTTACTTTGGCAACTGATGCGGCAGCATGATTTATGTGCGCCCAGTAAATTAATCTTGCGTCTGGTTGCACTTCTAGGTATTTAACCACTCTTTTTGTTGATAAAGTGTCACCGAGTACTTGCATATCTACTTCTACTGTGGCACGTCTGTTGGTTAGAAGGATTAGCTCTCTTTTCTCTGCGGCCAGTTTTAATCTGTTTTCCTCTAGCCATGTCTGTACTCGAATCATCACCTGATTTAACTTACTTTTGGCTTCGTCAGTGTATCGAGCGATTATTACAGATGCAATGACGTCTGCATATCCAACTAAATGCACATTCTCAGATTTAGACGTCCTCTTTTCGAAGAATTTCAACGTAGTTTATGTTCCAAATTTTCGAGTATTGATCCCTGGGCCGCACCTGCTGCTTGTTTGTTTCGTTTTGCATCCTTCGTGGGTTTCGTATTGTTATTTTTTATCAATATGTAGAAATTGAGTGGTAAAAAATAAAATAAAAATCATTCCATATGAGACTCCAGATCAACGTCGTACTTTCTGACGCCGCGCTAGTAATTATTTAGGTGCTAGTCTAACTAGAATGTGTTCGGCAACGTTAGACGTAAATGTGCACAACTTTCAACTCTACCAGCACTGTCTCAAACAGCGCAAAAAAGGCAACTTTTCAACGAACAACTGTAAAGTATAATAAAATTTATTTACCCGTGACAAATGTAGAATTTTATTTCGGAATTACCTCTTTTTTTGACGGGACAACTATCAAGTACAGCACTCAGACACAATTATTCCCTAAACACAAAGGATTCCCTTTTAATTTTCTTTAAATCTACCCTCCGAAGAAATCTGAGTAGATCTTGTGCTGCCAAGGAGCCCAGGTGATCGCTTCTGAACACATCAGTGCCAAAGACCTAAAGCCTGATTCCAGGAAAGGCCGGTCAAACGCACAGAAAGTGGTCCGCCGTCTCAGCCTCCTCCTCATATTCTTGGCAGAGTGCACTGTCTAAGCTGCCTAACTTTTTCATGTGGTTCACCCACAGAAAGTGGCCCGTCATCAGTCCAACCAGCTGCCTACAGTCCCTTCTGCTTAATGACTGGAGAATCTGCGACAGTCGGTCGGACATGAGAAGTAACATCAGTTTAGTCCACCTGCAGCCTCTCTCAGACTGCCAAGCTCGATTGCGGGTTGTAGTAACCCATTTGCTAACCATGGCTTTGATAGCTGCAGAAGGGAGTGGCAGAACGGGCTCCGGGCCCATTACCTCTTAGAAATATAAATAAATAAATTGGCATAAAGAGAGTTTCATTTTTTCCGCGAAAAAACAATTAGGAGAGTGAAACGGTACTACATATCCAGATTTTTCCGTCATTCGAGGCGAAATTAATAATTAAGAACATGATACAAAAAATTAAAAAATTTAATAAAACCTGATTCGTAGAAAATATTAAAAACCTTAATGAACGTAAATATGAAAGCGATTTACATTCAGTATAAAAAAGCAAAATTAATTAGAATCTCTTAATCAAAAGTGTAGACAAGAAATGCGAAAAATTAAAAATATTCCCGGATCTCTAAAACAAAAAATTAAAAAAATCAAAACCAGAAATTCAAATAAAAAATGTTTTTTATAAATGAGCTGAAATTTCTGTGACGTGGAGCACGAAAAGGTACTTAAATATGTAACTTTGAAGCACTTAATGAACGCAGCCACTGGACTTGTTCAGTAATTGTGAACTTCACTTCACTGTACTAATTGTGAGCTTGACTAGATCACATAAATGCAAATGCTTTTCAAATACGCGAATAACTGTATACACAATTGAATGCTCAACGTGACTCTAGGCGTAATTTTAGATATCCTTTAAAGTGATCGTACAGAATTTTTTTTCTTGTTATTTTTTTTTTTGTAGAAGGAAACCTCTAAATAACAAACAAATAAAAAACTGTAAAACGTAACTATTAACTAAACTATAAATGAAAAGAAATGTTTGAAGTATATGTATGTACTTTTATGTGACTTCCACAGGTGTAGTTGTAACTACATTGTTTTCCAAACAGAAGTTTTTGCCATCCTGAAAGTAGCCGAATGGATAATCGAGAAGAGATGGAGCGAGAAACAGATTGGAGTTTTCAGTGACAGTCAGGCTGCACTGAGAGCCCTGAAGAACGCGAAGCAAACCTCAAAGATTGTTCAAGAATGTAAGAGGAAGCTTAATTCTGTCGCAAGACAAAACAGGCTTGTACTTATATGGGTTCCAGGACACTCCGGTGTTCAAGGAAACGAAATTGCCATAGAATTGGCCAAACGTGGATCAGCGGTGCTCCACAGGAGCCAGAGCCAATAATGGGAATCAGTTCCGCAGGAATCATGAATTGGATCAGCGCTTATGTAGGCAATCTACATAAAGAGCGATGGTCCGGTCTAGAACACTGCAGAACTGCAGAGTGTTTTGTGACAAGTCCGAACAGAAAACTGTCAAACTTTCTACTAAAACTTGGAAGGAAAGACGTTCGGTCGATGGTCGGTATTATTACAGGACACAACCCATGGGATCAGCATATGACCTCCATTGGAATCATTGAGGACCTGATGTGCCTGTCTTGCTTGGAGGAGGCGGATAGCACTGAGCACATTCTCTGTGAGTGTCCTGCCTTTGCTAGAGCACGGTTACGAGTTTTGGGTTCCGATGTCATGAGAATAAGTAATATTCGTTCTCTAAAACTGGAGGATATTTAGAGATTTGCCAAAGAATCTGGAAAATTCTCACAGGACTAACTATCTCTATCTGTGTCTCTATTTTTGCCTATCTCTTTCTCGCATACTTTTCTCCTTCCCTCCTTGACTATCTACCCCCTTTCCAGAGCTTTAAATACAATTGGCTTTTTTAGCCTGAGTGTTTTAGTAGCCACCAAATCTCCTGGTGCTCCTTGGCTCGACATTTTCAAATTTCAATTTCAATAAATCAATCATCACGGCATTGATACTGTAGTAGCCCTTCCCACTGTAGTAGAGGAATTTTTCTGTAGTGTGGAAAATAATTTTATGTGCGTCCCATCCACACACAAAATGATGCCAGGAAATCCATATTTTTGATAGAATTCCATTTTGTTTTGCCGTTTTTCATTGGCATTCATGTCGAGATTTACCCACTGAGCACACAATCGTGTTTGTAATGAAGCCAATACGTCTTTTAGCACATGGCTAAATGTCGACTGCCCCGAAATCTTGCTGATAGCCTCCCTTCGCAAAAAACCGTAAAACAGAGGATAGTCGGAGACCTGGAGTTATGGACGACGACCTCGCTCAGCTGGCGCTGTCTTCAATAAAACTCAAAATGTATGTAAATGCAGCTTTATTTAACCGGTAATTTTTGATAAATCTGTTTTAAACCGTATTTAAGTAAACTTTTTCTTTAACAAAGAGCCAAGCACATACATCGGTTCGTCCATATGTGTTGTTGTTGTAGCAGCATAAACATTCCCCATACTTACATACGGGGAATGCTGCTGGAGTGACAGTCCTTGGCCGGATATAAATCCGGGTCGTTTCGGTAACGTAGAACCGACTGTCGTGGAAACGGGTTCGTCCATATCGAGAGGATTGCTTGCATTTGTCAATATTTTTCGCTCAATTCTGAAACTGCGTTTGCATCTCTCACTTTTCTTCTCCATTAACATAACCGCACATGTCAACGAATACATTTTAATTTGAAAATTCAGCTAACTTGACAAAAAACTTAAAGATTATTTGCTAAATTGTCTTGTTTACATTGAAGTGCGCTGTTGTCGAAACATCAAAATTTGACATTTGAGTTTGGCGGCGCTTCGTGTTCACATGGAACTTACGATTACAATTTTTTCATTCGGCATTCGAAGGTTTTCTGCGACGGATTCTGTGATAGGGCGGAACATCTGATTTCTTATACCAAGCTGCTAGAAATTATACCATTCCACCGGCAGCCGGTTCTACGTGACAAGAGTGACCCGGCTCGAACCCCGCTAGGGACTGTCGATTCAGCAACATTCCTTAAAAATTGTATGCTAATACAACAACAAGCGCTAATATCACCTTCTGAGAAAAATCTGCATACCTTTGGACTTTTCGAAAATGGCAAAAACTAAAGAGATTTTAATGTTATAAGAATTTATTTTCTTTCTTTTGAGCAATATATGTTACATTATTATGTAAAGGGTGGTTAAATTTCAAGGGCCGATATTGAATGTGAACCACACCTAATCGTCAAGCTTTTTTCTGCATTTCATTTGACACTTTTCAATTTCAGACTAATTCAATTTGAACCATGGAAAGATACACAATCGACCAACGCGTTAAAGTTATTCAAGCTTATTATGAAAACGGGCGTCCAAATGTGCGTACAATCGGAAAACTTATGCAAAAGTTTGAGCAAACCGGGTCTGTAGGAGATGTGAAAACACCAGTGCATGCTCGTACAGCTCGTACTGCAGAAAATATTGCTGCTGTTCGCTATAGTGTGGTTGAAGAGCCGCCCACCTCAACTCGTCATCGTGCCCAACAATTGCACCTCTCACGTTCATCGTTGATGAACATTATGCATAAAGACTTGCATTTACACGCTTACAAGGTGCAATTGACTCAAGAACTAAAGTCTCTTGACCATTTCAAGCGTCGTCAATGGTCAGAATGGTGGCAGGAAATGACAACACTGAATGACCAATTTTCGAAGAAAATCATCTTCAGTGATGAGGCACATTTTCACCTCTGTGGATTCGTCTATAAGCAGAATTGTCGCATTTGGGCGAATGATAATCCAAGAGTGCCGAAAAACCAATGCACCCACAAAGAGTAACTGTTTGGTGCGATTTATGGGCCGGCGGCATCATTGGGCCGTATTTTTTTCAAAATGAGGCCGGTCAGGCAGTTACTGTGAGATGATAACGAACTTATTATGGCCCGAATTGGAAGATATGGATGTGGATGATATGTGGTTTCAACAGGACGGTGCCACTTGTCACACAGCTAACGAAACAATGGCTCTTTTGCGCGAAAAATTTGATGTGATTTGACACCGTTGTACTTCTTTCTTTGGGGTTATTTGAAAGAAAAGGTGTACGCCGATAAGCCAGCAACAATTCAAGAGCTAAAGGATGAGATAATTCGGCACATTAACGGCATAGAACCTCACTTAGGCCTCAGCGCCATCGAAAATTTGGACCATCGGATGGAGGTGTGTCGCCGAGGCCGCGGCGGCTGTTTGGCCGATATTTTGTTATATACGTAATTGAGCCATACCAATACTATCATAATAAAGAGAAATGACAATATTTCGTAAAAAATTGTGTTTTGTTCAAAATCAACACCGGCCCTTGAAACTTAACCACCCTTTATATGAATTTATTTATGCCAAAACAGATACAAATTATCAAGGCATGACAGAATGTGTGTGTACCTGCACAATATTTCAAATCACTGAAATCATAAAACATAGATGAATAAAAACCAAAAAAAAATTATTAAACAATAAAAAGTGGCAAAACATATCCTATATATCTATAAGTAATAACAACATATATGTATATGTACTAACAGATCAGGTGAAGTATTTTTGTAAGCGGCTTATACATACATACATACATTCATACATATGTACATAGGTATCGGTGGTCATGTTGCGATGACTCAGCTAACCATTGCTGACTTGAGTATAAGACGAAGCTGAAGTAGATGGAGCGAATTGAAACTACTATTCAAAACACGTTCTTGCCATAAAAAAGAACAATGAAAACGAAGAACAAGATAAAATTGCTTGGACATGCAAAAAGAGCGACTTGGCACATAAGCGACTTGGCTCATGAGACCGCAGCGAATGCATTGCGCATAGAACTGAGCGTAGTAGGCAGGAAAGAGGAAAATAGCTGATTTAAGTGATAAGAATGCAAAAAAAAGGAAAAAATTAAAAAAACAAAAAAAAAAAAATTAAAAATGGAAAAAGCAAAAAAAAAAAATGACTACTGAAAAAAGCAAAAGAAAAAAACATGAGAAAAGCAAAAAAAAATTAAAAAAAGCACAAAAAAAAAGCATAAAAAAACACAAAACCAAAAAAAAAACAAAAACAGAAAACCCAAAAGTCATTAAATGACGCAAAAGTTGTAGAATTTTTTGAAGAAACCAATTTTTGAAAAGTTTTACTTGAAAAACTGCATTTTTATTTTCAAATTTGCCAAATATTTAGGAGAAACAAAATCTATAAAATTGAATTACTAGACTTGAAGGACCGTTTTCTTAACTAACTTCTAACAATACAAACACTTTCAGTCGCTCCAAAGATTATTAATTTCTGGGGCCCATATATTTATATACATATTTAAAGTTTTTTGCGCATGACTACCATGAGTTAAACGTAGTCTGGGGAAATGAAGTAAGCACTGGCCAGAGTGAGATATACCACCAGTTGTCAGAGTGGTGCACACTGTTCTCGATGCCGGTGGACAATCGGGTGCCTGTCGTTAGCTTCGGTAGGAAGTATAACGTTTTGATCCCAGATAGAGATCAATGGTTAAATCCAGAGAACCTATTAACGGGATATCAGCACACTTTCTACACCGACGGATCCAAAACCAGTGATGAAAGCGGATCTGGATGGTACTTAGACGAAGATACTAAGTACTCCCATGCCACAGGACAGATGGCCACGGTATTCCTTCCGGAAGTCTATGCCATCTTGAATGTGGCGTACTGGCAAATTGAGAAAAAGTGGTGGGGCAACAGTATTGGAATTTGTAGTGACAGTCAAGCTGCACTAAAAGCCCTTACTAACCCACGCTGCTCTTCGAAGTTAGTCGGTGAATGTAAGACGAAAGTGAACAGTGTTGCAAAACACAACAAAGTTAGTCTTATTTGGGTGCCTGGACATTGTGGTATTACAGGGAACGAGTTAGCTGATAAATTGGCTAATGAAGACTCTGCAAGTATGCCACTAGGCCCTGAGCCCTTTCTAGGTGTCGATTCCGCATCGATTCAACTATGGATTGAGGACTTCATGAGGTCTACCCAGAGAGGTCGTTGGTCTGAGTTGAACTCGTGCAGAGTTGCCAAGTGCTTTGTGAAAGAACCAAACAGGAAAACAGCGACCTTTCTCCTAAAACTCAGCAGGAAGGACCTGAGCGTTCTGGTGGGTGTGATCACAGGGCACAACGCCTGTGATCAGCATATGGCTGCATCGACAGACCAATATGACTATCCTGTCTTGAGGATGACGAGACTGCAGAGCATTTTCTATGTAGCTGTCCTGCATTTTCCAGAATCAGACTTAGGATATTGGGTTGCGATACACTGAGTATGGACAAAGTTCATACTCTTCCTTTTCCGGATTTCTTAAGATTCATCAAGGAATCCAAGAGATTTGTGGAAGAGTGACCTCAAACTAATTTATCCGGTTTTACCATCCACCTTTTATCTTTCCTATCTCTATTCCTTCTACTGGTATCTATCCGGGTGTAGTACAATGGTCTACTGACTGAGTGCTTGGACTTGTCCAGCCCCCCACAAATCTAATCTAATCTAATATAACCATGAGATACAAATTCGAAGCCGGCGTGTGGACATGAAAGTTCACTTGGTGGAAATAATAGCAGTCGTCCTTCGGCAGCCAGTAGCAAGCCTCCGAGTGTATTTCTGCCATGAAAAATCTGCTCATATAAAATGAGGCTAAAAATTGGAGGAGAAGCTCCCAAACACCCCACCTTTTTTGGGTGGTACATTATATATAAGTATACATACATACATATATACACATAGTTGATGTGCCCCTTAAAATTTGTAGTTAAGTTTGAAGTAAAATAAAGTGAAGTGGAATTAATTAAACTTTTGCAGGTGGATTGTGTGCGAAATTTTTACGGTGCAATATTCTGTATTCAAAATAATGCTGGCTGTTAAAATTTGGAATTGTAAACATAAAATTATTTCTGCGAAATAATGTTTCTGAAAATTTTTTATTGTCATTGAATTTGCAAGGCAGAATTTTGGTTATAAAGGGTGTCCGCCGCGGTTACAAGTTATATAGCCTATTCGATCGGTCTACTTTTTGACTACTTTTTCCAATAAATCTGAATAAAAAATCTAAATACAATCAGCTAAATACGACGCAAACAATGGTTATTTTAAAATTTTCCACATAGTCGAAGGACAAAGGCAGGCCAACATGTCGAGAACGATGTCGAATCGACATTTTGGCATCTCATTTAACGCTTCGCTTTGTGAACTTTACGAACAGATTCATTTTTATTTTTTTTTTCAAAGTTAATTTCCACAATTCGGAAGCGTTGTTTCTGCCGACTTGCAAACCTTACTGAACAGAAATGTTTGCCATTCTCACAGTTCCCATACAGCTTAAAAAACACGATATTAAGTCAATATTATTAAATTAACTAGTGAAAGAAAGTAACGAGAAATTAAATTTGAGCAGCGCAGCTGTATAAATTATAATTCACCACATACAAAAACAAAAAACAACTACTCAAAGTCATGTAAGTAATCGAAGTGACATTTTTGTAGTATATCGGTCCCGTTAGATAGTCCTAACTAAAGGATTTTCCAATAGCAGGTGTCATTTAAATATATAAAAGGCTAACGAGAGATGATTAACGATTTTGTATGGCCGCAATTGGATGGTATTGATCTGGACAACGTTTATTTTCAACAAGACGCCGCCAAGTGCCACACAAGCAACGAAACCATTGATCTCTTACGGGAAAAGTTTCCGGACCGTGTTATCTCTCGAAGAGGTGATCACAATTGGCCACCGAGGTCTTGTGATTTAACACCTTGTGCCTTTTTTTCTTTGGGACCATGTGAAAGAGAAGGTCTACGCCAACAGCCCAGGGTCGCAGGGTCGATTCATGACCTCAAAGATGGAATTCGTGAGGCTATCGAGGGCATTGAGCAGCCACTTTGCAATTCGGTTATGGAAAATTTCATGAAAAGGATATTGTCCTGTAATCGTGGTCGTGGTGGTAATTTGCCTGATGTTATTTTCCACTATTAACGGCATACCTTCCTCTTTATAATGAAATAAACACCCGATCATTTTTAATAAAAAATTGCATTTTTCTTTGCATATCAAAATAACACCTCTTATTGGAAAATACTTTATTTTCATTGTAAATAAATCCCTCACCTTACATTCAGCTGCTATAGGTGTGGTGAAAATGTTATATAATATACATTTTATCATCGTTATGAATTGATTACACTGTGCGACAGCAATTTTCTGGCCCAAACCATACCAATTGCAAATTAGATGTACTCATGTAGAATAGTAAAACCCCAACTGGGTTTTGGTCTACCGGGTCTATCGGTCTAAAGTGTATTAAATTTTCGCAATATTGATCAAATGCCATATTAAATAATATGGTAAATGCAGTACAGATATTGATTTTTCTTAAATTTTGTCTTAGAAGACTTTTAGTAAAATTCAATGATACATTTTTTTGTACAACATTTTAGCCCGTTGAATCCCTCCGTTTTGTGATTAATACACCCATTTTTTTCAAAAGTTGTTCAAAAGCCCTCTTAAACTGGGTATTAAAGGGTTAATATGTTCTACAAAAAGATTCCTTGGAAAATTTCACAAGGGGTTGTCAAAGACATTGAGCACCTATGGGTTAAACGTACTTGAAAAAAATGTAACAAAAACGAATGCGTGTATTTCATGTATTCCATTTTAGTTAAAAAGTTGTCACTTTAGATGATCACTCGCGATTAATTTCTGCTCTCACCAATCAAAATCGAATTATTGACATTTTTGTCCACTTTATTAGCTGATCCATTCCACAACAATATGCAACGGTATTTTATCACTTCAAACGGCTCTATAAATTGAAGCATTGATAGCATGATTAACAAGATAGAAACAAGAAAAAAGGTCATTATTCCGAAGACAGATGAGAATAATGAACTTTTTCTCTCGTGAGGTTTGTAAATGAATTAAGTACATGCATTCTAGAAGAAAGAGGCATTCACTTATCCCCTTAATAATACCAAAGACAAATGAGAGAGAGAGAGAGAGAATAGTTCTCCTGCAGTTCAATGATTTAGACTGTTCAGAATTCATTTCACATTTTTTCCAGAATTTTTACCCAAAATAATATTGTTAAGCAAAATTAGGAGCGCCTCCGATGTAAATAAAATACTGTGGGTTTTGCTCACCAGCTTTATTTCAAGTAAATTTTTACACCATCCTTGCCGTAATTCCTTTTTCTCAGGCAGTTGAGAAAACAATAAATAATCAAAAAGCAAAATTAATTTGTTTCATTGATAAAAATATAAATAAAATATTTAGGCACCAATAAGGCTGCTATAAAGCAATATTGCGCCGACAAAATACTCACTGAAATAATATTAAACTTTCCACAAGTTGTGTCCAACAACAACACCATCTCACCACCAAGCTATCTTGGCGAAAGAAAAAACCACATATTTCTTGCAGAAACCTACTAATAAGCGAACGAGTCTTAGTTCGCTTAATCGCAAATATTAAAGCAAAAAAAAAAAATAATAAAAAAATAAACAGAGAACGAATAAGCTGACTCTTAATAAAATAACAAAAAACCCAATACACATATTGAAAAAACAATAACAACGTAAATATAAATATTCAGAGTGTTGCGGTCTACAAATGCCAAAGTGATGTTGAAAGTCGTTTTGCCAGTTTGACAGCCAACTAGTAAAGCCGCGCTAGACAAGAGCGAAAAACAGCCAAGTTAAATAGCTACAGTTGTTTTACTTAGAGAATTAGTGGGGAAGCGGAGGGGAAATTATTAAAAAACACGTTTTCCAAAGGCAGTTAACAGTTTTTGTTATTTCAAGCGTAATAATAAATTAGTTATAAGAGGATTTTGTAGGGAGAGCTTTTCAAGGTGGACGTTTGGGATTTTTTTACAGGTTTATAAATCAAGAATCCAAACGACATGCAAAAATTAAAAAAAAAGGTAAAAAGTTTATACCTGGAACTTATTAAGTTTACGATTTAGAAAATCACATTTTTTTCTTTGTTCTTTTGACTGCATTTCTGTGTTTAGTGGCACTTCAAAAGTAATATGCGACGCGACGATGATTGTTAGAAGTTATACAAAAATAAAATTGGCGTTGAAGGTTATAAGATTTGGCGCCGTCGGATTTCTTCCTTTGCAGTTTTTTTTTTGTCGCGAAACGGCTATTTATAGGATATTGTGTTCTTCGCTATTTACGCTTTAAATTATAATAATTATATGTATGTATATATATTTGTATTATTAAAATATGTTCCATTTGTGGAACAATATCAAGACCCACGCCACAAATAGGAGTAGGAGCTCGGCCAAACACCTAACAGAAGAGTACGCGCCAATTATGTATTTATTATATTAAAAAACACAGCAGAATTTTAAGAATAAATAATGCGTTATTTTTAAAACTCCAAAATAAACTCTATACTTGAACACCCTATACTTAGTAAAATGCGAATTCAGAATTGAAAATGCCGATTATGAGTAAAACTGGTGCGAATAAGTTCAGACACTGTCACTTGAATTTATTATTTATTTCGAAAAAATTGGCGAGGAATATTTTCAGCAAAGCTACATTGAAAAGTATAGCTACGATTTGAATACTTTGCTTATTTTATTTATTTATTAAGTCTATTGAACCTGCGAAGACTATTAACGAATTTAAGGTACTTTAATAATGAAAAAAAAAAAAATGCGCAGGTGCGCAACTAAGTTCCCGCTGTTTGTCAATAGATGCCGCCAGCAGTGTGTTCTAGTCGATTCTAACATAACCTAAACGTCATAAACCAAGCTTAGACATATAGTAAACAAACTGCTTCGATTTGTGATTTTGTTTTGGTATCATTTACTTTTGGTTTTGTGAAAATGTCTAATTTTGTGCCGAACAATCGGCATTTGCGGGAAGTGTTGATTTTCCTCTTTCATTTGAAAAAAACGGCGGCTGAAGCGCATCGAGAGCTACAAAAAGTTTATGAAGATGCTGCTTTAAGTGAAACAACGTGCCGAGACTGGTTCCCTCGCTTCAAAGATGGTGATTTTAATGTTGCCGACCGTCCGCGTGAAGGAAGGCCAAAAACCTTCGAAGACGCTGAATTGGAGGCATTGCTCAATGAGGATCCGTATTAGGAGTTACCCGCCAATCCATCAATCCATTTCCAAGCGATTGCATGCTTTGGGAATGATTCAGAAACAAGGGAATTGGGTTCCTTATGAGTTAAAACCAAGCCATGTTGAACGTCGTTTTTTCGCCTGTGAACAACTGCTCCAGCGGCAAAAGAGGAACGGTTTTTTTCATCGCATCGTGACGGGTGATGAAAAATGGATTCATTACAGCAATTCAAGAAAAATAAAGTCATGGGCACTGCCCGGTCATGCTTCTACGTCATCGCCTCGGCCGAATATTCACGCTGCGAAGGTTATGCTATGTATTTGGTGGAACCAAGTTGGTGTTATTTATTATGAACTGTTAAAACCAAGCGAAACCGTCACTGGGGATCGGTATCGACTTCAATTGATGCGATTGCGCCGAGCACTGCGCGAGAAGCGGCCGCAATACGTGGAGAGGCATGAACCAGTGGTTCTACAGCATGACAACGCCCCATTAAAACCTACCTGGAAACACTAAAATGGGAAATCCTACTCCACCCGCCATATTCTCCAGATATTGCGCCGTCCGATTATCACCTGTTCCGATTGATGGCACATGGTCTAGCTGACCAGCAGTTCCATTCATATGAATACATCAAAAAATGGCTTGATTCGTGGAAAGCCTCAAAAGATGAACAGTTTTACCGCGATGGTATACGTGATCTACCAGAAAAATGGGGAAAAGTGGTAGCCAGCGATGGGCAATACTTTCAATGATTCACTTGAAACCATTTTTTCAGAATAAAGTTGTATTTACATCAAAAAAAACAATGAGTCCTACCAACATAAGAAGAAATATGGACCGGTTTCCATGTGCGCGGTTCGTTTAAATTAAACATTCCCGGTACTTTTTGATCATGGGGTAATTTCTTATTAGATATATACGTAATTGTTTTCGTCGTGAGAAAACTTCAAGTTTGGGGAACTAATTTTTTTTTTTATACAAATTTCGGCTCGTGAGCATAAAAACAAATTGCATTTATTTGCTTGCGTATTTTACCATTTGAAAATAAACCAAAACTTACCAAAGTTTAATTTAAATTATTTTCCAACAAAATTCCTTGAGCGTAAAAGTCGGCAAATAATTTGTGTGTAGCTGGAGATGAGATGAACAGTTGTTTATTTAGATTTGTTATAAATTTTAAATTCAAAAATTAATAAAGCTTATTTATTTCAATTTTTTATGTTAAACGTTGACTTTAAATTTTTGTGTATTTCATTTCACGCATATTTTCTTTGCTTGACAAAATTAATTAGAAGTGGTTTTATAAAACTTCATTTTGAGTTGGAGCAGAATTTTAAACGCTAGCATAACTCGTTAATTACCGTTGCCAGTTGTAGTGTTTTTGCCTAACTTTTATTTTATTTCATTTCATTTCTTCTTCCTATTTTCGCATTTGTTTGGTTGTGTGGGAATTTTTTTTGGCGTGGCCCGCTTTAAACGGTTATAATAATAACAAAAAATGCACAGAATCGACACTTTCCATTTTCGATTCGTTTACTTCGGCATTTTTGCTATGTATTTTTTTTTGTTTTTTTTTTTCTTACTTTTTTAAACTTTCAAAGCAAGTTTATTTTATATTACAATTCTCTCTTACCTTCAAAATGTTTTCTCTATTCTTTTATTCAATTTTTTTTTGTTCTAACAAATGCATTCAGCACATGGAAATACAACAATAAAATAGATGCCGTTGTGTGCAAAGTGGTGAAAATTAAATTTATAATGAACTCAAGCAAAATTATATTCAATTATTAAGCTGAAAACCCTATTATTGCTTTCTGCTGTCAAACAACCATAAAATCATAAAAGCACGAAACCGAAAAGGAAGCTAGAAAAATCAGCGAATCTAGCGAGTTGTGAAATGACAATATTTGTTCAATTAACACGTTCACTTCAACGCGGCAGTGCTAACAAAAAATTATAATAACAATAATACAAAAAAACAACAATAGCAATAAAGTGCGCAAGCATAAAAGTAAAAAAAAAAACAATTATTTCTAAATGAGCACTAAATGAGTATATACATATTTAATTATTAAGTACAATTATTATGTGATTTCCCAAACAAGTTTTAACATAAGCGCGCGAATCAGGCTTCAAGGCGCTCATATGCAAACACGCACAAACTTTTTACATTTCCCAACACTTTTCGCACTTTAACATTGTCCAATATTTGGCTCATGAAAATTTCTCGCATTTTCACACTAAAGTGTGAACACTTGTGATCTATGCATGTATACCTGTGATTTATATCTTTTCCAACAAACAATTGGCTAAATAAAATTCGACGTATTTTATGTTTTTTCTAAACTCATACACTTCGATTTCAATTTCGTTTCGAAAATAGACGCCTCAACTCGCAATTCGGTGGTTTTGTGTTTTTCGTTCACCTTTTCAACAGCCACACACAGCATTAGTGGTTTTTGTTGCTTATGCTGTTGCCTGTTTTAGTAAACGCATTGGTTTTGTTTCGGAATATGGTAATAAATCACACACGCGCGCGCAACCGCAAGAAAAGCACAACCGTTCGACTACGTTGTTCACACTCAAATGATTCGCGCTGTGCTCAACTCGACTGATATCCATAGTTGAAGCATCAGCAACGTGGAGCTCGAAACCCAATTGCCGCTCGCTTCGCTCACTCATCAACGCAACGGCAAATTGATACTGCTGCATGCACTGAGAGTTTTGTTTACAGCTCCAATAGCTTGATTTATACAGTGTTGTGTGTTGTTGTAGAAAAGCAAAGGGGCTGCGAGCGGGAGAATAACCGCACAACAATTTCGCAATGCAATGCTCCATCCTCCAAAATGCTTGTCGCTTTTTGTTTGTTTACGTGCTTTTTTGTTTGATCGCCCAGCAAAGTCACTAAAAAGTGTTTGCTGGCTGTGATAGCATCACAGAGGGTCGGTTTAGAGTTGAAGTGCACAAAAATATTCTTAGATATACAGTGGCTGACATAACTATGAATACCCCTTGAAGAAATGTTTTGTTATGGAAACAAGTCCGTAAGCTGCTCCTCGAATTTAAGATTGCACACATCATTTTTCTAAGTGTGAGCTAGCAAACCAGCGCCGTTAAAAATGTGCCGTTATCTTTTCACATGGCAGAACAATTTTCAGTAATTGCGTCTCAGTTGCTTTTCGGATTCGACAAAAGTGTGCATACCACTAAAATATCCGCGTGTGTTGTCCTTCGTTTTAAATATTTCCCAAATTCGTAGTGAAAAGGTAATGGAAACAATCTTTTAGTGTTTATTTTACCTTGTATTTTACAACAAATATACTTTTAGCATATTGTAATGCCTAATTGTTCAGGACCACAAATATGGAATGGGATACATATGGCAAAATTGCTAAAAAATATAATAGATGCAAGTCAACAATCGAAAGAGTTATAAAAAGTTTCAAAAAAAAAAAGGCGGCTTTGCGAGCGCTCCAAGAACAGGTCGGCCAAGAGTAACCAATTCTCGCGATGGCACGCAAATAGTAAGGGGAATTAAGAAAGACCCGACAACTTCGGCAAGATTTATTAAAGATAGTCTTCAAATTAATGTAAGTGAGCGAACAATTCAGCAGAGAATTCGTGAAGAGGGGTTTTCTATTCATTACACGATCAGGAAACCTTTCATCAGCAATAAAAACATGAAAGCGCGACTAGCATTTGCCAAAAAGTACTTCAATATGCCATTAAGTTTCTGGGAGAGGGTTATATGGAGCGATGAGGGTAAGTTTGAGTTTAAAAATACAAAAAGAAGAGAAAAAGTGTGGCGAAAAAGTAATGAGAGGCTCCAATCAAAGTGCGTGCTAAGCACAATTAAGTTTGGCGGGGGAAGTGTGTTTATATGGGGCTGTTTTTCCTATAGCGGTGTATCAGATCTGGTACATATTGAAGGAAAAATTACTGGGGAGTCCTACGTCAATATGCTAAGCACATTCCTAGAGCCCTCGGCACGAAGAATGGGTCTTGGACACAATTTCATCTATCAACAAGACAACGACCACAAACATACCAGTCGCGTAACAAAGGAATACTTTAGACAAAACTCAATAGAGCTTTTAGAATGGCCCGCTCAAAGCCCCGACTTAAATCCTATCGAGCATTTATGGCAATATTTAGACGAAAAAATCGATCGATCAAGTTGCCGCTCAAAGAAAGCAGAATTTTTTCAGAAACTGCAAGAGACCTGGTATAAAATACGTGAAGAGCTTTTTAAAAGATTAGTTCACAGTATGCCACGCCGTCTTTTGGCTGTAATTAACGCAAAAGGCGGCAACACTAAGTATTGAGTCATTTGCACAACGTTATTACTTTTACTATTACTAGTAGGGTACAAGGGTACGCAAATTTTGTCGCTACAAGTTTCTGAGCATTTGTAAAAAAAAATATGAAAATAATATTTTGTTTTTGGAATTGAAATATTTTGATTTGTGTTTTTATAATGTTATTGTACTATATTATAAATAAATTAATAAGTTAATCGGAATTTGAATTATATAATAGGAAAAAATATTTGTGTTTGAATTTTCCCTTAGGTAGGGTATGCATAGTTATGTCGGCCACTGTATATACAGAATGCGCCATCTTTTATGTCGGTATGAAAACATTGAATAACTTTGAAAAAAAACAACTGATTTGTATAAGTGAGGTATTTTTATTTGGTTTGGTTATTTAGAATTTATTAAAACTATTTTTTGAATACAATTTCAATCAAGTGGCCCCCATTTATTAGCAATGACAAGCTACGATCTTTTTTTTTTTGCCTTTGTCATCACCTTCTCAAGCATTTCGGGTTTTATAGCGTCGATTTCGGTTTTTCGGTGTAAAGCTATACATGGTTGAAATTGTTCTGAATTGACGTATCGAAAACATGTATGTTGAAGTCGATCGGTTGGTAAATGACAGAGTTATTCCGCGTAATCTTGATCTTGTTCTACAAATGGAGCGACCTACAATTTTATGCCACCTGCGAACGGCAGATGGTTTTTTATGAGGAGCTTTTTCACAGCAGACATACACTCGGCAATTTGATATTGCCTGACGAAGAGCAACCGCTATTTAAAAAAAAAAAATTTATAACATTTTGGTTTTCCATGCTGGCAGTGGGTTTCAAACACCGCCCTTACCGAATAGTAAGTAGTCATTTACAAATCTATTCCGCTCTGACGAATTTAAATTGAGTGGAAACAAAAGATTTAAGCGACAAACACGATTTTTTAAATAAATAAATAAAAAACTTCTCTGTGACAATACTTCACCTCTTAAGCAACACATATTTAATACAAATTTAAATCTTTGAAAAATATCTCAACTTACTTGCATGCCTCCAATTCCACAAACAGCAAAAAGGCCATTAGAAGTTAGAAAAAAAATTGTGAAGTTGGGGTACTTTAATTATCAAAATACCGTATTACAGACATAAAGAGAAAGAAACGCTCAATGGAGTATAAATGAACAAGCATAATACAGGGTTGCCAATATTCGACGGACCCATCTGGCAACCCTGTATCTTTTGACAGAGACGTCAGATCGCTTAATGACATACCACGTCACTCCAAGCAGATTTTTACAATGTAACAGTACACGCCACGCGAGCGCTCCCAAATTGTTGAAATTTACATTCAACAAAAGAAGTCAATTGTGAAAACTCAGCGTGCCTATAAAAAATTAAATAATGTGAAAAGTGCGACATCTAAGAACACCATTAAACGTTTGTACGAAAGGTTTTCGACTGGTGATGCTCTTTCTAATCCAAAGAGGCGAAATCAAAACCGACCAAGGCGTCGCCAAGGACATCTCAAAATCGCCCTTCTCAGCAGTTGGGCATTGCTCGGACTACTTTACAACGAATTATCTGCATTGATTTGCATTTATTTCCGTATAAGATTCAATTGACGAAAAGATTGTTGCCTGTGGACAAGCCTCGTCGATTGGAATGGGCCCAAAGAGTCATCGAAATCCGTCGGGTCTGTCGAATATGGGCAACCCTGTAGGCAAATCAAATATTTTTTTTATTTACTGTTCGATCAGAATAAGGTACCGCCACGGATGTATCGCTCATGGTTTTCGGCTTAAGCACAATTTTAATAAGACAAATTCAATCCACTTATAAAATATTGATTAATTGTAATTGGTTCTATTAATATAAAAAGAAGTTCGTTGTCTAGCTTTGTGATTTTTATTTAAAAACAACTTTTATCTTTCTCGCCCACTGTTCCAATTTTCAATCAACAAGTGTTATATGACACCGGTTTCACGATATGAGTATGTATGCGCCCCTTAAAGGCCACTGTACACATCAATATCCGGTCAATAAAGGGAAATTCCATACGAACAAACGAATGGTTATGAAATGCATCAAGTCAAGCGAACATAACACACACATATTTACAAATACACAGCTCAACACTTAAACGAATAAACACTGTTAGTGAGTGGTGCATTTGCGAAAAGAACAAAAACCAGTTTGAATACAAATGTCATCATACTCGTATACATACATACATATGTACTATTTACATACGTATGTAGATAGGTGCATAGGTACAGGTCTCCTCCCATGAGAGCATAGGTGACTGTATTCGTATGCAGAGAGCGACGACTGACCAAACGAGTTGTTGGTGATAAATATGAATACTTTACCTACTGAGGAGAAGTAAATTTGTTAAGTTTCTAGGGTATTGCTTTGCTTCGACGGAGGCGTTACTACCTGCGCAGGGCGGAATAGATGCGACATTATTGCGCGAAAGGAAAACACCATAAGTATGTAAAACTGGCCGTTTAGCAGTCTGGCGCTATACACCATCTTTGTATGACTCCATAACTGAAATTTTTTTTTTTTTGTTTTGTGATACATGGTTTTATGTACTGTATCTTTTAAAATTAAAGTTAGTCCTAACAGTAAGTTTTTGAATCTTAATCTAATTTAACTGTTAACCCGTTGGGTGGGCTCGTTTTTGTCTTCGTATCTCGAAAATGTTGCGCCAATCACCACTACATTGCGCGCGTTGAATCCAGTTAGGTACACTAAGGGCGGTCAGGTCGTCGTCGACTTGGTCTTTTCAACTTAGATGAGAACGTCCTTTTTTCGAGTATTACCAGAGCATTTCGAAAAGAGCACCTTCTTTCTGGAGCGTTATTATCTCAACGTGACCTAGCCAGGGCAGTCGCTGAATTTTACAGCTCGTGCTTCATCTTATTCGATATGCACCTTTCACGCAAGTGGGATCATAGATCTTGCGAACAAGTTTTCTCTCGATAGCTCCTTATAACCGCCCATCGGTGTTCGTCAATGTCCATGACTCAGCGCCGTACAGTAAGACCGGGAGGATGAGTGACCTTTTTTTCGTGCATCGAGACTGGGCTCTGCTTACCAATTGCCTACTTTGGGCTGTAGCACCTGTTGGTAAGAGTTATTCTTCGCTCGATCACTTGGCTGACGTTGTTGTTGTTAATGCTCGATTCTAGGGAGAGAAAGTTCTTGACTACGCCGAACTCGTAACTGTCAATCGCAACCTGCTTCCCAATACGCGAAGACTTTTTCAGTTATTGACACAAGGTACTTTATCTTGCCCTCGTTTACCACACGATCACAAAGCCGAATGAGATTTGCGGGAATGCCAAATGCATACGTGGCGACATACCTGAGGTCCCTTATCGTACCGTCGAATGCGGCTTTGTAATCGATGAAAAGGTGGTGAGTGTTGATCTGTTTCTCTTAGGTCTTCTCCCGGAAAATCTGGTCGAAGGTAGATATACCAGGCCTGAAACCACGCTAATAAGGCTTAATCAGCCTTTCACCATGTACACTTGATGAGACCTTGTATGCGATACCGAGGAGGCTTACCCCAGGGTATTTGGCGCGGTTCGTGAAGTCACCTTTCTTGTGGATTGAACAGAGAACGCTAAGATGCCAGTCGCTGGACATGCTTTCATCCGTTCATATTTTGCCTAAGAGTATTTGCATGCTTTTCGTTAGCCGATCACCTGCGGTCTTGCAAAGCTCTGCCGGCAGGCTATCCGCACCCGCAGCTCTGTTGTTCTTAGCTCTCAATAGCTCGCCATAGTCGGGCGGTGGAACATCAATAACCTCTTCAGAAACTGTGGAGTAGTGCAATTATATCCAGATGATTTTTGTTTTCTTTTCTGTTTTAATTTCGGCCACTGCGGCCTCATTTGTCTCATCAAACCCCATCATCACCGAAGATCGTTCTTTTTATGTATTAGATCTGTTTCCAAACGTTTTTTGGGAGTATTTTATACACAAATCATAACAACAACGACACGTCTATGACTACAAAGTGGCTATTCGTGGAATAAGTTTATACAAGACGCCCCATTTACCATAGTTTTTTACATATTTTGTATTGTCCATATTAAACTTATTTGTTTCCTTAATCAGACAATGAATTAAATTGTATAAAATAATAATGAAGCACATCAAAATTATCACCACCAATCGCACTTACAGTTCAAATCATTTATAGGGCGTTTTTTTCGCATCATCGTTTAATCACATTTTGACGCCCCTTCATTGGCAGCAGCAAACATTTTAATTGTTGCATGATTAAACGCCGTTATTTTTATTTTATAAAACATTTATTTTTACAAAACATATTCACTGATACAAACGCATTTGTACTTGTACATTTCTATGGAAAAATGTGCGATTGATATGCAAAAGAAATTGATTGAAACGCTTACATTTTTTCGTGTAATTGGTGGTGCAATGAACACCCCCTTTTTTGCAGCGAACACAGCAGATAGGCTACAACAGAATGTAAAACACGTGAATTAGCGTGTTGTAAAAAAATTTATATTGCAGCGTTTGGAAAGCCAGATAAAGAGTGAATAAAAATTTTTGTATGGAAAGCAATTTTAATAAATCTTAATTTTTTCAAGTTAATTGTGCTTGCTTTGTGTGTCATAAACGATATTGGATTATTTGAATTACACTTTTTCTTTCATACATACTTAGATGTTTTTCATCTTCGATGAAATTTAAAAAGTTACCGTCCTAACTGCCCTTTTAATACACTTTTGTAACCACGTCCTTTAAAAGAAGATCAGAAATACTCAATACTGCATTTTGCAGTAGATCTCTGAAGGCAGAATTTATATTCAAATTCCAAATTGGTGTGCGGCTTTTGTTTTCCACGAAATGGAGGAGCATGCAGTTATGCCGCATTCGAACGGCAGATAGATACTCGAAGACGCCCTTTTTCTAGACGGGTCGTTTTTTATGTCATCTTTGACATTTGTCAAGTAGGCAGATGTACAATTTGCAGTATAGAACAATGTTGCGAATTTTTACTGAATAAATTTTTACTTGTAAGAATTTGCAAGTGAGAAAAACAGCTGATCGCAAAGTAAAAATAAACACGAATAAAAATTTGGGAATTGAGTAAAATTCTAAATTTAAATAAAAATTATGATTAAAATGGAGAATGTAATTAAATATATTTTAGATAAAATTTATAAAGTTTATTTGAGGTCATATATTAAATAGGAATCGGTGAATGATATAGAGGCATTTGTACTTCTGAACCACAGCCTCCAGTAACCGTTAAGAACAACATATCGTAAAATTCCTGATTTTTTAGTGTGAATAATCGCCCGAGTGAGTCGAAAACTCAATGGTTGGTGAAAAAATTTCAAGAAACTGGTTCTGTCGTGGATAGAAAAAGGACTGGCAGACCAAAAATGGATGCTCTGTTGAGAATTTTGCTGCTGTACCGTGGTGTTGCTGCATAAACTTCCACAACGCAACGTCACGTGAAATGGTTCAAAAAGTGAAGAAGCGACTTGAGCGAAATCCCCGACGAAGTGCACATCAAATGGCGAAAGAACTGAAAATATCTGACCGTATCATCCGCTGCATACTGATCCAATATACGCATGATCACACACCAAAGCAGCAACAAGTCAGACTTGTGAGAGTGACGGAGTTGCTCCGCTTGCCCGAAAGCAGTCAATTTCCGAACATTGTGTTTTCTGACGAGAAAATTTTTCAAATTGATCAATTCGTTAACTCCTAAAACGAGTTTTAAGTCATCAATTGGCCACCAGGAGGCAGCACCCGCCGCTGTAACCGTAGATGGGCGCTCCCCAATCGTTTTCATCGATCCTGGCGTCAAAGTAAATGAGAAATATTATCGGAAAAGTATTCTGGAGGTTGCTTTGAAGTCGTGTGCAGGCAAACATTTCGGTGGCAGACCATGGACGTTTCAACAGGACTCGGCATCGTCTCACAAGGCTCAAGTGAACCAAAAATGACCAAAAAACAACGTTCCGAACTTTATAACGTCCACACAATGGCTCTTAAATTTACCAGACGCGAATCCGATGGACTATTCTATTTAGGCCATTTTGGAGAGCATGGCCCGGACCAAAAATTCACTAGCCTCACAAGTCACATTCGCGCAGCTTGCGATTCGTTTCTGGGGCGTCTCAAAACCATAGTCAAGGCAAAAGGTGGTCATATCGAGCAAAAGTAAATTGATTCTTAATTTTGTATTATTTTCACACATTTTTTACTTTAAATTGAGTAAAAGTAATTTTCCAAACTAAATTTATGGCTTTTTTAATCGAGGAAATATTGCAAAGACATATAAGAAACCCGGGAGGCATTGTGCAACTGATACAATTATTTTCTTGTGGAAACATTGTCTTCTACGCTTAGTTAAATGTCACAGCTACAATAATTTTTTTTTTTTTTAATCGTTTATGTTCGCATATTTTGCTAACAATCGTGTTTTGAAAAAACGAGCGAATATCGGGCACATACCGCCTGCGAATGACAGATTCTTTAAAAAAATGAAATTATGATAGCAAAAATTAAGTGCGATTTGCGAGAATTTATTTGGAGAAACTGCGCAGAAAAAAATGTCATAAAATTTATGGGTTTGGCATCGTCGATGTCGGTATGACGGATGATTTTGTTCGATGTATTATGTTTAATCAAATTTCTCATTGATTTTATAAAGAATTCCTATTGATTTTATTAATTTGATTATTTTATTGATAAAAAATAAAGAATTCCTATTGATTTTATTAATTTGATTATTTTATTGATAAAAAATAAAGAATTCCTATTGATTTTATTTATTTGATTATTTTATTGATAAAAAATATAAATGCTTTCAGCACTAAGCTAGTAAATACAAGGTGGTGCAAAATTAATCATTCAATTTGCTTTTGAATAACTTTTTCTTTTACCATCGCTCTCTAGAAAAGACTGCAAAATATTGGTTGGAGCACTGACAGGACACTGCCTCACCTCACATCACGCAGCCAAAATGGGATTAGTCCAGAGCAATGCGTGTAAGACATGCAGCGAAGCGAATGTTACGGGTACTTTAGGACACCTACTTTGACAATGGTCTGCTCTTTGTAGGACTCGACAAATGTGCCGAGGATCAACATATTTTTCATCCTTGAAGGATATTGCTAACAAAAGACTCGCGAAGACGTGCATTATGAGTTCCATGTGGTGATATCTTCGACTCCAGTTACATAGCACTGACAACATAGACCCCTGCGACATCTTTTTACATATCAGCCAGCACTACCTAACGTAACCTAACTTTTTTTCTAACAAGAAACAAAATGATTTTGAATGATGGATATTTCAATTTCGACCTTTACGCGCTCCATTGCTTGTCTGTATACTGCAGCTGTCTAGTTCACCAAGTGTCAAATATGAATGACGCACGACGCTATTTACAAAAATTATAAATTTTCTAATGGGGTGATTAATTTTGCGCCAACTTGTACTTGGAAAGGCATATATATATAATAATTGACGCTTATACCCCTTATTGGGTGTTTGGCCGAGCTCCTCCTCCTATTTGTGGTGTGCGTCTTGATGTTGTTCCACAAATGGAGGGGCCTACAGTTTCAAGCCGACTCCGAACGTCAGATATTTTTATGAGGAGCTTTTTCATGGCAGAAATACACTCGGAGGTTTGCCATTACCTGCCGAGGGGCAGCCGCTATTAGAAAAAAAAACTGTTGCTATCATTTGGTGTTTCATGCACGAAGATTCGAAACTACGCACTTCCGAATGGTAATCACGCACCAACCCATTCGGCTACGGCGACGGAAACATATACCAAATGAAAATAAGTTACTAAGGTATTAAGGGGTTATATACAGTTAGAAGGTTAAATTTTTTGATCTAAAAATTTGTTTTTTAAGATTTAGTATTAGTAAAAATATTTATTTGGAAAGGAGCTACAGCTGATCTTCGAGAGCTCCTCTTAAAAAAGAAGTTTTGCGGTGACCACTATATCTCTGAACTGGATCCTATGAAATTAAAAAACCAAACAGATTTCGTTAAAGAAATGTTAAATCTAATGATTAATCAAAGGAATAAGTAAAATAAACTTTTTTGAGAAAATGGCGGTTTCTCAGAACAAAAATCGATCTTTGATCATAATTTCGACCTTAAATTGTTTATAAAAAAAGTTATCGATGAGAAGAAATCTTCGATTAGTTACTAAAAAATATATTTGAGAAGAAATCGTTTTTTTTTAATTCTAACTGTATACAAGTTTAACCCCTAGGGATTTTGTATAATCAAATGTGTTACTAAGATTTGACTACGCCCTTGGTACAACTTTTATTATAAATAAGGCAAATTTCAAAATATTTTATATACATTTCCTTTTAAAATCAGAATTATGTTCATCATATAATTATTATTATCTTCAATTATTTCGCAGTATAAATTTTTGGGCAGACAACTTATTATTTTGTTATTGTAAATTATGCAAAATATTAAAACTCTAATTAATTGGTGAAAGTAATATAGGAATCTGTATATTTGCACGGTGTTAGTTATAATTTTTTACTTAAAAACACCGATTTTCACGGTTGCCCAACTATCGCCAGACATCCATCAAACAACGCACTCAATCAGTAGCGTGCCAGTGGAGCAGTATTTGAAAAAAGTAAAAACAAAAAAGAAAAACAACAAAAAAAAATTTGCATAATTTTTCATTTAACATAAAAGAGTTTCACTTTCTGTTTTAATCAACTACGTATGTACCAAATTTAACGTAAACATTGCAATTTATATACAAACACATATTTTTATTATTACAATGTTTTACTGTTGTTGTATACGTGTACATTTGTATATAAAAATGTTGCTTGTAAATACAAATTTGATTAATTACTAAAGTACTTTACGCTAATTTATGCTATGCTAGACGATTAGACACCAGACCAGACCAACCAAAGTGCGCATGCTTGCAGCTAAAGATGTTAGTGATTTGTTGGTTAATTTGATTTGTATGTGTCGTGCACGCTTAAGATAGTATTTTACACTTCCAATCAATAAGATTTATTTGCGGCTTGAAACGCTTCTGAGGAGCTGATGAGAGTGGAAAAAAGGTTTTGTTTTATAAAGTGGAATTTGTGCCATCACCGGACTTACCTAACACAGCGTAGCGTTGCTCATTTTGCAGTTGTGTGTAATCGGTGTAAGGTGTTGGTTTGTACTGCATTGCTTGCGTATTCACCATTTCGTCTGTCCATATCGCATCGAAGGAGTCTTGCATCAACGTCAATAAGTGACCGTATTGCGTTTGTAGCGCCCCAGCCAGTTCATCCAACTGCAATTCAATTAAGGCTTTGCATGTGTCACGCATCTGTTGCTGCTGATTGGCCAACTTCATGACTAGATTATACAGCACGTCGATAAGTGCGATGTCTTCGAATGGATTGCCCGGCTTGAGACTTAGCAATTTTCGTTCGTGCTTTCGCCGATTCTTGCTCGAGCGGAATGTTTTGCTGTGAAGTGAAGCAAAATTAATTAAAGTGATATGTGTAGATATTAATATAAATTTGTGCAAGTACATTTATTGAAAAAAAGATACATTAAAATAAAAATAATGTTGCTGCTATTAAGCTAAGCATTCAGGCATGCAACAAAATTAAATCAAAAACAAAGAAAGTGATTGCATTGCTTACCCAGTGCCTTGCGAGCTACCCGTGTAGCGTGATGAGCGCAAACTGGTAGTGTCAGACAGCAAATCTGCCTCGTCAATATCTGGCTGATCATAACAATTCACGAGTCCATCGCGCTTTTGTTGCGCCAGCATACGCACATCATGCAAACGTTGTTTGTGCTCAATGAAGAGCTTTTCATCATCAGCCAACTGCTGTGCCAATTGCTTGCTGTATGCAATCAAGTCTGGCTTTACGACCTCATCTAGCAAATCGATCTGTTGACAGTGCATGCGGACTTCCAGAATCGCTGCCAAATAGAGATTACCCTTGAGCAGGCATTGCAGCGCTTCTTTAAAGTTTGTGCCATATGTTTTGAGCAGCTGATGGGCAATATCGTACCGACCTTGCTCTTGCAGCGCAGATACCATGGATCTAAAAAAAAACAGTAACAAACAATTCAGTATATTAAATGCATATGCCATCTTCTTACAATGCCGCCGTCGCTATATCCTTTCCATCCTTTTGCGCCAACATCAAAACACGCCGCCAATCCAATACGTTTTTGGCGCTGAGCAGCGCTTGTGTGAGATTGCCGCCACGCTCGTACATAATACTCGCACTTTCGAGTTCATTCTTAGCGCGCAGATAGTCTGCAAAAGCTAAACATATCCGTCGCTGGCATTCGCGTAAAGAAAGTTGCCCTTCTTTCGCTTCATTTTCTTCTGCATCTATTTTGTAAAACTTCAATGCCAGCTTATACAGCTCGTGCAGCTGGATGAACTCCAAAGCTATGGAGAATTTTTCAACGCCACATTTGGAGATATTTTCCAGCGCCTTTTCATAGCGCTTCAAGTGCTCATCGATTTTGAATCTACGATAATTCACCTCCAGCTGTTTTAGTTCATTGAGGAATGGCAAAAATTCCTTCGGATCTTTTTGCGATTTTTGCGCGACAAAAAGCACCAGACCAAAATCGTACGTGCCTAGGGCGACATTATACAATTCATTTACATCGACTAGGTAGAGTAAATATTTGAGTGCCTCCTCGGCTGCTTCTTGCACCGGGCCCTCGGACTGTTTCGCCAATTCAATTTGCTCTTTCTTCACTTGCCAAATCAATTGGAGCGCTTGCTCCAGCTTGCCTGTTTTCACATACGCCGTAATGATGGGCAATCGAAAACGTTCTTTATTAATTTCCGCCATACGCGCGCACAACAGCGCGCAGAGGTATGCAACTTTGGATTCGATTTTGAAGCCATCGGGATATGCTTGGTGAGCTGCGGTGTAGTTGCTTGCGTACATTGTTTTCGAAAAGTCCTTGAAAATACAAAAAAAAAGAATATTCAGAAATGGAGCAAGTTAAAAGACATAAAAGACACATCGATCTACACTTACCTCGTTCTGCAGATCAGTCAGGAATAAGTTCAACCAATTCGGATTCGTGATCTGACTCAAGAAGATAGTTACGTTTTGCACAAAGCTTATCATATTATGATCACAAAGAATATTCAAATTTATGCGTTGCTTTCGCAATATATTGAAAGCTTCACTGTAGCGTTTTTGATCCAATTGTTTTCCGATAATCTCCAGCGCCAGCACACGCGGCGAAATAACTTCCAAATTGCCGCGCGGCATTTGTAGCACCACACGCGCATCATTCGCCATAGTCGTAACGATTCTGCCGCCACGCTCCATATTGCGTCTGTAAACGTGTTGGCGTGTGGACAGTAGCACGAAATTCAATTCAGTCAGTTTAGTATAGGCTAAGTAGTTGCCTGCCAAGCAGAAGGACGTCACGTCGCCGGACACTAGCTCGCTGTCAATATATAGGCGCCGATTTTGTAGTAAAGCAATAAGACACTCAGACTCCGCTGACTGCGTTTGATGCCACTCCAGCTGCAATGCGGCTTGCTCCAGTTCTTGGTATGTTTTGTCCAATTTGAGCGTAGTATCGTTTTGTTGTGATAGTTGCTGAATCTTTCCATCCGTAGTTTGCACAAAGCACTGCTCCAATGTAACAAAACCCATGCAGCTGCAAGCCGCGTTGGAGTTCAGCTGTAAGGCAGTGACCACGTCATAGGTTTTCGCTCCAGTATCCAATATAAGCAAAAGCACTTTGCTCTTTTCATTAAAGTTAACGGTTGCTACTAAGTAGTTTTCATCGAACCAAAACAAGTTGCCCAGCTCCGATGGTGGTGTATTGTACTCCCCCAAATATGTTTGTAGCTTTTCTAAAACGCAAACTTTTTCAAAAGCTAGTGAATTCTCAACATGGTTCGCTACAAACAGCTGCAGCTGCTCATTGGCGTCGTAAATGCACAACTGCAAATTTCCGTTATTATTTCTTGAAATGACACATGCGTTGATGTACGTATCTGACTCAATTTCTTTGCTACACATTGGCGGTGGCACAATTGCCTTGGAAAAGTCGGTCAATAGCAACTTTTTACCGTCGATGACAGCCACAATGCCACTGCGCGCAAAGCGATCGAAATCGAATCGCCAGCGGTAAATTAGGTATCTACCACTTTCTAGCCACACATGCAAAGTCTTTTCCTCGCCTATTCGTTGGTCCCAGCAGTGGTATGCAATGGGATCCGTTCTGTCAAAAGTTAGCACCTGCTTTAGATACCAATGGTAATTTGCGATCGTATAAAAGTACAGGCGTTGCTTTTGCGCGGTTGAATCTAACGTTTCAATTGCGAGTATGTCTGAATCGTTACTCCAGCGCACACTGCGTATGGGCTCATCCATCAATGAGAACGGCAGTACGATTTCACGATGCCGCAAGCCATTCTTTTCAAAGAGAGCTACGGTGCTTTTATTGGGAAATATTTGAGGCACTGCAATCCAAGTGCCCGAAGGTCGCCATGCGATCGGTGGTTGCAAATCATTCCAACGTTCAGATATATATGTCAAATCGCCTTCTTTATTGAACACTTTGAACATACGACCCGCTTCAGAACTAACAAATGATACGGCAAAGTAAGCGCCATCTGCGCGCCATGTAATATTCACATCCTTTGCAAAAAATCATATTAATATTAAATTATTTCTCAAACAATAGGAGTATACTAACTTGTGGCAGTTCCTCTACTTTCGCCGGTGGCTTGAAATCGTTTCTCGTTTTAGCGGCTGCCTTACCTTCCGTACCATGAAATTGTGTTTCCTTTTTACCCCAACCTACATTAACGAATTGGCTGTCGGGATCGCATTGTTCCTCCAAAACATGCTCGGTTATGACGTCATAGGTGCAAGTCATAACAACAACATTGCCTGAATTTGTTATAAAAACAGCAACTTCCTGATCAGGACTCCATGCCATGCACTGCAAACCTACCCCACAAAAAGTGCACTCGTTGATGGTTCCGGTGCTGGGTGAAACAGCGAGTACTTCGCCTGCCTGTGTGGCCAGGCAAATCTCATTATTTAGCGCCAAATACTCTGCTGCTACGATACCAGGAACGGAGGCTATTTCTTTTATTGTCCCGGTTGATGTTTTTACTTCGTTCACTTCAGAATCTGTCACTACATAGACAAGTGTATCAGCCTCCTTTCGGCTTGCGTTTGGATCCAGTAGCAGGTATTTAACATTGGACACTTTTAAGTCATGTTGTTTGCACGACTGCAACTTGAGGTTACGCATAATTTAGAAAATTACTAATTACTTTCTTAAATTACGCATAAAAAACACGACTTTAGTGTTCACAAAGTGGCAACGGTATAGATATGCTAAAATGAAAATTGCGCAAAACGTGCACAGATGTCATGTTGTTGTCATCAGATGGGTTTGTTTTGACAGCAGCAAAAAAGGCGACATCTTATGGAGAATAGCCACACAGCAGCCGCTTAGTTGTCCACATATATATTTTGTGATTATAGCAGAGCCCGTACTCAAAATAAAGTTTAATATAACATAATATATGGGATATTACGTGTCATATTTTCTTTAGAAAGTCAGTTTATTTTTACCGCTTTTTTACAGATGTCTTTAAGTTTAAATTATATTTTTTCCAAGTATTTTATTTTTGTTAAATTTTCAATATATTTACTAGTGGTTTTACAATAAAACTTTCTTCGTGTGTATTTAAAATAATCATTTTATTTTTTGTTTGTTTATTCTGAGTTTGTTCATATTATATTAAACCATTCATTAAACCAGTCGAAATCACTTGTTATTCTGAACTTTCGGCTTTTGCGTAGATTAAGACACACGGCCGTTTTTTCCGTCGTTCTTAGATTGCGTCTTTGATTTAAAAAACAACTTAAACCAGATAGTCTCATTACCTTCAACGCCATACAAGTATAATTTTTGTAGCAAAGCAAGAATATTGCTATTATTTTTTCGTTCATTACAATATTGGATGATTAATTGTGAGCCACCTTGTTATAAGTTAATATCAAGCCAAATCTTTGACCTCCTTGGCTTTGCGTTCGTAAATTAAACTGCTTTTCTTAATTTTTGAGTTCATATTTAATTCCAGCTTTTTGTTCATTTCACACTTTAAATTAATATTATTTTTCTAAACATGTCATGAATATGTCATAGCTTTTATGACAAGGCGCATTCAATAAATTGATGGCATTAGACCAACAACAATGTTCTGTACGTTTGATTGTCAAAGCAAAGTATTGGGAAACTAGAAAACAAATAATGAATTCGCTTTGTTTCATTCTGAGCTGACAGCCACCTCGACACGGCGAAAGAAAACAAAACTAATCAACTGATTTACCAACACCACCTTTAATAGATGCGCTTTAGTTTTACAGCTACAAAATCACTATCACTATCACTACTTTTTTTCGAACAGTTTATTGGGTTGTATTGTAGCGTTAAAGTTGCTGTTTGTGAGTGTGTGCGCTTTTTGTTGGAAGTGTATTGTGGGTATCAACTAATATATTAACACCCCATTTACACGATGTCTCCACTGGAAGGGAAACACTGGAAATTCTCTTTTCATGTCTCATTCGCGGGCACACGGGCAAAATTGTTTTCGGCGACATTTTGACATTTAATACTTTAGCATCGTCCAATGGCATGGTTCGGATGTATTCTAGCAGGCGCTTACATGTAAAGCAGTGAGCGTTCGACAACAGTTTCTTAAATATATGAATGAAAAATGCAAACTGGTTAAATAATAAATAATTTGTTGTTTTTTTTATTGAAATATATTTATAAATTCTTATACTTGAATAAAAAAAATTAAATTAAAAATACTTCATATGTAAATAATTAACTTAAAATTAAACTGAGTATCTAGAAATGCAGGGAAAAATTAGAAATCAACATAAACATGTCCCATAACTATTTTAAATTATACTACTTTACTAGCAAAAATAATTGTGCATTTCCCAAGCAGCGTTCGTATGTTTGTCATCGTTGTTATCTTCCGTTTGCTTGAAAACCAACACATAATTTAGAACTTTCTTCTACGAAAGAAGAAAACGAATGAAGCAACTGTCAAAAATTGCTTTAAGATTGGAAATACGAATAAGAAGCACAAAGCGTGTCGCCAGTACAGGAGACAAATTCCCTTCCCTCTTCCGCGGCCGTCCTTCACCCCCGAACAAAATGTTTCCCTTCCAGTGGAGACATCGTGTAAATGGGGTGTAACTAACATATCGAGCCACCCGTTCTTACTGAGTTTGAGAAACCGAAGAGTAAATAGAATATATGTACTTTTTATTTCCACAGAAGATATAAGCAAGAAAATATTTAATGCTTAATGCTATAATGAATTGATAAACTACAAGCGCAAAAATTGTTCGAATAGCATAGCAAATTATTATTATTATTTTTTTGTGCAAAACTAAATCTTTTCAAGCTACATCATCGTGCACAATGGTCGTCTGGGAAAATATGTACAAAATAGCGATGAAACATTATTTTCCTATATAAAATTTAGATATTTTAATTCCCAAGAATGATAGAATACGCCATTGCGCCTCCCGAATTCGACGTGTCGTAAGAGCCCATGAATAAACAAACAAAAGGAAGGGGAATTACTTGTTTGTGAAGACGATGAGTAGACGAAAGCAATGGAAACCACCAAGCACAAGAAATTATACGTGCATACACATATTTTCTTGCCACGGTGTCTTCCGCATAGCAAACAAACTGCACCTAGAGGCTTTACATTAATTTATGCTTTCACAATTTAAGACACGGCACTTCGTTCTCATTAGTTTGATTAGTTAAAATTTCGCAAATCAGAATACTACCAAGCGATTCATTGAATTTTCACAGGCATGTAATTTCTCCTACTGTTGTTTGTTTTGACCGTGTGCTTTGTATTGCCAAGGGAGCTGACGTCAGACTTGTCAAAATCGCGAAAAAAGTATCTGTCTTTTAATGGCGCCACCTTAGATACTCAATTCGCCTTGCTTAATTCCAAGTCGAATCTATACAAGGTGTCCTTACTAGAGCAGCTCATCATTTGGTGGTTTTAAAGTCAAAGTGATCTGGTTTTTTATTGTTGCTTTGTTTGTTTATGCTCTGATTGCAAGTTTGACATTCAAATCACTGTATTGAAAAAAATATTCTATATGAAAATATTAGTGTTGCTCTAGTGAACTCTCCTTTCATAGATTTGCCTGGGTTAATTCTAGAATCCAAGCAGATAACTTAAATAAATTCTGTTGTGTGGCACCATTATTTGTGGAACTGGCAGCTAATACACGAACCCTCCGCTTATTTTACCAATTAAGTTTTTTTCCTTATTTTCCATTGTCCAATGAGTGGTGAATTAATTTTCATAGGTTGGTAGTACTGGAGGCGTGTAAGTTATTTTCTGCAAAGACGGCACGAAAATATTCGTTTCTGTGGATTTACAGACGCATTAACGCTTCGAAAATATAATGGAATTGTTATTTAGCGTACTTGTGTTGTTTGAAATATAAAATTCAGCCAAAGAAGAGTTAAGGATAAAGTGTAAAATCATATTTGTTAAATTTCGTGGCAGAAGACAAGGTGAAGAATTACGGTGGGTCGTCTTTCGCCTGGTTTTTTCAATTGCTTTTACCTTATTTTTCCACTTGTAATTATCCACTGTTGTAAGGTGTGCAGCAATGAAGACATGAAGAGTATAGCGAATAAACGAGAAAAACGAGACGGTAACGCGAATGCAAACGTTGTGAAAAAAAGAAAAAATAAATTATGTGAAAAATTCCACAACGACAGCAAAAAAAATTAAATAATAAGCCTATAAGATACGTTGAAATGGTAGAGCGAAAGCGATGCTACAATGCAAAAGAAAAGTGTTTGTTTTGTGAAAAATTTAAAGTAAGTGTGCAAACAAAATATACTTTGCAAATAACAAAATCTTAAGCTAAAAGTGAAGAAATCTCACATTATCAAGGCAGCCTCAGAAATACATACTGGGAAACTGAAAATTGAAAGGTGCAACTTCAGCGTAACACATCAATAACAAGCAATAAGGTAAGACCAGTTAAAATAGTCGAGCAAAATAAGTGTAGACGTATTTTGATTATGTCTTTGGGTTGGAACACTGCCAGCCATGGCCGCTTCAATTCACGTACGTGATTGCACCCGAAATTTTCTTGTAAGATTCCACATTTTAGCGCGTGAAAATAATTAGCAGGCTCCAGAGCTACCGCAGTTCAGCAGCCACCGCCTCTTTAAATTACACGCAATTATAAAGGTACCAAATGATGGGCGAGAGTGCCACAATGGTTTTGGTTTCTGCGCTAAATTGTGTGGTCACAAATACTCGTTCGCTAGTCGTCTATAGGGGTGAAGGTGTAACCGGGGGTATTATGGGCAGCAAATACTACCGGAAACAGGATATTCGAAGAAAATTTATGACAGCTGTGAAGTAATCATTTCATCTTCTTTCTATAATCACAGCTATACACATACATACATACATAACTCTAAATGTGTATGACGTCCGGCGGACGATTCAGCCACTTCGGAACTCATTCATCAGTGTCACAGGCGTACGAGCATAACAGGCGAATCAGAGAAGTGTAAAAGGAAACTGGGCAGATTGGCGGAGCCACAATAGCAAAAATAAAACGACATCCAAACAGGATGCGATGGCTACGACAACTTCGTAGTAGGTTTTACGAATATTCCGTAAATTCTTTGCTTCTGTCATTACATCTTCGTCAACTTACGCGCACTAACGACGGCAGCAACGATGTTTATATACTATTGGGTGGCAGATTGCGCGTCAAAGGAGGCGCGCTTACGAAGGCTGTGCTGAAGAGGGAGTGTGTGTAGCCTTGTGCAGCATTGCTAAAGCTTTTCCCACTTTACATTAGTATTTCTGCAGTGGGCGCGCCTATTACATTTTCAATGAACGCTTTGTGGTTTACTTCCTTTGACAACGATTTCTGCGAGTATAAAATCTGGTATTTTTAAGAAATTGGTATGAATGTTGTGTGGTATTAAAAATAGCAACAAAACATTCTCTGCGTCCATTTGCTTGTGAAGAATACTACTGGAGTTCTTTGCTGGATATAAATATATTTTTCATTCTCGCGAATCTGAGGGATTTCCGGAGCCAAAAAAACATTTTTTATGTTAAAAGCTTATTTTCACGAAGATAAGATGAGATGATAAGATTATTCAGACAAAACGAATACATTTAGGTAAGGTATATCTGGCTGATCTGAATAGATCTCTCCTAGACCACAAGTATTCGTAGTGTTGTCAGTGTTGTTGAAGACGAATTTAATATCGATCCCACGACAGTCGGTTCTACGTTACCGGAACGACCCGGATTTACTATATATGCGGCCAAGGACTGTCACTCCAGCGGCACTTGCCGTACATGTATGGGAAATGTTTTTGCTGCTACAAAAAACGAAATTAATATTAAACATTAACAAAATATACTTTTGAAGTGAAACTTCTTGGGCGTCGATGGACGAGGGGGAATGGAGAGTAAAATTTCAAGGCCATGCAACGTTTTGGGCATTTCGGTTCCACAAGAGAGATATAAACAGATATAACGTAGAGGAAAAGGAAAAGGAGAGAGAGTTATGCTTTATATACATCTTAAATACACTTGAGGCTATTTTCCCTGAGCTTTTTTCAGTTTTGTGCTAGCTAATTTCTAGTGAGAAATAACACTGCCTACTTTTTAGCGCTTGTTTGTTGGTTCAAACTTGTAGGAAATACATATATATTTTCTGGTGCCTACTTTTTGGCGTTATATTTCCTTGGTGCCTACTGTTTGGGGCGTTTTTTGGTCTCAATTTTTTTTGGCTTTTTTTTGTTTTTGGTACCTACTTTTTGGCGCTTATTTCCGTTTTCTGACTAGTGCCTGTGCGTACTACTCCTGGGAGTAGTGTGCGTTGTTGCCACGGTTTGTGTCCGGCGCTTACCTACACCGGTCGATCCTTCTCCGTCTTTTGTAAATTTTGTCTATTTGTATTCTCTGCAAATGTTGTGAATTTATTTAGACATAAATTCTTTCTCTCTCTCTCTCTCTCTCTCTCTCTCTCTCTCTCTCTCTCTCTCTGTCTCATTCTCTCTCGGGTCTCTCCCTCTTTCTTAGTCTGCCTTGAAAGTTTCACTTTGTTATGTGTACTACGCTACACGCACTGTGTTTATTCATTATTATTTATTCTTAATATTATTTTTCAATTGGATGCATTTTTATGGAAGTGTTGCCGAAAAAATCATATATAATTGGCGCGTACACTTCTGTTAGGTGTGTAGCCTAGCTCCTCCTCCTATTTGAGATGTGTGTTTTGATGTTGTGCCACGAGAAAATCATACATATTCGTTTCTGAAAATATATTTATATTATACAAATACCCAGCGGCTCATAAATATAAAATCCCCAGGTATTTAAACACATCTTCTTGAATGCGATGCCATAGCGAGATGAAGGAATATATGTAGATCTCGGATTGTTACGGCTAGGTTAACGGCACATACGCTCAGTTGTACCCAGTTCTATCCTAGGTTTATTGAGAATTAGGTTACTGTGATGAAGAGCAAACCTCTCCCTTTTCCATTTAATTTAATTTTTAAATCGCCTCATATAAATGAGCAATTCACGTCAGCGAGGCGCAGGATATTTATTTGTTCAATAGTCTGCGGAAAACTCACCATTTCGGTAGTCGATTGTCAGAGTTTTACGATCGTGTCTGGCCTCCATGACTAGACTTCAATGGCAGCTGCCAGTCACACACATGTCGTTCCTACGACAGTCGGGCCACGTTGCCGGTATGACCCGGATTTATATCCGTCGCAAGGTTGTTACGCCAACAGCAAGCCTCAAAAATTGTTGGGGGACATTTTATGCTGCTAGAACAACAAAATTGTTAATAGAACACCCAAGCAAACCTTCTCATGCAATCTTAGTGAATGTAATAATTGTTTTTCATTAGTAATTAAATATTTTGTGTATTATTTTATTTACTAAATATTAATTCTTAGCAATTGGTTACTTATACAGTTTAAGAAGAATTTTGTGGATAAAAAAGTAAGCGATAGAAAATTGGGTGATCCGTCAAAACTGTGCAAATACAATCAGTAGGGATTTTTCATAGAATTATTTCATTAATATATCAGTAAAAAGATTAGTGTATGAATTCAAATGTAAACAATTAGAAAATTAAACAAATATTTAGTTTTGTTTTGTTTTGTTTTGTTTGAAAAGCGAGCAGAGGTATCAAATGCATTGAATGAAGTTATTGCCCTACAATGACCTCAGTTAGTGAAATAATACATTTATAGATATATTTACAAACACCTCTTTTTGGAGCAAACAAATGACTTTTATTATTATTGATGAGTATTCCAGTTTTTTGGACATACATACATACTACAAAACTTTTGTTTTATACATATGTACATATATATATTTTTATTATACACGTCGGGCAATTTTATTGTGTTGTGAATTTAACAGGAGCTTTGTATTACGTTTTTTTTTTTTTCAAAACTATTGTGTTATTTTTTTAAAATGTTGATTTGTTGCTGCACGGCAATTTCTAAGGTCAACTAGATCATAAATAATATTACATAAATGAAAAAAGAAAACAGCCAATCATTTGGAATATAAACTAGGCATATACATATATGTGTACATATATATGAAATGAAGGCAAATAATGCAAAAATCAAATTCAAACAAATCCACATAATTCCATATGTATGTATAAGTATATAGGCATGTACGTGCACACAAAAATGGTAAAATCAATTTTACCAGTTTTTTATAGGAGAAAAAAGAACTAAACAAAATAAAAGTGGTTTTACAAAAACAGAGACGCGCTAAGTCAGTTCAAATAATAACAAGTATTTCGGCGTCTAAATAAATGCTACTGTTTGCTGCTGATGATGGCAGCGCCGATTTGCGCTGAGTTGGTAGTGGTGTCAATTTTCGTAATATGTTATCTCATTCACCAACTAACTACTACTCACTACATACGTGTACGTTTGTATGTGTTTGTTTTGGATATTAACAATAAAAATACTATTGAAAGTTTGAAAGCTACCACGGTAATCTAACCTGTTTGATTTTGTAATTCATAAAATTAAAAAGGACTGCAACAAACGTAAAAGTGAAAACAATAGAGAATTTATTAATAAATAATAACAATAAATTTGAGTGGAAGCATAGGCTGAGACGTTTCTATACAAGGTGGTGACATTCGAGCAACAACACCTTTTACTAAATTAGAAATGTCAAGGAAAAGAGACTAGAAGAATGGACTGAATGACATATAGATAAAAGCTAAAATTAGTTTTTCGCGCATTCACAACACAACAACAACTTTCCGTCATTCCGTTTTACTGGCTCTTCTAAATAAAAGACGAATTAAAGAAGAAGAAATCAACTACTTTACTCACACCACTTTTTGTGTTTGCGCCTTGTCCTAGTCATTGCGTATGACTGAATGAGGAATTATGCTGCGCTCGTCTGGTCGCCTTGCACTAGTGATTCACAGTGGGCAAAGCTCCAGACCTGTCAAAATACCTGGTTTGAAGGCAGTCAAGGGATGCTTCCTGATGTTCACCCAGCATGAGGCTTCCTTGCTCCCGGTGCCCCTTGTACAGCAAAATGCTCAGCAAGCAATTTCTGCTTGGGTGTTACCGTAGGAATCACACCTGCAGTCGTTTGCTAGAGCTTAAGCCACATCCCAGGCGAGTCAGGAGACATATCGTCAACTATACCGACGTGATCTAGGACAAAACACAACTGCAATTACAGGGCCGAACGGACAGTATATAGACAGACGCTAAACGATATTCATCGCGAGACTCTCACCACCTTCTTAAACTCCCGACCCCCGAATGCCGTTCTCGGAGGCCAATCACTGCCTATTGCAGAAGAAGAACTTCAGCACGTTCGACAGGTGCTGTGCACTGCCACAAAAACAACAACTGAATGGTTATATACCAGCCCATCGTCAGCGTAAATGCTTGATTGATTGCTGTTGGGTTAGGTTGATTAATATGCGATAACTTTGTACTTTTTTTAGATTTCGTCAGAGCGCAAAAATTAATTAAGTTCTTTTGCAGACTACTTTCAAAGTGGCTAATAAAATATCCACACTTATACTCAGTGACCACTGATCTCTCTGTCAACCAGAAGTAACATTGTTTTTTTTTTATCTTTTGCCCTGACATATTTCAATTCGTCGCCATTTGCTTTCAAACAAAGCCACAACATGCTTGGCAGGGAAATCAACTAGTAGATACCAAACTAGTGCTGTTCTGGTGGATTTAGAATCCCGACTGTTTTGCGGTTTTCTCTTTTCTATAAAGCAACTGATGCGTTATAAATTCCAATTTGCCCCCGCTCTATGAGGCATACTATTTGGTAAATTTGGTAAACAACAACAGCCTACTATTTGTAGAGCGTATACCTTTGTCGTGAATTTCGAATCAAGAGTTCAATTTTGTGAAAGCTTTATTTGCCGCAATAGTCAAAAGTTTAGAGCATTAGCGTGTCTTTCAAGTTAGATATTCGGATAGGTACAGCAATTTATATTAGTAATTAACATACCATATTAAAATGTTTCTAATATTCAAATGTGACATAAAAACAAAAAAAAAAAAACACGTCACATTCCAGCTCGACTACAACTAGCAACTTACTGCATCACGGTTTTACACGGGCTTTCGTTAGCGCACTATACGGCCAATGAGTGCCATCTCATCGGCATTCCCTCTATATTATAAAAACAACAATACGCTGGTGCGATCAGATTAATTGTGTGCGTATACGTTCGTCTTTGATGCTATCTGTTGTTGGACTACTTGCCGTTTTTCTTGCAGGGCATGCACAGAGAGTAATTGCGCGTACTACGTACATACATAGATACGCAGTATGTGTCAAATAAATACGCTTAGATCAACTATGCACGAGTGCCACACAATGAACTCGTCATTAGTCGGTTCACATGAATTGCGGTTTATGTGATGTCGTTGTTGTTGACTCTTGCTCTTCAAATTCAAAAAATTTCGTAGTGTATTGTGCATAGTGTTGTTTTTTTTTTGTTTTGCTTCATATTACTAGTTTTTATTTATTAGCTGCTCTTATTGCAAAATTTCCGACTGCTAAATGCCGGAAATTCAGTTTTGATATTTGTTACGTTTCACAATCGGCATGAAATATCAGCATATTTAATTCTTTTTTGCAGCAGTCGTAGTGTTCGCGATAGCCCAATAAAACAAAATAACAAAAAAGCATGCGTGTGCGTAGGTATGATATGTACAAACAAAATAAAATTCCAACAACAACTCTGCGTAGACACCTGCTCATGAATGGAGGTGCGATTAAAGAACTTCGCTCAATACGAACAAGAAATACATAAATGTGTAGGTTTGTATGAATGCAAAAACAAATGCATTTGCTTCAATATACGTTTATTTGTCAGTGCATCTGTAGCATGAGAGGGTCTCGATAAGTTTGTATAAGGTACATACATACATATGTACATAATGGTTACGGTTACACTAAATACCACGTAGCGCTACGTGCCACACAAGCAACGAAACCATTGATCTTTTACGGGAAAAGTTTCCGGACCGTGTTATCTCTCGAAGAGGTGATCACAATTGGCCACCGAAATCTTGTGATTTAACACCTTGTGACTTTTCTTTGGGACCACGTGAATGAGAAGGTCTACGCCAACAGCCCACGGTCGCTTCAAGACCTCAAAGATGGAATTCGTGAGGCTATCGAGCACATAGGGTATGGAAAATTTCATGAAAAGGATATTGTCCTGTAAGCGTAGTCGTGGTGGTCATTTTCCTGATGATATTTTCCACTATTAACGGCATACCTTTCTCTTTATAATGAAATGAACATCCGATCATTTATTTAAAAAAATAGCATTTTTCTTTGAATATCAAAATAACACCTCTTATTGGAAAACTCACTACAATATACAGGGTGAACGATATGAAAACACCATAACTTTTTTGTGTGAAATTAGTTTTTATTGATTTCAAAGACAAAATTGTTCCAAACTGATTACAATTTTAAAATATATTCTCCTTAGCTCGATATGGCCACCTTTTGCCTTGACTATAGCCTTCAAACGGTCAAAAAATGAGTTGCATGCTATGCTGCACGAATGTGATTTTCAGGTATTTTGGCCCATTCTCGTATAATCGCTTTTTTCAGTGCATCCATACTGGCATATTTTTTAGTCCTCACCGTGCTCTCCAAAATGGACCAGATGGAATAGTCCATCTGATTTGCGTCTGGCGAATTCGAAAGACATTGTGTGGACGAAATGAAGTGTGGAACATGATTTTTTAACCATTCTTAGTTCGCACGAGCTATATGAGACCGTGCCGAGTCCTGTTGGAACGTCCATGATCTACGACCGAAATGTTTGCGTGTCCACGACTCTAAAGTAGCTTCTAAAACATTTTCCCGATAATAAGTCGCATTCACTTTGACACCAGGCTTGATAAAAACGACTGAAGAGCGTCCATCAGCGGTCACTGCGGCCTAAACCTTTACTTGCGATGGGAAATTGCTTCGAGTGGCTATACGTAGGCTCAAATTCTCGTATGAGCGTTCGGTCAAGTAAACACGATCGTTTTGAGTGTTTATGAACTGCTCAATTGGGAAATTTTTTTCATCAGAAAACACAATGTTAGGAAATTCGCCACGTTCGTGCAAGCGCAACAACTCCTTCGCTCTTTCGCACCGAACTTTTTTTGTTGGGGTGAAAGATCGTGTGGTTTATGGAACTTGTAAGCCTTGACCTTGAGCTCATTTTTCAATATGCGTCGAATGCTGTCTTGCGATATTTTCAGTTCTTTGGTCATTTTTCTTCCACTTCGACGTGGATTGTGCATTTCGTTCAAGTCGAGCCCTCACTTTCCGAACCATTTCTGGCGTTGTTGCGGTTTTTTTTGGCCCACCTCCATAGCGTTTTACAATGCTACCAGTATCATTTTAACGTTTTATAGTGCGATACACAAACATTTTATTCACTTTGAGGTGACTGAGCTCACGAACAATGGCTGGTTGTGATTTTCCAACCAAATATAACGCAATCATATATTACGTTTGAATTCCATCACAGAAAAAAAATCAACACAACTGAGACGCAAATGCTTTTGATGGCTTATAAACAATATATTGAACTGTCATTAGAACGTTATTTTATTATTAATTAGGACGTTGATGTCATGAGCTGTTTTACAGATTAAAGCAGTGTGAAGTTGGTAACACTTTATATCGTTCACCCTGTATGAGGACTGCCACTTCAGCAGCATTTCCCGTATATGTATGGGAAAAGTTTATGCTGCTACAACGACCACAACAACAATCAATCATTAATACTGGAGGGTAGTAGAGTAGTTTTAAAATTGACATCTAGTGACTTTATTTTCAAAATAAAAGAAGAGTTATGGAGTTATGATGTTTTTTAAAATCTTCAAAACGCTGGTCGAGCGATAGTGTCTGTTGACGCATTAGCCATCTGAGAACTGTTTTGCAGCAAAATATTAGCGTCAGTAGAGTTTCATTTAACAATTTCATGTATTCTCGGATTGGAACAAAAGTATAACAAAATTAATAATACATTTTTATAAGTAAATAATTTATTAAATTATATTATTCGTAAGCGGTATATAAAGTTGTGTATTTGTGGACAGGTAAAGTGCATATACATTTGTATGTCTGCACGTACATCTGCCACATTTCCATTTTTATTGGCATTCCTCTGATAAGACTCAAACCAACAAAGCGGCGCTGGTGCATTGCGGGGATGGGGGTGGTCATAAATGCAAGTGTTTTGCAGGTGACAAAATTAATACTCACATTTATATTGCCATTTTTGTGGTCTTATCCGTCGTGTTAGCTTATTTATTCTTTTAATTTTTTACAATGCCTTATCTTTTTATTTATTTTCTTTCACCTCAACTTCAGCTGCGCGTCTGGGTTAAAACGAAATGCTACTCTACATCTTGCTTACCACAGCACATACTTCTGTATATATTATGCTCCATCACTTGAATGGTTTTATTATGCCGCTCTTCATCTTAGTCCCTTTGTTCGTAATTTAAATTTTAAATATTCATTAAGATTACATGCCATGCGAACGCTGCTTATGTTGCAGTTAAAATAGCACACCTTCAGCGCTAAGAAAATAATGTTGGAAAATCGCATTCACTTGGAGAAGACATATGCGACATACATACATATGTATATATCTATACATAAACCGTGAACGTGTGCGTCAACTGATACATATATATTAAAATATTCATATGTTATTGTGCTTTAAAGACATTAAGGGGAAAATTTACCACTGATTCATCTTCCAAATGTCACTTTGACATGATTCTGCTTGCTGCGGAAAAATTCTCATGTTGATGCATTCTCAAATGCATAGATGCGAAAATTCTTACACGTTGTATGTTGTTTGTTTCCATGCGCTGCGTTTCTTCGCGCATTTCCGGTGCGTTTCCTAGTCTAGGTAGTTAAATTTTTTATCACCTTCGTCTCCCCTTCCCTTTTCTTTGTATTTGTTATCACTTTCTCTGATTACATCAAATTAATTATGTTTTCCTATGGGAAAGTAGGGAGTGAATCTAAAAGCGTTGAACATTTTATATTATCCATCAATCAAATCAAGGCTGCGGCGTAATGGTTTACTTTGAGAGCGTTATATATATTTATGTGCATATGCTTTGATTTAAAACTTGTATATTATTTTTTATATAACATTTTTCTAAATACATACAGCGCTGACACAATATTTGATTAGCGTTCTTTTACCTATTAGGGTGCTAAAATTTTTTTACCTATTATGACAATATGGCAACACTAATTTTTCCAGTTCAATTTACCTACCTATTTCCCATTTCTTACCTAAAATATTCAAAGCATTTCTACATATAGATTTTTTATAACATTTTTTGAAAGTGTGCTGTTTTTTGTTTTGGCGATCAATCTTCAAAAAACTACCAAAGAGAACGATTCCTTATTGTCCGGCAAAAATGATCGTTTCACAACTTTGGAATAAATGAAAGCAGCAATGCAACAGTATTTAAGGGGTTACATGGGTTTCTTTTGGCTTATTAATTTCTACAACATGTCAAGAATATTATCCTAAATTTTCAAGTCGATCCGAATAATAGTTTCGGAGATACAGCCTTTGGAAGGTGTGCGCTCCAAGCCACTTTTGTTATTACTTAAAACTTTAAACGCGTTTTTCTCGGAACCGTGTTTTCAAATTCGGTTGTCAAATGTTCTCGAAAACTACTCTACCGATCTTGATGAAATTTTACACAGGTGTTCAATTCACAACAAACTTCAACAAACTCCTCTCGTTGGGTCGACTTTTTCTCCGAGCCACAAGGCTCAATAAATTAATCCAAAAGTGTTTCGACGCACACCCGTAAAAGAGCTCACTCAGACGATCAGGTAACATTTTCTCATTCTATGGTTTTCCCACTCGCCTTAGGAAAATTCACAATATTACATCTTCTACAGTCCATTAACTAGGTAGAGAGCGGTCCGCGCGCGCCTGTACCTCAAACTTTAAACTCGTTTATCTCGAAACGACTTTTTTCGGTCTGGTGTTGTCAAAAAAAATAAAACTATTCAACCGAATCGTCCGAAATTTTAATATGTTGTTCACAACACCAATGGCTATCGCCCGTACTAGAATAATATTATTATTTCAATTATTTCGTATTTTTTTTTATTAAAAAAGTGAAAAAACCCCCGATTTTTAGAGTGTCAAATTCAAAACCGCGCCATTTTGTAAATTTTTTTATATTTTTATTCTAGTACGGGACATAGATACAGTCACCCTGATAAATAATTTTTTGCTCCAGGTCCAATTTTTCGGGAGGGTAAACTTCAGCGCCATTTTTAAAATTATTGAAATTTATTTTTTCATATTTGTATGTAATCGTTTTTCTTTTTTTTTATTGTAAAAAAAGTTCCTGAAAATACGAGCTCTAGACCACCGGGACCCCTTAAGGTAAACGAACAGGATTATACTGTAAATGTTGCAAGTAGGGCTATCAGTCAGCGACTTTTATAAAACACTCTAAGAGGAGTATCCCCTGATACCCAACAAAATAACTCAAAGAATTCGTCAGAAGCCACATTGAGAAACTTTCCGCTGCCTGTTTATTCTAAAGCAATGTTTCGATAAGACGCATGCCATGTCACAAGTCGAGAATGGTAAAACTTGTTTGAAGCCGGAATTAAAATCTGACTGAAAATTGTTGGACAATTATTGAAAGAAAAGTTATGGCAATTAAACCAAAGGCTAGTTACAGCACTACTCAGCACTAACTAAATCTTCATATGCTCATTCAACTAACTAATCGAACACCTCTCTCTTCCTCTGACCCGACCAATTCGAACAGCACGTTTCCTGGGCCTGCTATTAAATGGCCTTACAACACCCCTAGGGTGGGGGGCTGGTAACATTTTTGGACTGTCATCAAGCGGGAATGGCATACATTTCGAAACATATTTGCAAAAATATGATATCCTCTATGCAAAAAAGGTGTTCAACCAAATATGTCGAAAATGCGAAAATTTATTCATCTTATAATCCACTATTTTTAAAATGTATGCTATATTTTTTACTATTTATTTCTTTCAAGTACGTTGTGAACTCGTTCGAAGCTATTTATTAATTTTGTTTATTATTTATATAGTATATTTTATTGTGATTTTAATATTTCATAAAATATGTGTTTTTTAGAAAAATTAATTTGTCATTTATAATGAAACGTCTGTGTTGTTTTCCATGTGCGTACGATACTTCTTCGACTCATGTAACCATCATCATCATGATTGTTATCCCAACATCCCCATCCGGTTATTTATTTTCAAGATGAAACATTTTATTTTCAAATATAAAATTTATTAGTAAGAATTCTGGGTATGCAGAGGGTAAAGTTTTTTTGTCATCTAATGAATTTTTGACTATTTTTTAAAAGAAAGTTGCGCACCCAGACACTGCGCAACCCGATGCGGGTTCTTGATGTTGCTGTAACAGCTTATTAAACCCTGTCTGTGCGATATAGTCTCCGAGCGTCTTCATCTAACTCATCTAATGGTAGACCCAGAAAGCATACTGCTTCGACAGGTTGGGTCTAGAAGGCGAGGGGTGTTAGGTAAGTAGGTTTAATAGGGCATGTGAAGAGATGGTTAGCAACATGCGGTGTGCCTTTACATGCTGGACATATATTGGGTCGGGATCGATTCCGGATAAGTAGGTGTTTAATCTGCTACAATATCCACAACGCAATTGGGTCAATTACGCGGGTCTCGTCAGGAAGCTGAAGCTCTTCGTCTGCTATAGGTGCTGTGTGGACTTCGGTAACGGCATTCGGGCGTCGAGAGTTTAGGAAGGTGGCAAGGGTCTCCCGATGAATGTCGTTTAGGGTTTGTCTGTATATTATCGGAGCCAGAAGTTATAGATGTATTTTGTCGTGACCCATTCCGGGTCTTGACTTGCTGTATCATTTGTCTCCAGTTCGATTTACATATCTTTCGCTTGAATTCTCCAACAACGTATACCAAATAGCTCAGCGTCCCGATCTACGCCAGCCTATCATCGGAGTTTTGGTCTTCCTTTGCCTGTATTTCTTCTGCACGTACCCAGCCGGATTTTCTTCGCTGGGTATGCTTTGTCTGGCGTTATAATGTGACAAGTCCATCGTAGACGGTTAAGCTTTATTTTCGTGACAATATCCGGTTGGTTATGTAGTATTTAAAGCTCATGTTTGAAATGCCGTTTTCGCCAACAAAAGTAAATATTTTTCGTAGGATTTTACGCTCAAGAATGTTGTATGAAGGCATGTCAGCCCTGTATGTACAGCTACTCTATGTACTTTTGTCAAATTTTTACCTGGAATTTTTTAATACCTAAGATAAAATATTTTCAACATCCCAATCCCAAGTATCTACTAGTGGCGGTAATGTAACTGGCGAAGTGTTACCGCTTATCAAGTTGCTTCTTGATTTTCGACATCATTTAGATTCCTTTAAGTAATTTTATGCGCCTGTTGTCGGTGAGTGTCACTAGAAAACGGTCTGAAGCTTGATTTGCAATTTTAAACCTGGTATATCTATCGCAGTGCGCAGTGTTTTTTAAGAGTGAAAATCATATTTCTAAATGCTCTGTTTCGAGAAATTTCGAATTGGGTCCCTATACAATTCCTATCTAAAAATAAAAAGTATACTAATTTTAACGTACAAACTTTATGTAACACCTCGTAAAATAAAAATACAGCAACTGTTACATTTTGTTGGCAGCCAGAAGACGATTAAGCGGCGAAAATAATGACAGCAACAACATACCGAATACCAACAGTAGTCGGCTATCAATGCAACTCAATCGACACCTTTGCGCACATTAAAGCATGCAATGAATTGCAACATATGTATGTATGCATGTTGTAGCCAACATTCATGCCGCTGACTATTTCGTTCACCCTTCCTTTCACCCAACCTACCAACGGAATATATGTACATATGTATGTATATGCTAGCATGTCTGCCAAATTGTCTGCCAGTTTACTTATGTACAGTCCATCCATCCACTCATCCGTTCGTCGAAGCGTGCATCATTAACAGCAACCGACAGTCGGCAACCGGTGCGACCCAGCTAAACACGGCTGCCGTGTTCTATTCTGTTCTTAGACGAGCTTTTAGGGGCGCGAAAATGTGTCGCGCGACTGCCTCCGCCTCTGTCACTGTGACTGCCACTGCCGCTTGGGCACCCTCTGCTAATATTTGTCGGAAAACCCGTCCATTCAGTCTGTCGGTTTGTTTGGTTTTTTTGCAGGTCATGTTGGATATTGAACTCTTTCTCTCAATTTTATGTGTGTTTTGTTTGCAATGTACCTTTTTACTGCCGGCTGGGCTTTGTTTTTGCTGCATAGTAACACTAATCACACCCCTAAGGTGGCAGCGCAATCAACTCTACCGGCTGCCTACTTGCCGTACCCAGTTTTATGCGAAACATCGAGTTCTTGTTTACGCCGGTTGCTGCATCCACTTTCCCTTCCTTCCTTCTTTAAGTTTACCATTTGTTTACTTCTCATTTGTTTGTGTGCATGTATATATGTACATATGTACATACATACGTGTATGAGAAACATTTTAATTCTCTTTTCAGCTATTTCTGCTATGCATTTCTGCCTCTCGACTTGCATTTTTGCGTTTCTTTTCCTTTTCGTTTTCTTATTTATTCATTATTGGAAATTCTATTTTTAGCTGCATGAACGGCAGCCGTAAAATTTAAATATTTACTTTTGTCCGTGCCTCCGCTTGACTGCCTTGCCTGGCTAGTTGGTTGACTCCGCCTTGGCCAATGTATGCGTTTGTTGTTACAACATCAGTAGCAAAGGCATCTTAACGACTTGGTGGCGGAGAGAGGGCATGTAATGGTTCCTAATGGTGATGTGACAATTTTTTAAGAAACCATTTACAATTATTCAGATAATATTTGCTTTTAATATACAAATTTGTAATATGTATAATATATCCAGTGTACAGTGGCGGACAAAGGATTCCCGAAGTTAGTTGCATTCTCTCTAAAAGTGGCAGTACTTAAAAAGTAACGGCGCAAAGGTATTTAAACTTTCTCTTTTGCATTTTTTTAATGATTATATGTGGCTATAACTTCCCGAAACCATTAGGTTTTTTTTGCTGTTGCATTTTTCAGATAAGACATGAAGAACTTATTTTCCAGATAAGACTTGAAGAACTACAATTTAACTAAAGAAATGAAGAGGCATGGAGTTATGGGCGCTTTATGTGCAAATCACACCGATTTAGAAATCTGTAATTTTCTTAAGCGTACCCGTTCATTCGTTCATAAGGTTCACCGTGAATTGGAAGCATCAGGGGACGATGCAGGATCTGTTGCGTAACGCAAAAAACTCGAGGAACGTTCTGACACTGTCCGATCAGCAAAATTTATTCAACAATTGCAAGCGATAATTGACGAGGACCCTTTAGCATCAAAGAGGGCATTTCCGAGGGAGCTTAATGTTTCTGAGGGTTTTATCCGTTTAGTTATTCATGAAGAGGAGCCTTCAAAATCAATGAGGGCCTTTGCGGGGGAGTTGTCCATGAAGAGCTCGGGTATACATCTCAGAGCAAACACGAGAACAACGAGTTATTCGATCAAAACGCCTTCTAATCGGAATTAATTACCCTAAAACGCCTGAGATGCTATCGTTTTTTTTTTTTTGTTTTCTCACGAAAAAAGTAAGAGCAAGACCAGAAGACCAACCACAGAAATTACCAGAATGACAGATGGCTTTGTTCCAATCTTCAAGAGGTTCCTATTGCTATGCACATGAATTTTCCAGCCACTGCTATGGCTTCAGATGTTGTGAGCAACAAAGGTCTTGTCATGCCACCACAAGTCTTTACTCAATGATTTCAAGTGAATTCTGCTGCATACATCGAGGTTTTAGAGGCAGTAGAGAAACTTTGGATTGATAGCGTACGATGTGACAGCCCATACGTCTTGCAGCAAGACTATACTCCTTCATACAAAGCGATGACGACACAAGATTGGATAGCTGAAAAATTGCATGACCACATAACACCGAACTTATGGCCGCCTAACTCATTCGACCATAATCCCCTGGATTATTGTGTACGGGGCGCAGTTGAACGTGAAACCAATTCGCATCCTCATAACACCTTTTCTTCTTTGAAGGCTGCAATTGATACCGTTATATCCAATATAAATAAGAAGCATTTGTTCAGGCATGCAATCGTTTCCGGACCCGAATAGAGGAGGTTATTGCAGCTAATGGAAGGCTAATGTATCATCATCATCATCATTAGCATTACAGTCTTCTGCAGACCATTGCTTCCACAACTACGGTTCTCCACTCCGATCGATTCTCTACTACTCCTTTCCAGTTTGTGATACCCATTTTCTGCAGGTCGGCTGTGACCTCATCTACCCAGCGTTTGTTTGGTCTCCCTCGACATCTCCGTCCAATTGGTTGTCTATGGAACGCTATATTGGCAGCTCTCCATTTGGGCATTCGGTACATGTGCCCCAGCCATCTGATTCGTTGACTTTTTATAAAGCGTATTGCGTTTCCATTACGTATCAATGTGTCTAGCTCACGATTGTATCTTATCCGATACGTTCCGTCATCTCGCCGGGAAGGACCATATATTGTTCGCAGTATCTTTCTTTCAAACCTTAGTATTTGGTCCATGTCTTTTGTTTTAAGTACCCATACCTCACTGCTATATGTTAGTACGGGTCTTATAAGCGCTTTATACATTGCCATCTTTTGATCTCTTGATAGCAATCGGGACTTGAATAATTTTATGTGAGCAAAGAATGCTTTATTTGCCGCACTTACTCGGTCATTTATTGCCACGGAAGTGTCAGAATTACTGCTGATGAAAAAACCTAAGTATTTAAATTTGTCGACCTTCTGTATGCATTCACCATCTATTTCAATGTGTGCATCTTCACTCGGTTTCTTTGCGAAGTGCATATATTTCGTTTTATCTATGTTTACCCGTAGACCCACTTCTAAAGCTGTGTTTTTCAATCGCATATAAATTTTCTTAAGCTCATGTTCATTCTGTGCAATCACGACAATGTCATCGGCATAAGCTAACACTTGCGAGCTGCAATTAAAAATCGAATTGCCACATTTCAGTTTGCATACTACCTCATGTAGTAATAAATTAAAAATTGTCGCTGATAGTGAATCGCCTTGTTTTACACCTGATGAAATGCTGAATTCGTTGGTAACATCTCCATTTATCATAACCTTGGCATTAGTGTTTGATAGTGTCATCTGAATTAGTTTTATAATTTTTACCGGTATACCTTGTTTAAGCAATATGTCGTTCAGACAGTTTCTATTGATGCTGTCGAAAGCTTGCTTAAAATCAATGAACAGACAGTGCGGATTTAGTTCGAACTCTCTGTGTTTCTCAAGAATTTGCATTAGTGTGAAACATTGGTCTGTTGTGGATCTACCCTGGCGAAAACCGCACTGGTAGTCATCCAAAATTTCCTCAGCATATACGCTCAACCTTTTATTGAGTATATTTGTAAAGACTTTATAACCAGTGTTGAGGGGAGATATGCCTCGATAATTATTACAATTTGTTTTGTCGCCTTTTTTATGTAATGGTACTATAAGGCTATTGTTCCATTCTTCCGGTAGATGTTCGGTTTCCCAAATTTTGCGTATCAGTTCTGTTATCATGTTATTGAGTACTTCACCGCCGTATTGTAGAAGTTCTGCATTTATTTGGTCACTTCCGCTGCTTTTATTATTTTTTAACTTTTTCAGACTTTCTACCACTTCGTTACGACCCGGTGCTTCTATGAAGTTTTCTGCTGTAAAGTATGTCTCATTTATACAGTGTGGACCGTAGTCTGTTGCATGTTCTATATTCAGAAGATCACTAAAGTATTCTTGCCATCTATTCAAAATTTTTTCTCTTTCTGTTATTATTTCACCTTCCTTGTTTTTGCACAAATTTGTTCGTGGCTGATATGTCTTTGCTGTAATGTATAACAAGGTGTAAAAAATTCGTGAATTTTCATTAAATTTTAATAATAAAAAAAAATTTTACTCAAAGATAATTCGTTTTACCCTCAAGTTGTCCCCAAATATAAAATGATCAAAAACTAAACGCGAATGAAACCCCAGAACCCCGAAAGGCATTGATTCACCAACTATAGAAGCTGTGGGAAGGTGCTTGATTACTAAATTACAACTACTACTAAAGTATCATTACTAATCTTTTGTTTGGAAAATACTATGGCGTAGGATCCAAAATATATCCCTCCTATCATGAAGTATGGTTATGGCACCATTCTGATCTTTGCGGATATGTTGTGATCAATTACATAAATTGAGGGTCGCCAATACAGTCAAATAATGCTTTAGAAGGCCCTTTCAATAGGATAATAGTTTGCACACACTGTAAATGAAAAGAAATCACACTGGCATTACTAAACTGGCCTTTATTGCAGTCCTAATTTGGACCATATCAAATGCGCATGCACGAAGTCGCTTATTTCGCAAATCAACTACGAAGATTCAAATGAAGTGGGAAGCTATTCTAAAGAACGTCTGCAAAAACTTGGTCGAGACGATGGCCTATAATTTGGAAATGATTAAAAAAATGGGCTCATAATAAGAATAAAAAAAAGAATAAAAACAATTTTTTTTACATAAAATCTAAGCTTTATTGACTAGCATACATATCATCACTGGAAAAATATTGTAGAACTAAATATTGAAATATGTTTATCAACTAAGTGTAAATTTATAGTTATTAAAATAAATATTTATACTCCCTGTGTTGTTAATTAGTTGGTCGAGGCTGTATATATGAGCATATTTTTGATTAAAACACCTCTACAAACTTTTTCGCTAAACTTCTTCGAACACTTATTTTATAATATTTTTAAAATAAAAACAGATTTCAAAACAGAGAATTTTCACTACTTGTTTGCATGTTTTTTGTGTAATTCCTGCATTCAATACTTTTCAAATGATACTCCAATCACCCGGTATTGAGCATTTTTTGTTTACGTGCTCCATTTTGAATTCCATTACGAATTCCTTTGCTACATTTTTTGCTTGATTTTTACACTATTCGCTGCCATATTTTAACTTGTCTTACGACTATCCAATTGTACGTATGTATGAATGGGTGTATGTGTGTATGTAAGGTGATCAACGCTTGCGGCTATTCCCATTTTTGCTCTCTTGTTATGGTAGCAAATACACGTACACCTGTGTTCACAATAGCAGCAGCGCGACGTATTGCAAAGTGTTTACTATTTATTTTCTATTTAATTATTGTTTTTATAAAAATATGGTTTATACTAAAAAGTAAACCTTATAACGTAAAGTTTCAAACTTTGTAAAAAAATTCGAACAAATTTCATAAAAAATTCAAATTGTTTTATCAGAATTTTTAGAGAAAACTTTTTTTTAATGGCGGTTTTGTGCAACTTTTCCATATACACAAATTTCGAGCTTTCGTTATATGGGAGAAAACGCATTATCGCAAATTATCAAAAATCAATGCGAATTTCTAGGCACGTTAACCCTCCGTTGTACACCTTTTTTAAAGCCTTCAGTTGGACACCCGGGTCTGGCTTTTTTTCGTCCTGTTCGAGGATCCTTTTGAGAGGGTTATATCAATAAATCGGTAAAAAAAATCGGTATGTTTTTTTTTTTATTATTTTATTTTGAATAATATTTTTATATAAAAAATTAGATAAATAATGAATAGTCGACAGTTTGCAATATGCAGCGCTGCTGTCGTTAAAAACACAGATGTACATATATATAAATATACTGCGTGTGTGTATGTATAGATATAAATACTTCTTGTTATTGCTTTTGTACAGCTCCCACAACGAACGTGCCTGCTTGCTCCCGTTCTCTTTTTATGATTCCTGTGGTGGTTTCGTTTGTTTTTTGTTTTTTTTTGCTCTAACCTCTTTTATTGTTGTTGTGCATTGGTGGATTCCTTATACACTGGCGCTGTAGCTGCTGGGAGTCGTGGGTATTTTTAGTGACGTCAGTGGTTCAGTACTTTTTTTTTAGTTCCTGAGTTGCTTACTTTTGCTGTTTCCATTCTTCTTCGGCATTTGGATTGTATTGTTGTTATTGCAGCTTGTTGTTATTTTTGTGGACGGCTGCCAGAGTTGTCACGTTGCTGTGCTACATTTATTTTTGGGCTATTTTTAAAATCTTGCAGTGATTCATTTGTTGTTTTTATGCGGCTCTGTTCTTTTTATGTTATTCTTTTGATATTTTTGAACTGCATATTCGATTGCATAACTGTTCACAACTTTTTATGTCTTAATCTCACCACAACGACATAAAATATCAACATTTTTGTTAATGCTTTATTTTCTTATCTTTATCTTCTAAAAGTTAAAAACATCAATTGAAAATGCATGTCTTATTTCTTTTCAGGTATTTTAAAACGCTTCTATCATCGGTAAACCTTGTTTTAGATGAAGTAGTTCTGTGAGTACTATATAATATAAAAATATTTAATGCAATATCAGGTAAACGGCCTCTCCAACTTTTTGCAGTATTACACTTCTTTAAAGGGAATTTTTATAACCTTTACATATTACGCGTTTTCTACTAGAACATCCAATCCTACATAACCAAAATTTCGAGAAAACAGACCTTAAGTTATCCCTTCTTCTCTAAATAAAAATAAAGTAACTTTTTCTTCTAAGAAATGGTTTTTCAAAAGACGCACCTAGTTGTTGTTTTAAAATAAAACTTGTATAAATTCTTTCAGATTTCACTATTATATCGTAACAATTTTATGTGAAAAATAACATCATTTGAATTTCGCTATTTGTTGTACTCAAAGATGGCTCATTTTAATAATAATTTGAATGCGTTGTTCTATCGTGTAAAATTGTGCATCTGCCTACTTGGCAAATGCCAAATATGACAAAAATTAAAAAAATTATTTACTACCGACATCGAGGGTTCAAGTATTGTATGTAGTCCGCAATATAGTTAAACCTCTATTATGGCGCTGTGGTGAAAAAATATTATCAAGTTCTATGTTTTCGTAAAACATCTATGTTGGTCAAGTGAAAAAAAGCAACCTCAAACATCATTCTCAAGTCCTTTTCAAACAAAAAGGTCATGTTTAACTGAAGACCACGCATCAAAAGTGACACTTAATTGCCAATCGTTCTCACGACGGTCTGCTTTACGTTACCGGAATTAATTTATTAATACCCATCAAAGGAATGTCCCCATAAACATTTGTGAGGAATGTTTATGCTGTTACAACAACAACCACTCGTTTGGAATGGGTTGATCTTTCAACCACTTCTCTCAAATAATGTGACTGGTCGACTTTATTCAAACTTTGTACAAAATTTTTCAAAATTTCATGAAATCTTTACACTTTTCCGTCAGAATTTTTAGAATTTTTCTGAGAGCGCTGCTTTATAAGCAACTAAATTTTAGTATAACAAAGTGCCAGTTTCAAATGATCGCGAAAAACTGTTGATTTTTGGGATGTTTTTTTTGATGACGATGCTAGTCTTTTTCTTCCATATTAAAAAAATCCAACATGTACAGGGCTATATAATAAGAGGTGTTATTTTGATATTCAAAGAAAACCCCTATTTTTTAATATAAATGATCGGATGTTTATTTCATTATAAAGAGGAAGGTATGCTGTTAATAGTGGAAAATAACATCAGGCAAATGACCATCACGACCACGCTTACAGGACAATATCCTTTTCATGAAATTTTCCATAACCGAATTGCAAAGTGGCTGCCTTATGTCCTCGATAGCCTCACGAATTCATCTTTGAGGTCTTGAATCGACCCTGCGCCCCTCGGCTGTTGACGTTGACCTTCTCTTTCACGTGGCCCCAAAGAAAAAAGTCACAAGGTGTTAAATCACAAGATCTCGGTGGCCAATTGTGATCACCTCTTCGAGAGATAACACAGTCCGGAAACTTATTCCGTAAAAGATCAATGGTTTCGTTGCTTGTGTGGCACATAGCGCCGTCTTGTTGAAAATAAACGTTGTCCAGATCAATACCATCCAATTCCGGCCATAAAAAATCGTTAATCATCTCTAATCTAACGTAAATAACACGTGTTATTGGAAAACCCTTTACTTTATATGGAATATGCAAAAAAAAAAAATTCAAGCCGATTTTTGAGCGCTTTCAAACTTTTACTAAATCTATACTAATATTATAAAGAGGAAAACTTTGTTTGTTTGTTTGTTTGTTTGTAACGAATAGGCTCAAAAACTACTGGACCGATTTTAAAAATTCTTTCACCATTAGAAAACTACATTATCCAGGAGTAACATGGATTACATTTTATTTTGGAAAAAAATAGGGTTCCGTAAGATATTTGGATTTTTCGGACACAAACTGAAAAAAATCTTATATATAAAATAAAGTGAACTTTTTGTGTGTGTTCGCTAACCGGCCGTGTCTGCACCGAATTAAACCAAACTTACACACATTGTTAAGAAGGTATTGAAGAGGGTTTCCGTATAGTTTGGTTACCTATTGGTGGATAGGGCTCGAGATATAGGTCAAAACGTGGACCCGGGTAACCTTCGGATGTGTATGTACAATATGGGTATCACATGGAAGCTGTTGGTGAATGCTTTAGTACAGAGTATTTTTCATGCCGCTCCGTGACTGGGGTCTCGAGATATAGGTCAAAACGTGGACCCGGGTAACCTTTGGTTGTGTATGTACAATATGGGTATCAAATGAAATCTGTTGATAAGTGCTTTAATACGGGGTAATTTTCATACCTATTGATGACCAGGGTCTGGAAATATATGCCAAAACGTGGACCCGCCGTGTCTTTGCACCGAATTAAACCAAACTTACACACATTGTTAAGTAGGTAATGAAGATGATTTCCGTATAGTTTGAATACCTATTGGTAGATAGGGTCTCGAGATATAGGTCAAAACGTGGACCCGGGTAACCTTCGGGCGTGTATGTACAATATGGGTATCAAATGGAAGCTGTTGGTGAATGCCTTAGTACAGAGTATTTTTCATGCCGCTCCGTGACTGGGGTCTCGATATATAGGTCAAAACGTGGACCCGGGTAACCTTTGGTTGTGTGTGTACAATATGGGTATCAAATGAAAGCTGTTGATAAGTGCTTTAATACGGGTAATTTTCATACCTATTGATGACTAGGGTCTCGAAATATATGCCAAAACGTGGACCCGTCGTGTCTTTGCACCGAATTAAACCAAACTTACACACATTGTTAAGTAAGTATTGAAAATGGGGTTCGTAAAGTTTGGTTGTAATTCGGAGCACTGGCAACGGGTACAGCATTCTTTTGAACCAGCCATAATGTCGCTTACTTTTTTAACGCTTGGGGCGGAACTGAACTGTCAAATTGACAGTGTGAGTTACAATGGGTCAATATTTCTTTCTGATTTGGATGCCATAAGGAAAAAACGTAAGTGCAACATGTAAAAATTGTTTGTGAATTTTTTTGGAGTGGATTTTGGAACAGTGAATAATTTCTTACGAAATTTGAGAATTTAATGTGAAATCCGAATGAAATTATGTGTTCGTGAAAAAAAAATTTTTTTCGTTTTTTTTTTTTTAAATATAAATGGATAATGGTTAGAAAAGCTCCAATGCTTAATAAAACATATAAATTGAAACGAAAAATTCATGGATGATCAGGAAAAAAGACGATTGTTTATTCATATGCGTCGATTTGAAATTTAAAAACAATCTTCTTTTTTCCTGATTTTCAATTTATATTTTATATTTACTCAAAAACAAATAGAAAAACAAAAAATATTGTTTATGCCAAAGCGCTTGAATAAAGAATAAAGAAATAAATAATATGAAAATCATATATTTTCTGTTCTAAACCATATCTATTCTATTTTAGTGTGCCCAGCGAAGGGGGCCGGGTTTGCTAGTTACTTATAAAACTTATACTAAAATTGAAAGGGCTACAAAACTGCATACCCAGAAGTTTTCTTTAGATTCTGTTAAAAAAAAGTTGACAATTTTGATGACAAATTTTGGAAATTTATTAAAATTTTGTGAATTTTGTACAATGTTTAAAGCTTTAATTTACACGAGTTTTGTTATTCAATGAATTATAATTTTCAATGAATTATAATTTAAAAAAAAAAAACATGAAAAATATTGCGAATATTTTAAAAAGATGAAGGACTTAATTATGTACCCACAAGCGTTTGTGCACTACATAATAGGTATGTATGTGTAGTATATGTATGTATGTGTATGCATTTGATGTGCAACTGCTAATTAATATCACACCATGTTTACTCATTCGCTTTAACTTTTTTACGGCGTTGTCGCAGTAAGTTTCTTAGAAATAAGATTGTAGGAAAAAATTGTTGAAAAAATTTGCTACAATGCTTGAGCTGCCACAAATAACAAAAACATCACGAACAACGCATCAAATTGCCTCGATGACATACTGTCGCCAGTTCCAACCGACCGACCGGCACAAAAGACCCGCCCAAACTGCTTTGATATTAATTTCACCAGCAAACACATATTCACATACATACACTTAACTCCATGCAATATATGTGCGTACGTATGCATTTATAGTTTTGAAATCTGCCTGCCCGAAACCCCATTCCTTTTAATAACATACACAGGGGAAACGCTATTAGACAAAATAGAGGCACTAACACAATGCGCTCTCCTATATTTCAGACACTCTTAATAGTTGTAAGCAAATAATAAACAACAAACCGCTGCCGTGCGGGCAGACTGCTCCGCTGGCCGCTTGAATATTGCTTAATTATTCGTTGTTGCAAAACTGCTGCATACAAGGCGTTGGCTGTGCAACGTGTGTTGGGGTGTAGGGTGTGAGGCACGAGGCTAAAATCAAATAAATTAAATATTACTGATCGCGCGTGCCTGGTAATTTAACTATCAATTTACTGACTGCTGGCAACTAAACTAACTATGCATGTTAAGTGCTGCTAAATAACAAAAACAAAAAACAAAAACAAAATAAAATACAAATAAAATATTTCACTTCAATATTGGTAGGAAAAATTAGAATATAAAATGTACAATTCAAAATTTTATAGTTATATTGTATTATAACGGTTTTCTAATACTATATATTGTACTTATAATCGATAGAATAAAAGATTACGCAATTTGAAATGGAATTTTAAAGGTAAAATGCTGTTCTCCCGGTTCAAAAGGAAGTCTTTTTTGCATCGAATCGTTACGGTTGATGAAAAATTAGTGTATTTCTCCAATCCCAAGCGTAAACGATCGTATGGTCCGCCCGGCTACAAGCCAAAAACATCGGCCAAACCAAATCGCTTCAGCCGCAAGGCAATCTGTGTGTTTTCTGGGGTCAGCCTCGTATGATTTGGTACAAGCTATTAAAACCAGGTGAAACAGTTGACGGTGCACGCTGCCAACGACAATTGGTCGATTTGAACAGCGCTATACACCGAAAACGCCCAGAATATGCCGATCGGCGTCACAAAGTAATTTTTCTTGATGACAATGCACCGCCACATCGAACAAGAGCGACCCGGGAATTAGTGGAGACGTACGATTGGGAACCGCTGGTGCATGCGGCTTACTCACCAGACTTGGCGCCTTCTGATTATCATTTGTTTGCATCGATGGGCCACGCACTTTCCGCGCAGCGCTTCAATTCTCACGAAAAAGCCAAAAACTGGCCGATGATTGGTTTGCGGCCAAAGACGGCCAATTTTTTTGGCGCGGCATCCACAAATTGCCTGAGAGATGGGAAAAATGTGTCGCTAGCGATGCTTTTGAAGATTAAATTTGTAACCATTTTTTGTTAATAAACGTTTGAAATTGAAAAAAAGAGTCTCATTTCATAGGTATCTACCTAGTATACATATAATTGGCGCTTACACCCTCTTTTGGTATTTGGCCGAGCTCCTCCTCCAATTTGTGGCGTGCGTCTTGATGTTGTTTCACAAATGGAGGGGCCGGGGCCTAGAGTTTTAAACCGACTCCGAACGGAAAATGGTTTTTTATGCGGAGCTTTTTCATGCCAGAAATACACGCAGAGATTCGCCATTGCCTGCCACGGAGCGACAGCTATTAGAAAAAACTGTTTCTTCATTTTGGTGTTTCACGGAGTTTCGAACCTCATTCTCTTCGAATTTCGAATGGTAGTGACGCACCAACCCATTCGGCTACAGCGTCCGCCGTAGATTAGGGTAAATAAGGTTAGATTAAACTGGTTGACTTGCAATCACGCACAGACCGGTTCGATTCATAGCGATACCAGATGGAGTTTATTAGTTGTGTTTTGAAATAGTCCACCCGCATAGTACCTGTTTCTATTGCGATTTGAAGGAGCCATTTCCAAACTACTGCTGAGATATCTTCCAATACATCAAACTATGGTGCCTCACATTTTTTAAGCGTGTTTTGAAAAACGCAGGACATTCGCAAAGGAGATGCGAGAGGAGTACGCTCGTCTTGTTTACACATCATCTTAGCATTCCTGCAAGTGGACAAGATCTCTCCCATCTGGTCTCGAATTTTCTGATCATGTTTTCGTCTAGTTCGTTGCATAGTATTCGTATTAATAAAATGCAAGCTATAGCGTCTAGTCTACTTTCCCATTCCCTTCAATGCCCTTATGATCTGAAATTTAATAGAAATGCTGCTTACTATTCGCTGCCAACCTTTCTACTGCATTCCAGCTCTGAAGAACGATCTTGGACGTTATACTAAACGATGTAATTGCTTTAATGGCTGCTTGATTATCTATAAAAAAGTTAGCTTTAGAGTTGGTATCACAAGCTAGGTCTGCTGCCTTTCCTGCGAAAACCTCCGCCTGGAATATATTGCAGTTATCTGGAAGCTTCTACGATTTCCTTAAGTTTAACTATGGACAGTATATCCCAGCGCTTACTCTACTAGTCATTTTAGAACCGTCCGTATAAAAAATACGTGTATTGCGTCTGGGGCTAAAGCTCTTACGCCATCCTACTTTTTCGATAGGGATCTCGAACCTTTTTACCCCTTTAAAAGCCGGAGGCATATATTATAAATAGTCCACATTGACTACATTGGTTTGGTTTATTGAGTTCGTTTAGGGCAAAATAAGAATGTGGCTTTCTTTTGTGCCTTATCCGCGCTATAGCGCTGCATTTAAGGAAAAGTTGCAGTGGAGCCTCCTGGGATTGGTCGCAGAAACGACAAGAATCAGTAGCCCAGTGTGTAGTTTGCCCGTGAGCATTTTCAATTTATCTTTGGAGAGAGTTATAAGTTTTCTATAAATCTCTTTTGGTTGGGAGCTGCAGACTCAGTAATTCCATGTTCTTAGATGACATCACTTTTCTTTTGCCGAAACCGTTCTTAGTAATAGTCACCAGGATACGCGCTTGGTTGATTGCTAAATAACTCTTTGAAGCGGTATCAGCTCGAGCATCATCTCCATCGTCCCCGTCATGCACACGCATGCTAACCGCTGAAGCTTAGTTAGTGCTGCCCGCACTGTCGAGAGGGCAGCTCCCGCTGCCCAAGCATCAACCCGTTCCTTTTCCGACGCTCATTACTGTGCACTTATGTACATATAATATATAAATTCATATATTTTCGTTTTTTTTTTTTGTAAATATTCATTTTCTTCTCTTTGAATATTGATTTGGTTCGCTGTGACTTCATCAAGCAAACGCCCAAATGGCAAATAAATTGCAGATGCAGACATCTCGACGCATACCAAGACACAGCGCCAAAATTGTAGGACCTACATACTTAGTTACATATGCACAATCATCTATGTACATACCTGTACACACATACATATCAACTTTATTATCCTTTCCAAATAAAACTTTTCCGAACGTTTTCGTTAGTTACTTCTTTGGTTTAATATTCAGCGTATTTGTGCATGTATATGTACTATGTATATAGTGCGCTGACATGCCTGTGGCATTGATGCTGATTGCTGACACTGTCTGGCATTTCCTTTCCACACATTTACTACACATACATACAGACATCACCTACACTCATCCGCCACACTTTTGAATAGAGCGCAACTTTAATCAAAAGTTTTCGCAAGTCTACAATGCACACACAACCCAGTAAACGATTTGATTTGAATATGTTTCTATGTGGGTGTACGAAAATCTGTGTTTGTTTGTATGTGTTTCTGTTAGAGAGATGCACTGTGTTACGCTTCACTTAGCAGTATCACCAAATTTCAAATCAATCGTAGATAGAATAGAGAGAAAAAAATAAAAGTAAATGAAATATTGGACTTTATTGACTAGGCCAATGGGAAATTGTGTGGCAGAAGTTTCAAAAAAAAAAAAAATTGTAAACTTTTTGGGCACGTTTTGAGCGACAGAATTTAGTGCGATTTTTGGGTTTAAATTAATTTGAATAGGGTTTTTTCGCTATCTGAAAAAAAATATTTCCTTTGGGGTCACATATTTTTGGCTTTAATTTGATAACAAAAAAATTGCATATTTTTGTATGATTTATAGGAGTTCGCGTCTGGTTGGCGTTTGTAACTGAAATATTAAGTCTTAAAAAATATTTTTTTTATTGCTTTATTTACTAATGCTGTTTTTTAGATATACATGCATATATAAATACATACATTTAATAATTCAATAAAAGTAAATAAATTCACCGGCATATGCGTCATTTATGAGTCAATAATTGTTTTCTGCCATGTTTACAGCCGCCTACACTTTTATCTGCAGCGAACATTTAATTTACGAGGCGAGCTTGCAATTAAAAAAGCAATCGGTACAAAGAAATTAAGTACAGAAATATTATCTGTGTTTATTACAGGGTCTCTAAAGTTTTAGTTTATTTTTAAATTCAAATTACACACAAACATATTTTGAATGGGACTTCACTACCTGTTTATTTATTTATTTATAATTAGCGCATACACTAATTTTTGGGCGTTTGGCCCAGCTCCTACTCCTACTTGTGGTGTGCGTCTTCATGTTGTTCCACAAATGGAGGGACCTACAGCTTCAAGCCGACTCCGAACGGCAGATATTTTTTATGAGTAGCTTTTTCATGGCAGAAATACACTCGGAGGTTCGGAGGTTTGACATTGCCTGCCGAGGGGGCGACCGCTATTAGAAAAATGTTTTTCTTCATTTTGGTGTATCACCGAGATTCGAACCAACGTTCTCTCTCTGAATTCCGAATGATAGTCACGCACCAACCCATTCGGCTTCGGCGGCCGCCTGTTTATTGACATACATATGAAGATGAATGTCAACAATTTATGAACCATAAATGATATTTTGTAAATGTTGCCCGAGTTACCGCTTACTAATCTACATATGATTCTTGTGCGGAGATTTTCGTTGACATGTTCAGACATATTTGTGCCTTCTCTTGTCTCGAATTTCTCTTGAAAAGTTTCATTTACTACTTTTTTTATTAAAATTAATTATTATTAAAACCAACGGTTACGCTCCTCTCGCCTAACCGACACGAGGGGCATAGTCGCATGACGTACGAATCATTTTTGTTTTGACGCTGCACCAAGGAAGGCAAGAATTTGTTAAGCGTCCAAGTCTAAAACAAGTTTAACAGTTAAATAAAAAGCTACAGATATACCATCATCATCAATCAGTTGATGGCAAAACGCATATCAGATATATGAAAAGTGCTGGAAATGAGAATTGACCACATAAAATCTATCTTTGAGATGGTTCCACAGAAAATAGACAAATGACGTTAGCAGAATATTGGGATATCATTATTTCCGTAAATTTTTCCGATAATGAATTCTTACCGACACCTACAGTTTTAAGCCGCCGACTCCGAACGGCAGATATTTTTTATGAGTAGCTTTTTCATGGCAGAAAAACACTCGGAGGCTGCCATTGCTTGTCAAGGGCGATCGCTATTAGAAAAAAAACATTTCTTTTTTCAACTTGGTATTGCACGAATAATCGAACCTACGTTCTCCGAATGGTATTCACGCACCAACCCATTCGGCTACGGCGGCCGCCACCCTTTTCATATATATATTTTTTTTACTCTTAACTCCTATTTGAAGCGTTGCCACTCCCCTTTGCGAATTTTAGTCGCCACATCAAGCTGTTGGATTTTAATTATTTCCATACGATCCACGGGCGAAATCGAACTGATTTCAATAAATTGTAGATTTTCTTCTTAATATCTAACAAAATATTCGCTATTGAACCTTTAAAGCTGTCAAAATAAAACACTGTTAAAAAAGATACTCGAACTTGAGGGACCCGTTCAAAGTATGATGTATGTGAAAATTGTTTCCCTTTTTGGTCTGTAGGCTTATTTTTTGAAACTATTTTAAATTGAGTTGACAAAAAACTACTTGAAGAAACACCTTTGCGCAAAAGCAGCCAAATTTACGCCATAAAGTTATCGAAAGTTTGACCTCTTGAATACGTTCTACCAAACCAAGGCGTGCCGGCCAATTTAACGACTTATACGAGTATTCCAAACTTCATGTTGTAAAATACTCTCTAAGAAAAATAGGTGTTATCTCACATACATCTTATTTATTTACATTAAAAATGTAAATAATACTTTTGAAAGACTCATAGTTTTATGCCGCCCCCGAAAGCTGAAGTAGTTACACTCAGAGGCTTGCCATTGCCTAGCGAGTCGACCACTATTGCATAGAAAACTTTTTTATCATTTGATATTTCATGCCCACAGTTGGTTTTGAACTGGATACTTTTCATTAACTTTTGGCTATTCAGTATAGTGACATTTTTAACACTGCAGAATAGATTATCCGATAATGGTAACGTTTTTCCTCTTTGTACTCTATACGAAAATATAATCGTAGGGATAAATCTGACTCACAAAAAGTGCTATGACTTAAATTAAATTTGTTAGCAAAATTTTTGTTTGCCAATCAGTTTTCTTCCTTATTTTAATAAGATTTTTTTTTCGATATTTTCAGTGTTTGGCAAAAACCTCGAATTACTTTACCTCGAAGCCTTTATGAAGGATTAAATAATCAATTTCGCTAATTCAAGCCACTCCCCATATACTTTGTTTTTACTTTTCGTGCTGAAATTGGTATTGCAGTGGACTTCATTCAGTTTTACCTAAACGTCAAGTTGTCTTTTCCAAACTGCATTTTTCCGTCACTCAAATATGCTTCCGTGGAAAACTTACAACGTGCTTTGAATCTGTCTATTGCTGACCCATTTCCACGAATCGAGTGCGGCTTGAATTGTGCGCACACAACCAATCGATTAACCACCTATCGACAATAATTAAATCAGTGATCACAGAGCAACCGAATAACTGGCTGCTTTCGCTAAACTTGAAGCGTCAACATTCATTGATTCAATGTGGTGCATGAGCAACATTACAATTTATTGTATTTAGATGACACCATTACGATGCGAATTTTCGCACAACGAAAATGACCGATAATTCGAGTTGCATACACTCGAACAGATTGCACGCAGCTGAAACTGCGTCTAAGTCGATGCTCACCATACGTAGCCGACGAACGCAACTTGCAAGTTAATCAAACGAATGATACGTCTGTCAAATTGAAACCAGTGTTGCCACCTCCGAAGACCGAAAAATCTCATTCTCCGTTAAAAAACGCACGCCCTGTTTATCCCATTTAATAACTCGAAAATCGCATTTATGAATATTAAATATTACACGAGTTTTTTAGTAACAATACGAGGGTTGCTTTTTATATTTTGCGCACTTTCATTCTTGTGCGTGTAAAATACTAATACGCTTCTGCATTCGCTGTAACCAATTTTCAAAGCATTTATTCAAATTTTCAGTAGTGGATTCCTCCAAAACGAGCTGTTTAAAGGCTTCAGCAGCTGCTGCAGGCGTTGAGAATCGTTGACCTCGCATTTTATTTTTGATGTTCGGTAATAAAAAGAAACCATTAGGTTCCAAAGCAGGGCTGTAAGGAGGATTATCCATTAATGTGATCTTTTAAGTGCTCAAAAGCCCTCTTGTGTGAGCCGATACGTGGGAACTCGCATTGGCTTAGTGAAGGGTGATTTGCCTTCGGCGGTTGATTTTGCTTATTTTTCCGAAAACTTCTGACAAACAAATGGTTGAGTACCTCACAGAATTGCCCGAATGAAGCCAATCAATAAGTATATTAAACTGCATCAAAAGATATTTCAAAAACTTAAATACATTTTAATCTTCGACCTATCTAAACTTCACACAATTCTTTCACTTTTTATCTTGTACGATAATTCTTTTTCACAAATAAAAAACTATTTTAATGCAGTCCAATTTTTTAAGAATGTTACTGAAGCTGGCTGCATCGCAAGTCTTCAAGCTGTACCGGGTGACATATTTTTATTCGTAAAAGTATCAACGATTTTGAAAATTCCCTAAAATTCGCACATCATTTCGCGGTCATGAAAATAACTTTTACTGAAATTTCTATCCCTAGCACTGCACAATGGTGGCGTTTGCACTTGCATGTGTGCTCGCATATTCTGCATCTTGGCTTGCTGATAAAGACACGTCGAAGGGGGCTGCCGCCTCACACACTTCAAGCGCACCCCTAAACGAGACGTCTCACTCGTTGTGGCTGTGCGAATGCCATTGATGGCAAAAATATATGCGAGCATACCACTCAAGTGCAGTGGCGTGCGGGAGAGAGAGAGAGCGTGTGGGAAATGTGACTGCAGTCGTTCATTGCCTAAAAAAGTACAATTTTTACTCTACTCTATTTCCACTTCCATTTGCAGTTTTCTCAATCCAACGACTGCCTTACTTGACTGACGAGATGGCTGCTCAATTAAAAGGTAAGATTTGAGACACTCGTGAGCTGGTCAAATGCTCCGCCGGTTGCTTGATCGCCCGCTCAGCTTTTGAACGGTCGCTCAGTCGGTCATTTAGCAGCATTCGAGAGCGTCACGACCAATTGTAATGCTGACTGCCGGCTCTGCTTGCCTTTGTTCGCTTACTCAATGGTGGCTTGCTTGGCGGACTGACTGGTTGGTTGATTGTTTACTTAGTTTGTTGTTTAAGTCTCAGTCGATTTGGAAGCTCGTGCGCGTTGCGGTCTTTGTTGCATGCGCAAACTGAACGAAATGACTATCTCTAAGTGAAGTGAAGTGATGTGCTAATACTAAATGACCGAATGACTTCTTTAATTGCGATTTTTAAGTGCGAAGTGTTTTAAAAGTTTTTGCGAGCTTGTGATAAAGTTTGAAGAAGGTATATTTTTCACAAAGAAATGGTGTGTAAATAAATATTTTCAAATGTGTAACAAATACGAAGCGAAAATTGTTGTTATTTTTTGTACAAATTGTGCCCATGAATGCAAATAAAAATAAGTATGCCAACTACGAAATGTGAAAGGGCTCAGCTACTCTTACTAATCTAAGGTGCAAGTGATGTTGATGCTAAATCTAAGAAAACTTGCGCCCTGATATAAAAATACCAAGGATACGTTCTTTTGAAATGCTCAGAGTTCTAATGAAGCTGTTTTATTTTTAATTTTTAAAAACAGTCAGACACATTCTCTTAATAACGCATAGTGTCGATTAAGCTTTTTCGATGCATTCTGCGCTTGTGATACTCTGCCCATTAGCATTGCTTATATTTCCTGGCGTACCAAGTGAGGGAGTACGCCTTCATTGCATAAAAACTGTTTTTACCGCATCCGCCGCTTATTTTGTCATAGCCTACCGTAACATGCATTTATTTATTTCAATAAACGAATATTAGTTCGGGGAAAAATAAATCCATTATTTTTGCGTAAAATTTTTGCTCAAATGGCTTAAAACTGTTTTATGGTCGATTTTTAATTCCTAGGCGATGCTACGACTACTAATATGCCGATCAACTTCGATTATTTCTGTGATTTTACTATCGACATTTTCTTTAACATCAAAAATGCCTACCGTTCCTACCACAGTTGGTTCTACTTCACCGGAATGACCCGGATACATATCCGACTAAGGGCTCTCACTCCAGCAACATTCATCGTACTCGTATGGGAAATGTTTATGCTGCTACATCAACAGCAACAACAACAACGGCCGCCGGTAATAGATCTTGAGTTCGAAGTACACTTTGAAATTAAGTAGAAATATTTTATTTTTGAAGCAACGATCACTACTCGTTGGGCTATGCTAAACTTTCGAATACACGCATTTCTCCCATGAAGAAAATGTAGGACTGCTCATTTTTGGCACATTCACATAAACGCCTTTCGATGGTCTAAGTGTGGGTCTGTCATCATTTCGAGACACTTTCGCAGGTTCAATAAATTTCTGCTTAAATACTACCGCCAGTATAATTTTAATAATAGACATCAGCTAGAAGTTGAGCCCCCTAACAAATAAGAAGAAAAGCACTAGTATGACCACTCCAAATTAAAAAAAAACTTTGTATCACAGTTGAAACTTCAAAATCGCCAAATAGTCTCCTGGGATAGTCGTCTCTGTGACCAAGCCCAGGAGACATCATTGCTCCTTCTCCTTGAATGCAGCGCTATAGGGCGGAGAAGGTTGAGACATATTGGCCATTTGCAGCTGGAGGAAAGGCACATATGTACGCTCAGTCCAATCCAGCTCTATCTTAAGTTTCATAAGGGAACTGGGTCTCGATGAGGTACTGCGCTGAGTAGAGGGCACTAAACACCATGAGATCGAAGTGCAAACTTCCAATAAATCTAAATCTAATATAATCGCCAGATAATGCTAACGAAGTGCTCGAATTGCTACCTGGGATCCACTTGAAACTGGCACACGTATTCAAAATATATACATTCACTTGTACGAGGGTTGTTTGAAAAGTACGTGGAAGAATATGTTTTTATTTTTCGACATAGTCTTTTTTTAGGTTCTTACACTTCGTTCAACGCTGTTCTATTTTGTTGATCCATTCCGAATAATAGGATTTATCCAAGTCTGAAAATAGCCATTCGTTTCTGTAATCACCTCCTCGTTTGAATAAAATATTTTTCCCGCCAGGCATTTCTTCGAATTGGGGAACCAATAGTAGTCCGACAACTGCTGAAGCGCTGGTGCGTTATCGTGATGGAAAAGGAAAATCACTCGACTTCCTCGTAGCAAACGAATGCCAAACACAAAGAAATAAAAACTTGGTGTGTGTTCTTCCAAGATATGCTACTAACTAAACATAACCGCAACACCAAACTTACATTTCATTGTACTACACTTGATTGGGGTATAAACTGCATGTACCCAGAAGTTTTCTAAAGGGTCTCATAAATTTTTTTTTAATTTTTATGAAATTTTTTTGAAGTTTTAAAAATTTTTGTGAATTTTGTACAATGTCTTAAAGGTTCATGTTATTCAAAATGGCGCAAAATTAATCACCCAATTTTGTTTTTGAACAACTTTTGGGTAAATAAAAAAAAATAGCGTTTACGTTCCCCATTCATTGTCTGTTTGTATGCTGCAGCTGTCTAGTTAACAAGGGTCAAATAGGGTTGGCATACGACGAGATTTACAAAAATTAAATATCTTTCGATAGGGTGATTAATTTTGTGCCACCTTGTACAATAAACTATATTTTTCTAAACAATGTAGCAAGAAAAATCGTATAAATATTGCAAAGAGATAAAGAAATTTAATTGTCTAAGCACAATTGTATATTCTACATGCGAAAAAATCCCTCACGATGCACAATTGCATCTTCTCGTGTCCTCCTAAAACAGCATAAAACCCCTTCTCTTTCTGATTCAACTCCTTCTAAGAGTCATATGTAGATTACCAGGTTGGGCTTTCAGCCATGGTGAAAAATGAAATTGAGCGAGTCTTCGGCTGCTAAGTCATCGGGGTTTCGGCACCAGCTTTTCACACGTTCGCTCATTTCACACGTATTCACACACTCGTCCATCAGTCGTTATTCAGATGGCAACAAAGCAACATGGGCGGAGGTTGTGTTGATTTTTTCGTATATCACCAACCCAATCTCATTTTTTTCTTAAACAAACCTCTGACATGACTCCAGTTGTGTCAGCCAATCAGCTGATTCCTTCAAATTCGCTGAGAGCCGGCTAACGGTTCGTTACTGGTCACACCTTCTGATTTTTTTGTCATCATGACTCCATCGAAACTACAGGTTATTCCGTACCGAATATGGAAGTGATATATCTTAGTCTCCGGAATATTTCAAAACCTAAAGTTTTGAGGTGATGGTCTGCGTATTTAACCCTTTTCCATCATTCAACGGAATAATCCGCGAACCAAAACTCACTCTTATCACCAAGAACGAAATAAGCCCCAATAAATTATTTTTTTTGTTAAAGGAGGAAAATAAAAAATAAAATTTTGTTTGTTTGAGGAAAATAAATAATTAAGATTGTAACATTATTTTTCCTTAGACCAAACAGTAAAAGTCTTGCCGACGCAAGGTATTATAAACCTGTTTTATACCCTAATAAATAAACGTCAGTGTCTTCTTCCTAAAATAAAGAGGTAAAATAGAATTATAATATCTAGACATTACACCCGTAACTAAAATGCTACAATTTTCCACCAAACCTTTCCACTAATCATTTGCCACAAATTTGATTTTGCCTTTTATGCAACTTTCAAGCTTAGAGTTTCATTTTACACGCTTGAATTAGTCATACTCATGGCCCGTTCTGATTTTTTGCTTAACTTTTTTCCTGTAAGTCAACTTCAATATGGAAAACTCGCGCACAGCAGCGAAGCAAACGAGTTTTTGCTAGTTGTCTGGTTGTCCGTTTTCCAGCTGCCGTCCTCTCCTCTTCACGCCATCTCACTCTCTCCACTTCCCCCAGCGCTTTTTATTATAATTTACTATTGTTTTTCCAACTCAACTCTTAACTTTTCTCCAGCAACTTTTCCCCTTACAACTGTTGCACCTCACGTTGGTGCTGGCAATTACAGCTAACTCTTGACAAATTTGTTGCATTCCACGGCCAACAAAAAGAAAACAAATGTTGTGAAAAGCAAATCCTCATCATCTAGACTTCTATTTACAATCAACTTTAACGCACCACTCTGCTTCCCTCCTTTTTTCAGCCGCAAGTGAAAGTCTTGCCATCTTCGTGGACTTTGGCATGCTTTTAACGTCGATATTGGGTTTTCTAACATTCAGTGTGCAAAAAAAAAACGTTTTTTTTTAATTCTCCAATGAAATGAAAGGCGGAGGAGATGTAGAAAAAAATTTCGCGTTGTGCCTCAGCGGTCAGAGGCTTCGATCGACAGGGGCTCTTGCGTTTCTTTTTTACTTACAATATGTGCAAATGGTATGTACGTAGGCATTTGCGACGCTACCGCCAACAGATTAATAAACAATTTGCTGTTGCTGCTATGCGCCAAGCATTTTAATTATGTTTTCTTATTTACTTTTAACTCTTTCTTTTGCATATTTCTGTGCAATAACCAACTGAACTGTGCGTTGCGCCACTTTGGCTGTCGATTACCGCAATTGTCGATTGGTTGGCCACTTTTTCGATGTGCGTGTCATCTTTAATATGGCGCCATTGCATTCGGAAATTGTTGCTAACCAAATTTTGCTTTCGTTGTTTTGCTACTCGAATTTTTCGGTTTTTGCTTTCAATATTTTAGAGGTGCCGAATTATTTTTTCAAAGGAAACACAACCAAAATCAATGAAGTGGTCAATATTTTGGCTATTAGCTTGAAAATTTTATGGCCTTTAACAAGCCTTCAATGGTTCGCTTGAGAACCTGTGGTCTACTCCTGGAAAGATGTGCCTCGTAACAACTCAGCGAGCGTTGGGCTAGTGCACAGACGTGCAAAGTCGCGAGATCCTTCTGGCCATGGGTGGATCGGGGGCGCTTGAGGGAACTTTGAAGGCTAACAAAGCCGCAGCTCTCGAATTTGCTAGGTATTCTTACCGGGCATTGTCTTTTAGGTATACATGCGGTAAAACTTTCGGCTGCTTCAAGACGTTTCTGTAAAAGTTGTCTGGAGCATGAGGTGGAATCATCTCAGCTCCTTATTCTTAGCTGCTCTGGCCCCCTCGGGCAAAGATTAGATATCATTTTTTTCACATATATTCGAGGTTTGATAAACCGCCTTCTACTAAATGTATAGAGTAGTGAAAGGTGCTCCAATCGTTCAATTTTTTAAATCATACTTAATTTCCTTTTGTTATACCTGGGCAAGCCATTTTTCGATAAATTCAATATAAAAAAATATAATAAAACATTACAAAAATCTAAATTATACCAATACTAAGAAAATATTGTTTAGCAAACTTCCTCATAAACGCTTAATCAGTCTGAGATAAAAGCGGCTCTTTGTGTTAATAAATGATTTAAGTCATACGTTTATATCGACTGTATCTCATGATGGCCACTTCGGTCGCTCTAATTTGTCCAGCATAACCCGGTCTTATTTCGCTAATAATGCTTCGAATATAGCCTTACAAATCGTCGATCGCAGTTGGTTTATGATTGTCTTGCAAGTCAAATCGCACCCTAGACGTTCCCACGACAGACGGTTTCACGAGTGTCATTAAAGCAACACTCTCAGGAGGTCATTAACGCAGTACTCTCCGTGCATGTATGGGGAATGTTTATACTGGAACAACAAAAGCAGCAACAAACTAAACAATCAAAAGATCTATCTCTATATATGATTTGATCACCAAAAGTTCGTTCCTAGGAAATGATTATTTCACGCGCTGCATAGCACTTTGCACAGACTTGCTGGAACGGACTTGTTTTTAGGACGATTGGTATTGACGTGGGGAACCAAAAAGTTATGAAGTTTTTGCCTGTAGCGTACGCCATTGATGACAACGTTGGCTCCATCTTCAGCGTTGAAAAAGTTTGTGCAAAAGAAGCCTGCGATATGCAACCACACTAAAGAGTGACTTCAGCTGTAATTGACTCTCGAAAGTGTCATAAGAACTGATCTCGCTTCAAATAAGACAATTTTGCTTTTTTCATATATTCTACCTATCAGGCCAAAAATTTCTTGAACGGAAACCTCAAAACAAGTGTCTATTTGGACAGCTGATTTGGCGAAAAACCTTCGAAAATCTACGAAAAACACACATAACTACTTATTTGTAAAAAATTTTTGTTTTGCAATCGAAATATGGTTCTGCTGTAGTTGCAGTACCGCATCAAAGAAATAGAAACACTGAAAAATATCCAGTTTACATACTCAAGTTGTCCAAAACCAAATGTTAATGCAGTAGGTTTTATGGATTTTTGCTTTCTATATATAAATGTATTTTCATAATAGACCATGCGACAACCACATAAGAATTTAAGCACAGTAAGCATTTAGAATTCCCAAAGTTGGACTTATACTGATTAAATCATCCTCTGACAAAATTGCCCCTGCGCTTTGAACGAATATGCAACAAGATAAGGCTCTGCTAGCTACTGAACATCAGTAAATGCTTGTAAAAAATTTGCAAATATTCCAAGTCATCATGCAAACTATTTTTGATTTTCATTTTCATAATTTTTCTATAACAGTTAACTCAAGTAAGTAAGTTTTTTTTTTTTTTTGTGATAAGTCCAATATTGAAATTCAGCGCAAAACTTTCACTGTTTGCTGCTCCAGCTGTTTGGTTCGCCGGCTCGCTGATACAGAAAATTGTGTAAGAAAATAATTAAAACAATAAATTTCAGACATGTGTAAACGTTATTCATTCTTCGGAGTGATGTGTTGGCGTGAGGTGCGGATGTCCTCCAACAACAAGCAGCAATATTTTTTTTCTCCCCGGCTGGGTGTTTGCATTTTTTGGCGTCACTACTTTTATTTTCAATTTTTTTTATTATGTTTTCATGTCTGTCTATTTCGCACCAACCACATCTCTGTTTGTGTGTTTTCCTACGCATGCTTAATTTTGTACAAAATACTACGTACCACTTAATCATCTCCACCATTTGGTCACTTTTATGCCTTTCTGGTTATTCAGTTTTGATTAATTAGTTTTGCTTATTTATTTGTTTAGTTTTTACTTTTGTATTTCTTGGGTAATGTTTTGCTTGTTATTTAATATGTGTAAAGTCCTCTAGCGTGTTTGCTCATTCGGTTTATTTCGAAATTAAAAATAAGTAATTATTTTTCGTCATGAATTTGTTAGCTGCATCTCTCGCACTCTTGAAGAAAAGTGAAGTTAAAATGAATGTCTCAAACACCGATTTAGATATTTTGGACTGGATTTTTTACACTTAATATTGTGTCCGCAAATAAATTTTGAATCTAAATATTATACAAATTGGGCCATCCCTTTATATAAAGAACATAAAATCATTGCAAAAATAGTCCCTAAGTGAGTGACTTCTAGATTAAGTTAGGTTAAAATAAATAGTTGTTGTTCCTTTGAAAGAAGAAAGAAATGGTGGAGGAAATAATATAAGATCTATATTTGAATGACGATGAGTCTGAATGATGATACCGAAGCTATCGATGCCAATGTGTTTTTCCCATCTTTTTCCCAATGTTACTTCCCATCGACTTTTCAGTTATTTCCATCGCAGCTCAAAGTGCAATCAGGTTAAAGGAGATTGGCCTCTGGAGGCAATCTCTCAAGAGACATGGTAGCAGTTATTTCCGTATTTCTCCGAACTTCGAACAGATCTTTCTATCCGCAAACTAGAGTCGTGCTAGGGCAATCTTTCCAAATAGGCAGGGTTGGATCGAGGGCAAAATCTGCACCGAAGCTTGCACGTCTGTCTTCACTGACGGCTCCAAGATGGAATCGGGAGCCGGAGCAGGGGTTTTCTTTAAATCAGCCATTTTATCTAACCGATAGTCAAGCTGCGGTTAAGACTCTGACGACGCCATGGTGCAGTACGAAATTAGTAAACTCCTGTAAAGAGGAGATCAAATCTCTTGGGTGTGCAGGTAACATTTATCTGATCTAGGTTCCAGGACATAGGAACATAGAGTGAAATGAAATGGCTGATAAGCTTGCCAGGCAGGGGACTGAATTGGCCTCAGAGACCTCCTACCCGGCCATCGGCATCCCCCTCACAGTTGTTAAAGGGGAACTGCACAAATTATTTCTCAGCAAAGCGCAGGAAATATGGAGCTCCATTTCTTCATGTGCTATTTCGAAAACCCTTTGGCACCAATACGATATACGAAGGACTCAGAAGGTCCTTTAGACTCCTCGCCATTCAATTTCCAAACTCGTAGCTGTGTTTACCAGTCGCTGTACGATCGGCACACACACGCGGAAAAGCTAGGGTTACCATTTAACCCCCATTGCAGAAGCTGTGGGGACCTTTCAGAGAAGGAGACTGTAGAGCATTTTCTCTGTAAATGTCCGGATTTTGCAGCTAGACGACTCAGGTCACTGGGCGCTCCTTTCTTCGACAGCCTGGTACAATGTGCCAACTTATATCGAATCAATCTCTTCCTGTTAGAGGTCTCATAATCGTATCAAAACGGCGCTTTAGTGCTACTTGAGGAGTGCCAGACCGGCACGTCAACCACTTCACCTACCTACCTAACTGCCTTAACCTTCTACCTCTTCATCCTCTATACAGTTACCTCAAAATGGGCTCAAAATTATGTTAAGCCTCACCGCATGGATATCCAAGGGACAATACTCGGTTAGACCTAACGCGCCACTATCGGGAATTGCGGCTTGCCCGATCATCACGGCACTGCATGTAGCCAGAAGGACCTTGCGATCTTACAAGTCAAAATATCTTATTCAGTGCTCGATGAGTTAGTTTGAGGCGCACCTTTCCCAAGAGCGGACCACTGACAGCTAAGGAAACCGCTACACTCTACATTTGCACGGCGAAACCACCCCACGAGTTCTATGCATGGCCTGTCTCTGCAACCTGTTATCCAAATTCGGTTGAGATATTCAGATGCGACTGAAAGTGCAGTCAGGCATACCCCGATTAATTTCAAGCGCATCATCGGCGAGCTCTGAATGCAGCTTGGCTAGCAGATTATGAACATATTATATTTATCACCTGAAGTGGTATTGCACTAGGGAACAGCCAATCCAGTGCTTTTTTGATGGGAACCACTTCCGCTTGAAAATTACGGTCGGTGATCCATAAGTTTATGCATAAACAATGAAGCCATGATAGCCGGTTCTACATACCGGATTGAATAGGGGTTTTCCCCGACCAAGGGTTTCCGCCAAAGTACACTAGCTCTGTCTAGTGCGTTAAACCTCACCCCTAAGCATAAACTTAATGGGGAATTCCCGCAGAAAACTCCTCCACGGACACTTGTGTTCAACTTTGAGGTTTGTGAGCATCCTTCGGGATTCGCAGTGAAGACTGGTCGAATTCCATCGGAGTGGTCCCAAAATTATACGGCATTCTATTCATTTTAGTAATGTTGGCTTCCAATGCCTCAATCGAAGTTGGTTTATCCACAAAACATTTAGACTTTACATATCACCACAAATAAAAGTCCAAAGGCGTTATAGCACACGATCTTGCTGCCCACTTCACTCCCGAGACGAGAGATAAATTGTTCACCGAGATTCCATTGTTTCACGAGCTGTATGGCAAGTAGCGCCGTTTGACGTCTTGTTGGAACCAAATATTGTGTATATGACGGGCTTAAATTTCCGGCATCAAAAAGTTGCGCGATATTTATCATGGCGCGATAGCGTTCGCCACTGTTACATTGATGCCAGCCTCGTCTTTGAAGAAATATGGGCCAATGATTCCTCCAGCCCATAGGCCGCACCATACAATTGTTTTCAAAGGATGTAATAGTCCGTGAGCCAGGTGCTAAATTTTGTCAGTCATTTCCTCTCAGTCGATAATTCGTAAACTACCTCAGATAGTTGCATTATGAAGCGTTGTGAACGTCAGCTGCGGCTCCGAGGGTGGGTTGAGCAGTTATAGCCACCCTCGCACGTAAAAAAAAAAATTATTTTTAGTCATTTCCTCCCGATTAAAACATTGATCAAATTAAAGTTAGACTAATATTTTGAAGAAATAAAATTGTCAGCTGATTATAAAGTGGTGGATTATACGTCAGCTGGTCACACAAATATGAAAAAAAAAAATATTTTTTCAGTGATTTCCTCCCAAACGAAAATTTATCAGAAGATAGTTTATGTATTGTTTTTAATAAATAAATAAGTCAGCTGGCTATATGTAGGTGGAATGTGCGTCAGCTGATGCCCTGAAGGTGTAACGTAGGAGCTAGTCGGAATCATTTATAGCCTAAGTAAATGTATCAGCTGACGAGTTTTCCCTCAACATACTGCCAGCTGATTTGTTTTATTACTTACAGGATCATTTCAACAATCCGCACAAACATTTTTTTTTCGGGAGGAAATGACGTACTTGAAGTTATTCAACATTACATTTGATGAGTATGTCAAAAAGTTGGGATAAAATATGAGCAGTTCAAAACCCAAACATTACAGGGCGAACATGGTAAAACAGCGCAATATTACATGCAGTATGTAAAATTTATTGATTATTACTTATTACTCAATACTAGTATCCGGACGAGTAATTTCGAAATGTATAAAATAGCCTTATCGAAAATCATTAATTTGTATTTCGCTTTCAATCAACCTAATTATGCGCGTTATGCAGTGAAATATCTTGATAATTTAATGAAAGTTAATGAGACACATCCAGGATTACACCCGAACTTTGAGAAGGGATCATTTGGCATTAAGCGGACAAAAAAACCTTTTTCAAAGCAACCGGTTGACTTCACTCTTGAGCATACAATTAATGCTGATTCAGCGAATAAGCTGACTGGAATATCACACATAACTAATTCCATCTCAGCCAGACAGCGATGGTGTCGCAGCCATACCATTCGATCAACTATCATTAGCCATACAATGAAAGAAGCGGGGCTGAATAAAGTGCAAGATGTGACAGCAGATCTTACAAATAGCCGAATAAAAAAAAGTACAGCGCACCTTCACAGATTTATTGATGGTATTAAGCGTAATATCAATCCATTTGATGAAAATTTAGATAAAAAATGTTTGTACAACATTTCAACTGGTGAAGCAGCACCCGAAAATATTGAAAATTTCTTGCTCAACGTTGAAGAGGAGGGTATAAAAAACGAGAAGCTTTTATTCAAAATTGCGTAAATGACCCGAACAAGTTTGAGCAGAGTATTTCTAAGTTGAAGGGTAATACTTTCACAGACATGATTAAAAAAAAGAAAATTACAGTTGCCCGAGGAGAGATGGAACTGCGAATGCAACGTGACTTATTCGGACAACTGCTTCAAATTTCTCTAAAAAAAGAACTCGATTTGGATAAAGTGCTTACTTATCCATTAACACCAGTGCCACTGTCTTTGTGTCACCTTGACGGCACCATTTGCAAAACACAAAAGTCGGCTTTGATGACTTTATTAGAAAAATATAATCAATCTGAACCTGCTCAAGATACAGACGTTATTATATACGATGGATATTTCATGTTACATCAGATGAAAGATGTACCACTTAGCTTTGGAAACATTTCAAAAAAAGTATTGCAAATGATTTGTGCAAACAGAGCAAAAGTCATTATCATTGCCTTTGATAGATACATTTTCCCATCGATTAAAGACACTGAGCATAAACTCCGAGGCATGGAACAAGTAAACTTCCGTATCGATGGTCCAGATCAAGTGCGAAAAAAAGATTTTTCAATTGAGTTAAAAAATACCAACTTTAAAGAAGCTCTTGTACAGTTTTTTATTGAAAATTGGGAAGAAAATTATATGGCACCATATATTAATAATAAAATAATTTATGTCAATGCTGACGATTGTTTTAAGTACCTAGTTACAGATTCTAAAGTGGTAAAACGGTAGAAAAAACACTTTCGTGTCCAGCTCACGAAGAAGCCGACACAAAAATAATTTTCCACGTTTGCCAGTTAGATTTTAATGCAAATGTAACGATTCGTTGCTCGGATACTGACGTATTAATAATTATCTTAGCCAATATGGGTAATATTGCAGAAGATATCCAAATTTGTATGGAAGTCGGCGTCGGAAAAAATCAAAGATTTATCAACATAACAGAATTGCATAAAGCATTAGGAGTAAATTTAAGTGCAGCGCTTCCTGCATTTCACGCATTCACAGGATGCGATTACAACCCGGCCTTTTTTAAGAAGGGCAAAAACCGCCCATTTTCAATAATGTCAAAATCTGAAGAATTCACTGAATGTTTCATCCACTTGTCACAACCATCTGAGAAGAGACTGGACTTTTTTGACAAAATACAAGAGTTTGTATGTAATGTATATGGTTTGAAACGATTAAAGTTTATAAATGAGGCGAGAGTAGCATTGTTTCAAAAGACATACAAATTTCTTGATAATGACAATTCGTTTCGATTACCTAAGAAAGGTATTGATGGCTCATCTCTTCCGCCGTGCAAAACGGAATTATATAATCATTTTCTAAGGACGTGTTATATTTCGGAAATTTGGTCTCAAGCACACCTGAAAGTACCAACTGTCAATGAGCCTTCTGACTATGGCTGGGTAGAAATAAATAACAGATATGAATTCATGTGGTTTTCTGGTACTCAGTTACCAACATCCATTGATCAAATAACGCAATCAGAAGAAGGTAAGAATTTTTTTTTTAATTTTATTTTTTTTTAAACATGTATCCTAAATTATTTTTTGTATTTTTAAACAGATGACGATAATGAAGACATGGTGGAAAACAGCTCTGACAGCGACTCTGACAGTGAGTCAGAAAGAGAAGAAAGTGAGATGAGCAGAAGCGAAAATGAAAATGATGAAATTACCAAACATAATTAAATAACTTTTTGTATTAAATCTTAAACATTATTATTTTAAGTACTGAAAAATTATAAATCAGTTGATTTGCTTAACAAAATATTTATTTATTTCTATTCTTAAGAATCGGAAAGTTCGCATAAAAAATTTGATTTAATCGAAACATTGCCATAAAATTATACATTTCAGTTTGCACATCAAATGTAATGTTGAATAACTTCAAGTACGTCATTTCCTCCCGAAAAAAAAATGTTTGTGCGGATTGTTGAAATGATCCTGTAAGTAATAAAACAAATCAGCTGGCAGTATGTTGAGGGAAAACTCGTCAGCTGATACATTTACTTAGGCTATAAATGATTCCGACTAGCTCCTACGTTACACCTTCAGGGCATCAGCTGACGCACATTCCACCTACATATAGCCAGCTGACTTATTTATTTATTAAAAACAATACATAAACTATCATCTGATAAATTTTCGTTTGGGAGGAAATCACTGAAAAAATTTTTTTTTTTCATATTTGTGTGACCAGCTGACGTATAATCCACCACTTTATAATCAGCTGACAATTTTATTTCTTCAAAATATTAGTCTAACTTTAATTTAATCAATGTTTTAATCGGGAGGAAATGACTAAAAATAATTTTTTTTTTACGTGCGAGGGTGGCTATAACTGCTCAACCCACCCTCGGAGCCGCAGCTGACGTTCACAACGCTTCATAATGCAACTATCTGAGGTAGTTTACGAATTATCGACTGAGAGGAAATTGGTCGTGAAAATCTGTCGCTGGCTTACGGACTATAATGTCTGTTCTTGAATGGCTTCGGATTGCTCTTCAGCCCAAATATGGCGATTTTGCTTATTGACGTAGCCGTTAAGTCAAACGTGGGTCTTATCCATAAACCTTGTTGAGGCGTAAGTCTTTCCATGATGAAATGTCAATGAATATTGAAAAAAAATTAATTAAAAAGTTTGGCAGTAGTCATGCGTGATCTGTCGAAAAAATTCAATTACAAAAAGTACCTTCAATCTAATCACCCTTTATATACATACAAACATGACATCTTGTACATATGTACGTTCAAGGTGGTGCAAATTAGTCATCCAATTTTGTTTTTGAATAACTTCTTTAAAATGATTTTGAGGGGGGAACTCTTTAAGTCAAATATGATTTGCGTTCGACGATGTTTGCAAAAAGTGCAGATCTTCCGATAGGGTGATTAGTTTTGCGCCACCCCACTTTGTACATATACCATATTTTCCAAATAATATTTCTGGCATTTTTATTTATCTCCCAACAACACCAAAAACATTTTATTTAACAGTTACGAGCGTGTCGTGTTAATTATTTTCTTCTATTAGTGTAAATTTGTATTTGAAAATTTCCACTTTTACTTCGCACCTTTCGTTGAAATAGTTGCAAACGTGTTAGTAATTAAATAACGGCAATAAATGGCGAGTTGGCAGCGTTTATTTTGCATTAGGTCGCAATTTTTTTTTCGTGAATTATGCATTTTGAATTTTCGTTATTTTTCGCTATGGTGTTCGTATGTATTTGCATACTTGTACATGTTTGTATGTTTATGGATTGTATTTTTTCTTCTGACTTTAAATTTCGTTTGCAAACTTTTCACTTTTCTTGCATCTAAACATGTTTTGCTATTTTTGGTGTTTATTTTTATTTTCTCCTTAGGCGCTCTTACGCAACTTTCACGAAATCAAAAAAAAAAATTAAAATCAAAAAAGAAGAATAGTAAATAAATATGTTTGTGTTGTTAACCTGCTGCTTTGTTGCAAAACACCTGCATCCATCCATGATTTGAACAAGTGTTCATTTTTTTTGGCGGCCACACGCCACAGATATGAGGAGGAGCTCGGCCAAACACCTAACAGAAATGTAGGGGCCAATTATTATTTTTAAATTTTTTTTTTTTTTTTCATATTCATTTGTGTATAGTTTTTGTTTTATACTTCACTTTTATCGCTACTGTATAATGTTGTAATTCGTTAGTAAACAATAATAAAATTTTAAATTAATTGCTATGTCATTAGCTACCTCACCTGGTACTATCGATCTCGCCAACAATGATACCACCATTTTTTAATTACTTCTTAATTGGCGCGATAACTGCTTACGCGGTTTCGGCCGAGTTTAACAAAGCGCGCCAGTCATTTCTTTCTCATGCTTACCGGCGCCAGTTGAAACCAAATCCTTATCCACCTGATCGTCCAACGCAAAGGAGGCCTTCCTCTTCCTTTGCTACCACCAGCTGGTACCGCATCGAATACTTCCAGAGCCGGAGTGTTTGTATCCATTCGGATAACATGACCCAGCCAACGTAGCCGCTGGACCTTTATTCGCTGCACTATGTCAGTTCATCGTTCCATCGGCTGCGATACTCGCTGTTGCCAATGTGCAAAGGTCCAAAAGTCATGTGCAGAATCTTTCTCCCAAACATTCCAAAGGCCGCTTCATCGGATGTTGTCATCGTCCAAGCTTCTGCGCGGGCGTTAGGACGGGCATGATGATGATTTTTTATTTCGGTCCATCCAAAAAACGAAAATTTTTTTAAGAAGCTGGATCACTATTTAAACGCTATCTTATTTATATGCTTAAAAATTTTTAATAAATTCTTCTATACTTGACCCTTGATCTTCGACAGAAAAGTAATTCTACGATAATCAATGTGAGGACTGCAGAACTACAATAACAGTATAAGTGTGAACTGGATTAAAAAATAATATTTCTTTCTGGCAATTTGGTTATGGTGATCAGCAACTCCAAAAACCTTTTTTAGTTTGATGGCCTTAGCTAAACTTTTTGATTTACCTTTATTGGGGGTTTGGCCGAGCGTGTGCATCATGATGTTTTCCACAAATGAAGGGATCTACAAGTTGAAGCCGACTTCAAATGACAGATAGTTTTTTATGAGGAGTATTTTCATCTCACATTAGCTTTGGCTCAGTTACTTTTTGCGTATTGTAGTAAGTTAAACTCCTACCTTTCCAGAATCGTCCCCAACATCCTCAATATATGTTTGGATAGTAAAGATAGCCCGCACGATACTAACCATTTTTTACACGCGCGATGAAACCTACTCACCTAACACTCCTCTAGACCCAACCTGTCGAAACAGCACGTTTCCTAGGCCTACCGTTATATGAGCTAGACGATGCCGAAAGGTGACTACACTGCGCTGGCAGGGCTTGATGAACTACTACAACAACAATAATTTCTAACAGCAAACCGCTTTTTGCTGGTGCAGGCTTATAAGTATATTTATTAGTTGGCAACTAAGTAATTGCGGATTTTTTTTAGAAAATCAAAAACACTTTTTTCATGGAACTAAATAACTTTATTCTGTAATGTATTGCCCATTTTGATCAATGACCTTTTGCCATCTTTCAGTAAGCATCATAATCCCACGTTCATAAAACTTGTGGTTTTTATTAGCAAAAAACTGAATCAGGTACGATTTGACATCATCATTATTGAAATTTTTACCACTCAAGGAGTTTTGTAAAGAGCGAAACAAAAAGTAATCAGATGGTGCAAGGACAGGGCGATATGGTAGATGTGGCAAAATATCCCAACCAAACTCGAATAATTTTTGCCGAGTGGCCAAAGATGTGTGTGGCCTTGCATTGTCATGATGGAATACAATACTTTTTCGATTTGTCAATTCGGTCCGCTTTCCTTCAACTGCATTGTTTAATTTCGTTAGTTGTTCAATGTAGGCATCAGAATTCGATCGTTCGGTTGAGTGGTAAGGCTTCAAAGTAGACAATTCCTTTGTAATCCCACTAAACTGATAACAAAATCTTCTGTTGATGAATATCAGCTTGTTGATGAATATCTTCAATGTAGACATCAGAATTGATCGTTCGGTTGGGTGGTAAGACTTCAAGGTAGACGATTCCTTTGTAATCCCACCAAACTGATAACAAAACCTTCTGTTGATGAATATCAGCTTTTGTTGTTGGTTCACCTGGCCTGCTCCACTTGAATTTGTTCTTCAATCTTTTCCACTTGAATTTGTTGAAAACAACCCATTTTTCATCGCCAGTTATCAGTCGTTTTGAAAATGGATAATTTTCATTACATTTCCTTAGCAAATCGCAGCTGTTAATACGTTTCTTTCAGTTCGTCAGGAACCCATGTATCGAGTTTTTGAACGTAGCCAAATTGTTTTAAGTGGATCTATGTGATACATGAAGCTTCTCTGCAATCTCACGTGTTGTACTGTGACGATCCGAAACGATTATTGGTTTGATTAGGGCGTCATCAACTTCAATTGGACGACCAGAGCGTTTTACATCTTTGAGTGAAAAATCACCAGAACGAAATTTGGCAAACCAATATTGACACTGCCGTTCTTTTAAAGCTTCGTCACTATAAACAGCACATAACTTTTTATGAGCTTGCGATGCGGTTTTCCCTTTGTGGAAATAAAAAAAAAAAAAAACAATATGACGAAAAGGTTCCGTTTTTTTCCATTTCCATTCAAAAAACTTTTTTTACTGATTGACAGCTGAATTGCCAACTCTCAAATAACACAATGTGTTTTACATTTGTACTAAGTTTGAGAACCTAAAAATTCAACTGAAGCCATCTATGAGTGAAATCCGCAATTACTTAGTTGCCAACCCAATATTTTCAGCTCTTCTCATAAAATGAGGAATAAGTAAAACTTATTCGAAAAATCCATTTTTTTTTTTAATAATTCATTAACTTGGAAAATGTAAACACCTGAGCCAATAATATATTATTAATGCTAATTTGCAGTTATTTATCGCGATTTCTGCGCATATTTTTCCCACAAACTGCTTATGCATTTCCATTGAATTTAAAGGCAAGTCTGATTCCCATTGACTTCCGTGCCAAAAACACACGCATGGTACACATACACACATACGTACGCGCATACTACGTAAATATACACTCGTATGTCTACATATTCTCGTTAGCATTCTTAGCCAGTGGGTATGTTCTCTTTTTTAATTGTTCTATTTACACAAATTACAGCGTCGATCGAATCGTGTTTTCCCAACCCAGAAACGCGGAAAAATCAGAGTACACTGGATATTACACCTACAATTCGAACTGAGGTAGTACAACATTGGGCAAGTACAGTTTCGAAATGAAAGTAAATACAAAAAAACATTTGCAAGTGTTTTAGCGCTTGGAAGAGGGCATATATATGGGCGTATATATGTGTGTGTATTTTTCACTACTTCCAAAATGCTTTGGCACAAACGCCAACCTAGTCTGGTTGGTGGGTATACACCAAATAGATGTGGAACCAATGTGTGCTTGACTTGAAAGCCACCGAAAAATTACAATGTAATTTTGAAGCGTAAATTCAGCGAACAATAAACTTGCGTGTACATATGTACATACATATGTAAGTAGGTATGCGTTGCATGCGCCTATGATTACATGAATACCAAAAAGACGAAAGCCATGGGCTTCCAATGGTGGGTGGTTTTTGCGCTAGCTGGCTGGTTAGTTTGGCTGCATAGGCGAAGACTCGCAAACATCGAATTGCTGGCAGACGTATTTTCCACGTACTGGTGTTTGCATGCAATGCAGTATTGGGAAAATCAGAAGAGAATTGTAAATTTTGCTCACATACTGCATTAAAAGAAAGACGGTGGCACAACTTGTGCAACTCTATCCGATGAGCCGAGGACAATAAATAGCGTAACCCTGCAAAATTTAACTTTTTTCGTGCGAATAAGCTGGCCACTTCAATGTGTTAGAGTGAATTTTGCGTGCTGAACACGAAATTGAAAAACGTAGTTTTTTTTCATACAAAAGCATCTCATTTGACTGCGGTCAAATACTTGGTTGCTCAATAAGTTTTGTGGTTCGCTAAGAAAAACATAATTTTATGGTTAGAAATACACTTTATTGTGCAGTATAGTATCCCTGAGCATCAATACACTTGTTCCAACGAGATGCGAATTTATGAATTTCATCTGTGGAGTGAGAATCTGGAAGGGCTGCAAAATACGCTTCCACACCTGTTATGACTGCATCATTTGATGAAAAACGCCTTCCACGCATGAATTTTTGAAGGAATGGAATCAGATGAAAGGCGCTAGAGGCTAAATCTGGTGAGTCCGGTGGATGATCCAACAATACGAACTTTAATTCATGGACTTTAGCCATTGTGAAAATACTCTTGTGACACGGTGCATTGTCCTGATGATAAATAATTTTTTTCTTTTGTAAACTGGGTATCTTTTGTTCCTTCAGCTGGTATAAAATGTTACAATAATATTCAGAATTTATTGATTTACCAGTTTGCTAGAAATCCACAAACGAAATTCCTTTGGCATTCCAAAAAATTGATGCTAACATTTTGTTGGCCCATTTCTGGGCACGAACTCGTTTCGGAACCGAAGAACCAGGTTCATACCACTCTTTAGCCTCTTGTTTTGATTTAGGATCATGATGATAGACCCAAATCTTATCCATAGTGATGAATCGACGCACAAAATCTACTTTATCCTTCGGACAATGCTGCTGAAAGTCGCATGCGAATATGTTTTTCTTCCATTGTTAGCGAATGCGGCACCCATTGTGCACACAGCTTTCTGAAATCCAATACTTCAGTCAAAATATTGCTTACAATTGCAATCAAAATATTGATTTCCTACTACGACATCCTGTATTTCTTCTACGATTTCTGGTGTTATTGCTGTTTTTGGTCGTTAGCCTTTATAACTATTTGACCGTCCATATTCATTTTCCTTTGGGTTTTTGGCTAACTATGGCCCAAACATTTCCAAAAAGGGTTGACATCATGCGACTGTGAAGGCCAATCCAACATTTCAATCCCATTCGGCTGTTTCCACTCTACACGCCTTCGTTTTCGAAACTTGGGATTGTTGTCTTCTTGCGAAATCCAAGGTTGTCCAGTTCTTCCGCACATCTTCGTAGTTAATGGTAACAATGCTTTTTGCTAAATTTTATTGATCAAAACTGTATTCAAATGGGCGGTAAACTGAAGTAAACTACCAAATCCTTTTTCTGAGAAGCAGTCCCAAGCATGAACCTTAACTGGATGGCTAACAGTTCGTTGGATTGTCGATTATCAGCAGTACATCAGGACTGACGCCGAAAAGGACGATTTATCCGTAAATATTAAATATATAAAATAAATAATTGGCGCGTACAGTTCTGTTATGTGTTTGGCCGAGTTCGTCCTCCTATTTTTTGGCGTGCGTCGTGATGTTGTTCCACAAATGGACGGACCCACAGTTTTAAGCCGAATCTGAACGGCAAATGTTTCTTATGAGGAACTTTTTTGTGGCAGTAATACACTTGGAGGTTTGCCTGCCGAGGGGCGACTGCTATTAAAAAAACGTTTCTATCATTTTTGCTGCTTCATGCACGGAGATTAGAACCTACGACCTCCCGAATGGTAGTCATCTTATCCGTGAATATTACGTTTGCTCAATTCCGTTTTGAATTTGCCTAAGCCCAGGCAAGTCTTTTTTCATTATGTGACAATAGAGATGTGGTTTTTTCACTGGGAGATTCGGAATTTGAGGTCTTCTGCACGTAAATGTTCTGGAATCGTGTTTTTGCACTTTTCCTTAAAACTGCTGCAGCTTGAGGCAACAATAGGTTCGATTTTCTCACAAGCAAATCAATGATCTTCTGATCTTGCTTTTTAAACGTTTTAAACTTCAGTATACTGTTGCACCCAATTATTTATGAGTGTCTTCGACTTCTTCAAATATTTTGCTGCAGATGCACGTGACATTTTTGGATCTTTAGGGTATGTAGGAACAGTGCTACAAATTGTTTTTCTTACGTTTTTCAACTCAAATTTGTAAAAACAACGTACGCTTTCTAAATTTCTCACAAAACTAACAAAAACGCGTATTGCGAAAAGGTTGTGCCTGTTTTTATTTTTTGAATTCTGAATTTCAATTTTATAAAGGAATTCTAAGTTTGAATTTTGCCGGTCACGCTTCCTATTCACATGTTTACAAATTCTCTCCAATTTTGTCCAGCTCAATCTGTTTTAAATTAATACGCTACACGTCTACCAACAGGAAAAGTAATTTACTCATACCCTCCACACTTCACACCTGCTCAGTGCGTTTTTCAATCCGCTTAGATAATTTTGTTTCAAATTCTCGATAATAATCTTATTTGTGCACTTAAATTCAAAAAAGGCAGCAAACCTTCGCATGGCTACAAATCAGGATGCTGCTTTAAGTGGGAAGCTCGGCCTGTTTTCACTTTATAGCTGAAGTGCCGTTAATTATTTATTCTTTAAGTCGGTTGAGAATTGTCCACATGTGGGCTATGCGTAGGAAAAGCCCTTGCACTTATCTACTTACATAGTGACATACATACATACATGCATATGTATAGTATACTATGTACTTTCTGCCGCTCCTATTATGAATGCTATTTGCTTTACTTGATTTCATTTGCTTTCACAATTTCAGTAGATTTTGGAATTGTATTTTTGCGCTAAAGTAAAACTACGGAAAAAGAGCAAAAATGCAGTTACAACAAATTCAACAACATTATACACATACATACATACACACAATACTAAAGAGCATTTGAAATTAGTTCATGCATTCGTTCGGTGCCTTTGCCTTTGTTGCCAAAAAAGCGAATGTACTAGTAGTTGTGCAAATGTACAACAGGGCGTATGTGGAACACAGCATTCTCATGGCAAACTTTTCTTTTTCGATTTGCTCATTTGTCGTCATTGTACAATTTGTACATAACCATGTATGTATGAGTATGCGATTTGTGTGAGAATGCGATTCAATTTTAGTTACATAGGAATTGAATTTGACGTTTCAGTTATTTTTGTATGTTGTATTTGTATTTATTGTTTTTTTTTGCAGAATCACTGCAAATAATGAAAATAGAAGTGGAAGTGGCGTAGAATTAGAATTGCCACTAATTGGCGCACAACAAATGTTGCTTAAATCCACAAATGCTGATAGGCAACAAAAACAACAATACCATGTGGAGTGGTGACATGCGAAGGGTAGGGTGGGATAGGCGTATTACTCGTTTGAGTGCGATTTTCATTTGCAGCACAATTAAATGCTTTGTGATGACTTTTCGTTTTTTTTTTGTTTTTTTTTTTTGTAGATTTTTTTCTTTTGCTTGAATCGCTATGTGCGGTTATTGCGACAATTGAAGCTGTTTGTTTTTGTTTAGTTTGTGTGTCTTTTTTGTTTTTGTTCGTGTACTCTTGGCACAATTTGTACTAACTACTGTTTGAAACATCGGAAGCGAATGACCAAACGAAAATTTTAAAATAAATTGTTTGCATTGAAGGCGTACAGATTTATAATTACCAAAACAGAAAAAAAAACTAACAATAAACTAATGCGAGACAATAACGTCTTATATTTAACGGTGCATTATTTTTGGTGATTTTCCATCTTCAGAATTGTAGCAGCCGATTTGGCTTGCGGTTTCCGCCTACAATCGGTTCTTGACCTTAATTTAATGAATTGTTGCCAAAGTTTTTCATCATTTGCTATGCACTTTGTTTTGGTTTTATGCTGTTCTTCTGTTAATCAAGCGTGTAAGTGTGCGGAAACTTTGAGCAAATATAATTAGCACAAATTCCATTGACAAAAAATACGAAATACAAAAAGTTTTAACAAAATGCTGAATCTAAAATTGGTTTTTATATGCAAAACAAATTAACTGATATTTTTTGTCTAAAAATATGTTTTAAACGATAACATGTGTTTTACTGCACATTTAAAACTACGAATGTAATTGTTTTTGTGTTAAGTGATTTTGCTATGCCGAAACTTTCCGTTATTGTGAAAATATCGCAAATTATGTTTCTCAAACATGGTGACAACGATAAAAATCACTTGTGATGGCGTATTCATCCAATCTAATTCGTATCTCACACCATCAGTGTCGGGCAACAATGTTGCGCACCGCGAACATACAACCAACTCTGCGCAACATTCACCAAGCCCCGCAACATCTCTAACGACACCTACAACGACCTCAACATCGTTCGCCATTTGCAGTGATGATCCAAGTAATTCCGACGCCAGTTCCAACGACTTCGATAACTCGCTGCGTCAGCGTTTGCGACATTTAAATTCACCAAAAATCGCTCTCATTTCGGCAACGATTACCAGCTGCAGCAATAACAACAGCAAAATTGGCAAGAGCAACGCTACATTTAACTCCTTCTCTTCCACCACATCTACGTCGTCACAATCGTCTTCTAATTCGCACAGCTCAACGGCATCTCAGCGTCAACGACGTCGACGCGGTAATTCTTCAAGTCCCCGCCATTCACTGAAATTCGTTACAGCTTCAACCAATTTGCATGCGCCTCACGGCAAAGCGGTAGACACGCGTCGTCGCTACTATTACAGTGGCAGTGGCGGTGACGGTGGCAACAGCAACATTTACTGGTGCAAACAGGCCATCACTGGTAGCGGGCGCAGCAGCAAACACAGCGACAGCGTTGGTGGTTGTGAGCACAACAATGTCGCCTTGAAGCGCCGTGCCCTCCCGATTGAACGTGTACCGTTGACACGCAGCACCAGCAGCGTCACCACTCATGCTGAATTTCGAAACGCAACCGTCTCGACTACAGCAGCAGGTGTTGCGAAAGTGGTGGGGGTGCGTCGCGAATGCAACGAACAAAAGTTGGATGCCGCCAGCAACAATAACAACAACAAAGTATTTAGAAACAGCAACGGTGACACGCCGACAGCGGCGGTTGCCTGCAATGGTCATAGCTCGAGTAGTGCGCACGAAGACTTCTATTACTGTGATGACAAACCGGCGTGCAGCAATAACAAAAACCAAAACGTCGCGTTTAATAGTGGCGGCAGTGCAGTGAAAGCCGCAATAAAAAATAGCAACAACCAAAGCAAGCATAACAATAAAAGTGGCGATTGCATTATATCTCCCACTCCAGCGCAAGTGAACGGCAGCAACGCTAAATCTAACTGCAATTCGCAATACAATACAAATGCAAAAGCCAATCCGCCGTGCTCGAATGTGAAAAGTGTGTCAAAGCTCGCGCCGGCTAGTGCATCTTCCGCCGATACGACACGCCTATTTAATTTCCTGCGCGCCGCGCGTAAATTTTATCGCAGTGCCGCCAATGTGAATAGTAGCGCGGTTGGCAATAGTCAAAGCTCAAATTTGCATACATTCGCAGATAAAGTTGATGGTATCGTTTCGCCACAGCCTTCGTCAGAGCCGACAAAGCGCCGTTCCTCGTTGGCGGCCATCAACGATCGACTGACGATTGCAGAATACGACAAGTCATCAGCAGGTGCTTTAAGCCAAATAACTGTGACACTAAGCGATGATTGGTTTGGTTAGTATTGTGCAACACTTTTAAATTATTTCTAGCGCAATCGGCAATTGGGTATAATTAAGTTATTGTTTTTCTACGAGAACACATTTTCAAGGCGTGACCAAATGGAAACTGGATTGCAAATATTTTTTTCTGAAAAGCCAAGAGCATTTAGCACTCCAGATTCAAGCTTGAGGGTAGGTAATTTCAGCTCAAGAGAACTGTTTGAAGGTGTTTTTCTTGTTTGTTTTAAATGAAACAAACAAAAAAAATATATAAAGCAATTTTCTTTCACAACTTCCTGTTATTTATTCCTGTTAAAGTTGTATCAGCACTGTAAAAGCATTTTCATTTCCTTAAATGACTAATAACAGTCATAGGTTACGGTGGCTGCCACTCTCCATGAAAATGTACTAGGTTGTTCAATAAGTTTTGCGGTTCGATAAGAAAACCACAATTTTGTGGTTTGAAATACACTTTATTATGCAGTATATCCTCCCTGAGCATCAGTACACTTATTCCAACAAGATTCCAATTCAAGAATTCCAACCCTGAAGTGAGAATCTGGAAGGGCTGTAAAATACGCTTCCACAGCGTTTATGACTTCATAATTTGATGAAAAACGCCTTCTACGCATGAATTTTTGTGGAACTGGAAACAGATGAAATGCGCTAGGGGCTAAATCTGGTAAATACGGTGGATGCTCCAACAATACGAACTTTAATTCATGGATTTTAGGCATTGTCAGAAAGCTCTTGTGACACGATGCAATGTCCTGATAAGGAAGAATTTTTTTCTTTTGCGAACTGGGTATGTTTTAAGGAATTTGTTCTTTCAGTTGGTCTTAAAGGTTACAAAAATAATATTCACACTTTATTGTTTTACCAGTTTGCAAGTAATCCACAAACAAAATTCCCTTCGCTTCCAAAAACACTGATTCTAACACCTTGTCAAGAAATGAGCTAATTTCTGAACACGAACTCGTTTCGGAACCGAAGAACCAGGTTTTCACCACTCTTTATCCTCTTGTTTTGATTTAAGATCATGAAAATATACCCTAATCTCATCCATAGTGATGAATCGAAGCACAAAATCCACTTTATCCTTTCGAAAACGCTCGAAGTGTTACTGAGAAAGTCGCATTCGCATGTGTTTTTGTTCCATTGTTAGCGAATATAGCGCACTTAGATTTCTGAAACCCAATACTTCATTCAAAATATTGCTTACACCGCCCAGTGAGATGCCTAGGGCTTCTGCTAAATCTCTCTCAGTCAGTCGACGATTTTCCAATAAGATATACTGAATTTTTTCTACGACTTCTGGTGTTGTTACTGTTTTTGGATATCCTTGGCGCGGATCGTCTTCAAGGCTTGTACGACCTCGTTTAAATTCAGCAATTGATCAGTTTTCTGTACTAATTGATGGCGAAAAGTCCTTGTACTGTTGAAGGTGTTCGTTCATAAATTTCATTTGCTTTTAAACCTTCCAAAAATTAAATTTCAATCACTACGCGATACTTGATTTTTTTCCGTTGTAGGAAATACATTGGCACGTCGATACCAAATGGCTTGTAAAACAAGAGCGAATTCATTGATTGAAATGAAACCTTACATACATTTATATGAAGAGTGTACCAACATAACAATAAAAATTCAGGCTAGTAGCAATTCCCTCTCTTATCGAATCGCAAAACTTATTGAACAACCTAGTATTCTATCGTATAATTGCTTGAGTCCAAGTAAATGCTATATTTGAAAGCTATTTTTTCGATATGATTAAAGTCTTGTCCAATGAATAATATCCATTCCACACTGAATAAACTGCGCCGAGTTTTGTAGTCAAAATCCAGGCTCTTCTATAGTTACAGTGATAATTCCAGACTTGGTAGATATATGTAGGGTATGGAAGATAGCCAAGTGTGATATGTTAGCACTTGCTAACACATTGATTCCATGACTCTGAAGCTCTTCCGTAGTAAAACTTCACATTTAAGACTTAAGTGGACCCTATCAAAGTATTGGGTTGTTCGGAAAGTAATTTCGTTTTTTTTTTTGTGGTGAAAATGAAAGACCATCTTAAACCCAGACCTTCAGGTGATCATAAACAGTTGAATTCGCTAAATTTAATCTCTCACCGATATCACGTGTTGTTATTCGCCGGTTGGCATCAACTAATGCCTTTGTCGCGTCTTTATCAGCTTCAACCGGCCTTCCAGAACGTGTAGCATAGTAGAGATCAAAATTGCCGGATCGAAATTTTGCAAACCAACTGTGGCACTGCCGTGTTGTCAACACATCTTCTCCCTACATATCGGTTAATTTCTTTCTGGCTTGAACAGCATTTTTACCTTTTCTATAGTAGAAAAGTAAAATATGACGAAAATGCTGCTCACTGCTCTCCATATTTAAAAGAGCACCGTACTACTGCGTAATCAACTACTGCTATATCAGCTGTCAAAACATATAATGACAATGCGACTTAAATGTGAAGTTAGCTGTGAAAAAATACAATTAAGTCCTCTGCCGGGAAAAAACGAAATTACTTTCCGAACAACCCAATATATTAAAATAGGTAGATAGCCTCTACATTGTACATACAGAGGTTCCTCGATCCTACATAACATTTTTCGCTAAAGCTTTTCACAATATTTTGCTGAAATAAAGAAACTGAAATCATTAAACAAACATAGGGTGTTTTTTAAGGAGTAAATAATTGCCTTTCTCTTTTGTTTTTAAGTAACAGCTTCGTAATGCATTAATCAATAGAAATTCTAGTTTTTGTTTGTACAAAACAACCATTGCATTTGCTGTGAAAAATGTCATTGGCCGGCATACTGACATAAAGAGGTGTTATTTGCGTAATAAAACATATGCAATAAACTTGATTATATTGTGCATTTCGTTGTCGACCGCACAACTGACTTTTTACTACAATCAAAACTAGTTTGTTCGCGTAAAAAGTAAATTCAACTCAACGCCACTCAAATTTGCATCTACAGACATAAAAAACGGTCATCACTCAGTCATTTTGTCAGTTAAGTCAAACATCAGTATTTTTTTACGTTCATTATTTTTGCTTTCTATTAATTTTTATTTCTTATGGTTCATACGAATGCAGCTAATTACTGTCAAACCACACAGATTAGTACATCTGTGTATGCAGCAATTATTTGTCAAACATTAGGTTGGAGACAGTTCGTAAAGCGAGAAAACATCGAATGTAGTATATTTTTATAAAAACTATACTATAAACTTCTCGTGGCATGATTTCGGATGTTTTTTATGAGCTTGAGAACTTAAAATGATAATACAAAACAGAAATATATTTAAATTATTTTTTTTTATTGCAATCTGGTAGATAATTTCCTGACATTTATTTGTTGAATATGATTTTTGGCATATGTACACCGCGACTACGAGTTACATGATCCATTCGGTCAGTTCAATATCGTATATCAGCCGTACGATTATTGTTTAAAAGGTTGTGCCGTCTTGTTGGAACCAAATGTCGCCGATATTTTGCTGATTAATTCAGTTTTGAATTTAGATTTAGCTCTTCAACACCTTTTTGTTGACCATCAAAACAAAAATAGAGAAAAAAGCAAAAAATAATAATAATAAAGTAAATAAATAAAATAAAAAACAATATAAATATTTTTTTGTAATAATAACAACAACAAAAATTATAAAAACAAAGAAAAAAGTTGAAAAAAGCACAAAATAATAATAAAAAAATAACAAAATAAAAAGTAAATAAATAAAATAAAAAATAACTATGATAAATAAAATAAAAAATAATAATAAAAATAAAAAACAATAATAAAAAAGAATAAAAATAATAATACAAAAATATTGCACATTGTTTGCAGCGCGCAGTTTGACATCAGCCTAATGTGCGCATCGTTACTGGCCCAGATCGCACTCTTTAAACGCAACCCATTCAAATGCATCAGCTATTTTTAAGCAAATGCATACTACTAAGTATTTTTTATTTTATTTTTTCATCTCTTTATTCTTTTATTACTCATATATATGTATGTATGTGCGTTTATGTGACAGTTTCAGTTGTTCGCAGGCTAAACAAAAGAGAGGAAAACAACAAAGCGGTACACAATTGCCAATTGACTCGCATGCCACAATTATTTTCATGCAAAATTTTACGCAATGCAAAACTTAAATGCTTTTCTTTTGTTGCACTCATACACCACGATTGATGCTTTGCCTCTGGCTCTGCACTCTGTGCGTATAGTTTTGTTGTTATTTGCAGTTCATTAGCTTTGATGGTTTGGTGGCTTCGTCATCGATATCGACATTATTGTTGTGTCATACGACGTTTGCTATTTGCGTGCGTATATTTCGCTTTGTTTGTTATGTAAGAGGAGCCGCCCACATTTACTTTTCTGATTTTGGTTCCATGCCTTACTTGTTTACCCAGTTATGACTAGTGATTTCTTCAATTACAACTACTATATCGCATATCGGTGGCAGACATTTGTACTATAAGCGTTGATTCATTGTTTGTTCTAGCTTCGCATTGACTTGACTTAGTAAAGCAACGGTGCGAAACGTCAATTGTGATATGCCGCCTTTTTTGCTACTATTTCGAATAATATTTGTTGGTAATGTAAAAATTCGAGACAGTAATTTCATCTTTAACGAAAAAAGGAAGCAAAGACAGCACTTTAAGTTCTTTCATAAAATTTAGTTCTGAACTGGCCAAATGTTGCGCAAACTTCATTCGCGAGTTGAGATTTGGGTTGATTTTATTGTTTTTATTTTCATACGAACTGACTCCTGCGAAAGCGTTAATAAGGATTGCGTCATTTGAAATTGGTGCATGTGAAATCATATCCCAAAAACCACTTCTTCGATTTAAAAAATGTTTAGTTACCAAAGCAAATTTAGGACAATTTGTGATCATTTTATTTGTTTACATACTGGGCAGTGTAAATCTTTTACCTTTTTGTGGAACATATACACTTTTAGCCTTAGCGGTAATATTTGACTCGCAGCATGCCATTTACGTCAAAAATCTTTGACATGGCTAGATGTCTGTTTTGCCCTCTTTAATTCTGTTTTTTGTTTTTAGGACAATTTATGATCATTTTATTTGTTTACATACTGGGCAGTGTAAATCTTTTACCTTTTTGTGGAACATATACACTTTTAGCCTTAGCGGTAATATTTGACTCGCAGCATGCCATTTACGTCAAAAATCTTTGACATGGCTAGATGTCTGTTTTGCCCTCTTTAATTCTGTTTTTTGTTTTTACTAGACAAACAAAGAACGATTTTTATCGTACTACTTAAGACTTACATTGCACCAGTAGCATGAGATCAGACCAACAAATTTAAAAATGGGCAAAGCCCCTTTTGTAAGCGCTCTTTAATATAAGTTTATGTGTTAATAGTGCCTATAGTTATGAAATTTTACTCTTCGTGCTAGAACTGCAGATGGCCTGCCAAACGGAATTTTGTTTTCTTTTTTTTTTTTTTTTGAAAGTTCATCCTTTTTTGTGTCCTAAATGTTTCCTAAAGTTTTTTCTAGCATCGGCTACATTAAAATCTTGGACAGAGAGTTGAGAATAGTCAGGAAGATTTTCAGTTTCATCGTTCATTACGCAGCATTCATATTTCTGCACGAAGTACAAGTAAACCTTTTTGGGACGCATGTTAGCCATATCTTTCTTCGTTGCATTGCGATCCGGTACTTCTGATATTTTGCACGTCTTTAGACCAGTTTCCGCTTTAGCTCTACATTCAAATGGGTTCGAGCATCCTACCAGCCGAGCTGCATTCCTTCTCGTGATATTTGGATTTCACTTCAACTTTTTCCGCTTTGTTGCGGTCGCCACAGTCCGTCTCGTGTATCTTCTACGCTGAACTCTATCATCCAGCTTAAACCACTTTATTGTACGGGATATAGTCTTTCTGAGAATTTTTAGTACTTTCACAATCTTTTTGTAAGCGCGATTCGGGTTATTTACAAAAATGTTTACTTTTTGTTCCCTGCTCTAATTTCGAATAATACTTTCCCTTATATAAGCCATATGTACTTATAAATTTGGTCCATTCAACTTAGCGGATACTATACATGATACTTTCTACGTTCACCTCTAGCGTACGTTCCGTTGATTTTCAAAATTCGTTCAGTTGACAAGATCGAAGCAGTCTGTGCTGACTTCAAACTGCAATCTTATTTAATAGAATTTGGATTTAATAGAATTATGGTTATTATTTCACCCGACTGTAAGTATGTAATATATCAGTTTTTTATTTATTTTTTTAATTCAGTGATATTTTTTTTAGTTTTGTTTAATTTGTTTTATTATTATTTTAATTTTTTTCAATCAACAAAAATGTGGCAATTCAAGGATGACAGATTTAAAGGTTTGCTATGGTGAAAAAAAAATTGCGGGGAACTTTGGCTGCTACCTGTATGTCACTTGGGATATGTTAAGAAAATTTAGCCTGTATTTGTGATATACGAAAAAAATCAACTACCCAAGCTAAATTTTTTTAAATACATCCTAAGTGACGTCAGCCAATTCTTTCAAATTCGCCCAAATCCAAATAATGGCCTGTTACATAGACCACATCTCAAAATCTTCACCATGGTTGCAATTCATACATGCCCTTTGTCTTCTTTCCTCGGAACACTCGCCATTAACTAATCAGGATGAAATGAGACGAATTCATACAAATACAAACATTTTGAGGGCTATGTCAAATTTCAGCTGAAGGAAGCTGAGGAGAGAACATGAAAATACTCTCACTTTGATAATCAAGCACCACTCAGCTGAGGAAAAAATACCACCTTGAATAGATTTGCCTTGAGTTGAAGTTTATCTCGCGCAGAAAAATTTTTATTCCTTGATATATTTAGAATCTATTGCAAAACATAACAATTTTCATTGGCTCGGCTAACAAGCAGTGTTAAGGATTTATCGAAATTTCAAATTTCCTTCAAATCAAAATCCTTTGAATGGGATCGCCGTTAAGGATGATTTTCTAAACATTTCATTACAAATGTATGTTATGCGCGTTACAAATTCACCACTCATCCTTAGCTTAGAATCTCTTATGCTGAAAACAGTGACCGACGTAAACGCAGTCCCCTGTCAGCTGTTCCGATCAAACTAATGAGAACCACATGTAAATGAAAAATTCCTTCCTTCCGTATCGTAGTATCGTAGATTTTATTTCAGGATTTTTGAAAATTCCCTTACGCTTCCCCTCCAATGATGCTGTTGTTGTTCACTGACGCGCTGCGTTTAATGTTGTCAGAACTCGCTAAGAAATCTGAATGATTTAAAGTATGCAGGGATTGGATTCGGAAATCGTTCCTGGGCATTATAATTGACTTCTATGATTACCACCCATCTCACTTAGCCTAACATAACCTACTACTTTCATGCTACTATTGAAGCTTTACGGTTTAATTATTTTACTCGCACATTAGAAGTGAGTACTGGAAGAACGATACCTCCATTTTTTATTTTAAAATCCCAATAACTTGATCTCTTTAAAAAATTGTTTACATTTTTTTCTTGTTCTTTTTTCCTGCGACCATTCATCTTTCATGCATTTTTTGGCTCCTACGAAATTCACCCATCACATCGTAATGGCATCATTTGTACGAGTATTGCACCTAATTATTTTGAAATTCTTTTAAGTCGATTTCAAGATAAGTGTGAAGTCAGCATTTTAGTCGATTAAAAATGCTAATAAAAGGCACTAATTCAACGAAATTCAACGAATTTGGATATACATACATATGTGTTTAATTTAATTGCATTTATTAAAATCGAATTAATAGCTCATTCTTTCTAAGTCGTAAATAAACTTACGCCATTTTTTAAATAAACGATTTATATGTACATACATTTGTATGTATGCATATAGTTATATATGTACTTACGTTGATATTTCTTACAAATTTTAATAACTGTGCATGTGTTTAATGAACGTGTTAAATTCATAAAAATAAAAACAAAATTAATTCATTCATTTCGTATCAAATTTATGCACCGCAGACGGAATTCGCAAGTGAATCTACATTAAATTGAAATAAGGAAGGGAAAAACGTTGTAGGTATTATTATTGTTTCCATTTGTATTTGTATTTGTATAACTCGTACATAACAAGAGCGGCTACAACTATACAAACAACGATATCAGCAACAACAACATACCTGCATAATTTTAACGGCTTTCGGTAGCAAAATATTCCGCAGCCAGTCACCGTTGCACACCGTTGCATTTCAACCGGAAGAAGAGTAGTGAGCGAAAACTTTTTGCAACACTGAGCAGACGAGAACGTGAGAACCTTTGACAGCAACAGCAGCAATGCTAACAACCACAGCTATATTCTCGTACAAACGGTGCAAACTTAATGTGAATACAACAATGGTAACATTTGCTTTCGTTGGCATATTGCCTTTGCCCATTAAATTGAAATAAAGCAACAATATAGCAATGCATCGTACGAGTATGCGGTGGAGTGTTTGCTTGTTGGTAAAAAGTGGAAATATGGAATGAAAGGGAAGGTATAGGGGTGAAGGAGAGCAACTCAATTTTCGCTGCTTTCGCATAAAGTTCAAATAATATTCACACTTTTTGTTGCATTACATTTTGCTTTGCCGTTGAGGAGCTTCAAGGCATTCATAGGCTTTCCACATCAGCCGCCACAAGACTGCCAAACGCTTTGCAAACTTTACCAGAAAGTTTCCATATACAGAAGATTCAAACTGCAAAGAAAATCAGATTTACTTTGTGCACACCAATGCGGTTGATCACAACAACAAAAACAAAAAAAAAACAAAGCCGTAAGAAAAATATGTAGTACAAGTAAAGACTTTTGCAAAGTGAATGGATGAAAATGAATGAAGTTGATTGTGTTGTGTAAAGGAATGGAATGAGAAATTAAAAGGGTCGTGTCGTTGCCCGCCTTAGCTGATGCATGTGGTTGCATTGAAATGTTGCGATTACGTACTTGTACTTTACATTGCTTGCATTCTTATTGTCTTACTATTTGCTATTATTGGTGTTGGTTTGTTTTTATTGGCTTTTGTTTTTGTGCAGCGGAAAACCACAAACAGAACCGCTAAGCTAAGCAAATACCTCCACAAAGAGCGGATGAAGTTATTAAGACTAATTATCGCTTGGACAGTGTTTAGGACAGTGTTGTTGTGGTATATTGTTGCAATTGTTGTGAGGACAATATGTGCTATGTTTTTATTTGAATGAACGCAACTAAAGTGGAAAAGTGTTTTTTTCTTTAATTTTTTTTGTAAGCCACTGAAAAGTTGCAAAGAAAATGAAATTACGCAGAATTTCAGCAAGAACTTTGGAAGATCTTCAGGGTGAAGTTTCAGTTAGTTTCTTAAGACCAAAATTCATGAACACGTGTGATATTTTATTCGTTTTTTACATACCTATAAGTTGGCTTTCATTTCTTGAAAATTTTAGCTGTTTTACAAATGACAAAGTAAATGCCAGATGGTAAATCAAATACGCCGATTTTAAGCACGAACTATTTTTGAGTAATAAAAATGAAACACTTTAAAGAGTATTTAAACCAAAATAACGAAATTAGTATGCACATACATGTTTACATACGTTGCCAATTTCGTACTATCAACTAGCATGAGAAACTTAAAATGGCACTTTCACCCTAAAAAAATGGCAACATATCGGAAGGTAGTTATTATATTATCAATCCCCTAGTCTTTACCGGCGAGTTGAACGATCTCGTTCGAATAATGAATATATGAACACATACATTTATATGTACATACACACATACTTCAGTAACTATGTAAGCACTAATTTTAAATATAAAAATCAAGAAGAAATTTTTGGTATTTCAAAACCCAGCGATAACGAATACATTTTAATCATAAAAAACGCAAATTGTGTGCAATGAATTGATCTGAAGGCAATAAACTCGTAAAATCCTTTAAATGTGGTTTGTAATTGCGTGCAGAGGGGAGCGAGTATATGGGTGAGTAATTGCCTGAAAACGATTTCCATAAATAAAAACAAAAAACAAAAAAAAGTAATAATTGAAACAATCCAAATGAAGGTAACAATAAATAAATTTCTTTCATTAAGTGACAGTTTGAAAGGAAACACCAAAACAATAGCAGCAATCAATAAAGATAAAGAATAAAAAACGGCCAGATGAGAACACAAAACGTGGAAAAGGTTACAGATGCATAAACATTTCAGCAATTCTAGTAAAAAAAAAGAAAATGACAAATTAGGAACATAAAAATTAATAACATATTTAAAAAATATTTAATACGCATGGAGGATGACTTAAGGGGTTCCGGTGGTCTAGAGCTCGAAAATTTAGGGTATTTTCAGGAAGTATTTTTTACAATAAAAAAATGAAAAAATTTTAAATTTTTTTGGCTTTTTATTTCACTTCTTTAAAAAAAATTTAGTTTTTTTTATTTTAATAATTTAAAAAATGACGCTGAAGTTGACCCTTCCGAAAAATTGACTGCAGCTATGTCCCGTACTAGAATAAAAACAATCAAAAAAAAAATCACAAAAATCATGTTTTTTCAGTTTTTTAATAAAAAAAATACGAAATAATTGAAATAATAATATGAATCTGGTAGGGGCGATAGCCATGGATGTTGTGAACAACATATCGAAATTTCAGACGATTCGGTTGAATATTTTTT
>JAYXIM010001927.1:0-100968 GCA_037575425.1 Anastrepha fraterculus
CGTTCGAGCGAACTAAAATGAAAGTGCCAGAAGAGCGAACAATTTTAAAACAAAAATTAAAGTGTTAGCGCTGCTGATGCACGGGCATAAGCTGGCAAGGTTAGTTGGCTAAATGACAGCCCAGAGTACTGGAGCGAAATCCCCGACCCCTGACGAAGTGCCAATCAAATAGCGAATGAACTAAAAGTATCTCACCGTAGCATCCGCCGCCTACTGGAAAAATTATCTCAAAGTCAAGCCTTCCAAGATCCAAAAGGCGCATGATTTCACACCAAAGCAGCAACAAGTCAGACGTGAGAGTGCGAAGGAGTTGCTTCACTTGGTCAATTTGCGAACATTGTGTTTTCTGACGAGAAAATTTTCAAATTGAGCAACTCGTAAACTGCCGAAACGATAGGGTTAATTTGACCGACCGTTCATACGAGAATTTGAGTCATCGATGGGTTACCAAGAGGCAGCACCCACCGCAGGTAATGGTTTGGGCGTCTGTAACCGCAGATGGGCGCTCTCAATCGTTTTCATCGAGCCTGACGTAAATTCGAAATATTATCGGGAAAGTATTCTGGAGGTTGCTTTGAAGCCGTGGACAGGCAAATATTTCGGTGGCAGACCATAGACGTTTCAACACTACTCGGCACCATCTCACAAAGCTTGAGTTAATCAAGAATTACTAAAAAACAACGTTCCGAACTTCGTAGCATCAACACAATGGCTCCCGAATTCACCAAACGCGAATCCTATGGATTATTCTCTTTGAGCCATTTTGGAGAGCAAGTTCCGCACTAAAAGATTCAGTAGTCTCGAGACGCTGAAAAAAGCCTTTCTCCGCGAGTGGGCCAAAATATCTGCAAGTTACATTCAAGCAGCTTGCGATTCGTTTCTGGACCGTCTCAAGGCCATAGTCAAGGCAAAAGTTGGTCATATCGATCAAAAGTAAACTGATTCTTAATTTTGAATTATTTTCACACATTTTTTCCTTTGAATTGAATAAAAGTAATTTTCCAAACTAAATTTATGTCCTCTTTAATCGGTTGGACTCCTGTATGTCCGCGCACAAATAAGGTCGAAGTCCAAACCTCATTTTCATTCATTCAAGTCCACGAAATGCTGAATAATACTTTTTCGGAATTATTTAAAAGGGAATATTTGATGGTACTGTAACTAATCTATCGAATTTGGTACTACTGCTCGATGCTAATATGGAAAAGTGAGAAGGGAAGCGAACTAACAAGTAAATATTCTCAATTCAGTTGCTGCACACAAGCGTTGCACTATTCGATTTCCCTGCAGGGTACTTTTGAAAAAGGCGAAGGCGTACGGGAATATGTGCGTTTGCTCATATCCTGATAGAGCAATGTATTTAAAATTCAATTACAGTGAAAACGCCTTTGGTGCTTCGTACGTTACGCAAAGATATCTGTTTAATTTGAAATTGTGATTTTTATGTAGCTGGCCACTTTCCACGTCTTGCTATTTAACTGCGGGCATTCAATTATTGTCTTTGTTTTTGTTAAACTACTTAAGATACTGTTTACTTCTGTGTGTGCTAGCTCCTGTATGCTTCCCATTGCTCTACTCTCTTGTCCTTTTAAGTTTGTGAATTTTCTGTCCCTTTCACCATTTTTTGTACTTTACCTGGTCGCCCTTAGATAAACATAAAAATTGTTAAATTATTGCAAATTGCTCCTTTTTCAACTTCTTACAACTTTTGCTTTGCGAACGCATACTTTGATGCGAAGTTAATGCTCGCAAGGCTTTGTGTCAAACTGTTATTGCGGCGCTCTAAGCCAATGAATGTGGAATACATACATACACACACTTGTATATTGATATTAGAGCTGCTTGCCTTGGGCAGAAGAGAGGAAGGTACGCCATTCCACTGATGTGACTTCTTGCTTAGCTAAGTGGAATATTTGTGTTGACATTTTATTTCCAAGTGGAGTATAAAATGTAACGACGCGAAGGATTAAGCGGTGCAAGAATTTGAAATTGGAGGCATATTTTTCCTCAAAAACACTTACATAATCACATACAATCATTGATTAAAGTGATACTAGTCAAACACTGTTCTTAGAAAAAACTACCACAGTCTCAAATGTTGAAACAATTGGGAATATTTACTCCTACAAATTTCCAACGATTGCTTTGCTTGATTAGGTTAGGTCAGGCAAGATGGTTGTCCTTGCGAGGACCCACATGTACGAATATACAAGATTTCATCCGTTTTAATTACTTTTGTAATACCATCCTTGGTAATTGCTGGAGTAAACAGAAGAGAGCGAAGTAAGAAAGAATAGCGGAGAGAGAGTTATGTTTGGGTTATGGAGAAGAAAACCGAACTATGACCACTGATGAACTTCATCAGGTGTGTGATATTTATACTTGATACCCGGAGTAGTAGCAAAAAAGCGTGAGACAAAATATCTGAATCTCAGCCCCACGAGAGTAGAGCAGTTTCGGAGAAGATGCTGAAATAATTCTACCTCCTCCTCCAGACATCTATTGCAGAAATTACTAAATGCGATATTCAGTTTCATCGCCTGGATATCTATCCGCTAAGGATATACACAAAATTCTAGAATAAGTTTCCTCTTGTGTCCCCGATCTGCTGGTGGCTAGAAAGCTGAGTTAATGCGAACCCACCTGTCCAAGCACAGACCCCTATCCTTTCGCTTTACAGGGAAATCACTTCGAAGCAAACTCCCACAATATCTCTGTGATCAAGGACCAAAATTAGCCAAAGTTTTTGGATGCGGTCGAAAGACGGGTCAGGCATTCCCCGGCATATTTCTAGCGCACCAATGAGCGCTAGAGGTTAATTCGCTTGGCTGTCGGAGCAAATTTTTACCATCTTGACAGTAGTGGCACTAGTAAGCAACTGATCAACTGCTTCTTTGGCTGCGGCTGCACTGTAGGTGCTCCAGTAGCCTGAATTCGAACTTGATGCGGAGCTGCTTGCATAATGATCCTCCACCAACCTTTCCGTCTAATTTCCTAGCTATCCGCGAAGAGGTTTACACTCTTCCTTTGAAGAAATGTATCGCAAAAATGCAAATGATGGATGTGACTTTTTAGTAGCTTAAATTTTTTTTGTTAAGTAGATAAACTTTTCATATGAACGTATGTGAAGTTTCATTTCAATATTCAATTCCTTCCTTGTTTAGAAGCGATTTAATATCGCCATGTCGCACAACAATGGGAAAAATTCAGTATCGTGATTGCTTTTTTATTTGTGGAAGGTTTAAAGGCAAAGGAAATTTATGAACATATTGTACAGGTGGTGCGTGATTACCATTCGTAATTCACGAGAGAGGTCGTTGGTTCGAATCTCGGTGAAAGCAAAATTAATAAAAACATTTTTCTAATAGCGGCAGGCAATGGCAAACCTCCAAATTGGGAGACATCAGAATTCGTTTTAGAGGTATGGTTTCTTCGGCAAAGTTTCTTATTTTGATCCCTAGAATACGATTTTCACTAGAGCAATGGGCGATTTTTTTGCCTCCCCACACATCGACCCGGCCTAGTGTTTATGATGCCGATACTATAACAGTTAATTACGTGCAATTTTGCGTTTCGTCGATTCCATTCAGGCATTTTTGTTGTTAAAGAAAATGTGGATAATGCCGAAAATGTCGATAAAATCACAGAAATAATCGAAGTTGCCCGGCATGTTAGTAGTCGCAGCATCGTCCAGGAGCTAAATATCGACCATAAAACAGTTTTAATCCCTTTGGGCAAAAATTTTATACCTCATATACTTCATATTACCCAAACAAATATGAGATAAGTATATAGACAAGTATAACGCTATTAGTATTAGCACTAACAACGAAATAAATTATAGAAAACGTTTTGTTCGCTATTGTCAATATGAAAGCCATTAAAGTCAAACTACCAGACCTTTCGCCTATTTTTTAATAAATGACAAAACCCATAAAACTACCTAAAGCATAATAAAAATATTATGTAAGTACTAATGTAAGTACGTGCCACAAAACCTATTCTGAGAAATGTCACACGCCACACCTGGCTGCAACGAACATTGCGACAGACACATGTCCATGTGACTGACTGGCTATCTGGCTGGTTAGTTATTTCGTTGCCTGGGCTTCTCGTTGGTTGCAAATTAATTGGCTGCACCAACAAAACAACAAACATTTAATGTATGCAGCCATTAAGGCGACCCACACACAAATGAATTGCGGGTAGGAGGGTAAGTGGGAGCCGCGTATAGGTAAGAGGAATCGTACAACAAAACACACACACACACATTCGCATTTAATCATTGACTATTTAGTTGAGCTCATAAAAATGTTCACAATCAAACAAAAATGCAAAAGGAAAGGAAATGAAATTGAAAATTGGAAATAATAGAAAAAAGAAACAATTAAAACTTTTCCACCACGAATACTAAACTGACAACAGAGGCGCAGAGCGTGGGTGAAGAGTAGAGCCATGAGGTAGAAAGAGAAGTGAGTGGTCGCAGGCGGGGAAAAGTTAACACTCTAAAGGTGTTTGATCTTTGTTTTTGTTTTTGATGTTTTTCTGTTTTTTTTTTGTAGTTTTTGTTGTTGTTGACCTCAGCACATTCGTGTGAGGCGGCGCAACACGAAACGGGTCGTAAATTGCAATCAGAGGCAAATCATAAATCAACTGTCAAATTGACAGCCACGAATGACAACGAGGCGCTCTGATACTCCACACATACACATACATATGCACTCACAGTAAATACAAATGAGTCCACTATGGTTAGCCCATTCGTACAAAGTCAATGTGTGCAGCAGATAATAAAATGTGACATTAACATGTGATGCGTTGCATAACGCACACAAGCTCACATACAAATATAGAAATATGTGCATGTGAGTATTTGGCTGAGCCTACCACATTTGCAAGCATAGATTTATCAGTCTTACCACAACACCCGAATCACCACGAGGAAGGGCGCTGTGCCCACCGTGGACAATCAGAAGAGGACAACAGCGAGAAATGAAATGGAAATGAAGGAAAAAATCGCAATGCCAGTCGATCGGCTCGTAAAAGCCACTCAAGCGAAAGATAAGCGGCAACGAGCTGGAGCTCTATCTAGCATGTATGTAGGCACCATTTGACATGCAACGGTGCAACCAACCAACTAGCCAGCCAGCCAGCTGGACGAGGTGGTTAACATGCAACGTAACCCTAAATGACCGGCTATCCGGTCATAAGTACATTTGCCCATTTGTCTCACTAACTGTCTGTCTGTCTGACTGCCTTTCTATGTCTATTGCATTGCCAATCATTTATTTCGATATTAGGAGGTGTTCACATACAAACGGCTAGATAAACGCAGACATGTAAACTTATATGTGTATGCATATACATACATATGTAGGCAGCATTTCAGTTGCATAGATAACGGTTATTGCATACGGCATGCAATATTCACATACATACACACATATGGTATGTGACCGATTCGTGCGCGTCCCGAGTGTCCCTTGTGGCTTGCTTGGTGACATTTTTGAACACTTGCAATGATGTCAAATTTTGAAGTGTAACATTTTCGAGTAGGTTTTTCCTGTATTCCCTTATGGTGTGTATTCATGTGAATGTGCACAGGAATATTTGTGGGTGTGCGCTGCTTTGCCTCTTTGCGGTTGCATGCTCACGCATCACCATGTGGCGCTTCGTAAATAGCCTGACAACCCTCGAAAGACACTCCCACAGCTGCATATTGATGGTCTCTCAATAAAAGGTTCAACATATTTCTTTTCCATTGATTTACCTCTCCAACGCCTTTTATTTCAGTTTGAATTATTGAATATTCCAAATATTACTCAAGGGGTAAGACCATCCTGACAGCATGAAAATTAGACGTTACAATTTGATTTTTTTTTTTTTGACAAAACCTGTAGACGAAAAATGTTTCCACATTTATTGATGTTTGGTACATATTTATATACGTATGTACATATTACTGTGGGCAAAACGTTAGGTGAATTGGGTTGTAAAATGAAAAATCTTTATTTGTTCTTGTAAATCAATTTCATCCCCTTCAAAATAATCTCCTCTCGATGAAATACACTTATGCCAACGATTTTTCCAATCCCCGAAACATGCCAAATAGTCCATTTCCGGTATAGCCATCAGCACCTTCGTCGATTCAGCTTTTATCTCCTCAATCGACTCGAAACGCGTTCCCCGAAGTGGTCTCTTGAGTTTTGGGAATAGCCAGAAGTCACACGGAGCCAAATCAGGCGAATACGGTGGTTGCGGAACGATATGCGTCGAATTTTTGGCGAAACGGTCACGAAGAACGAGTGCAGTGTGAGACGGTGCATTATCGTGATTCAAAAACCAAGAGTTGTTGGCCCATAATTCTGGTCTTTTTAGACGAATCGCTTCATGTAAACGACGCATAACGCTCAAATAATATTCCTTATGAACAGTTTGGTCAGGTGCATTTTGTGTCGATCTTTACAAAACTCCTTGGATGGTAAAAATTTCAATAATGATGATGATGTCAAATCGTACCTGATTCAGTTTTTTGCTAATAAAAACCAGAAGTTTTATGAACGTGGGATTATGATGCTTCCTGAAAGATGGCAAAAGGTCATTGACCAAAATGGGCAATACATTACAGAATAAAGTTATTTAGTTTCATGAAAAAATTGTCTTTGATTTTCTAAAAAAATCCGTAATTACTTAGTTGGCAACCCATAGAAAGAGGAGCTCGGCCAAGCACCCAAAAAAGGGTGTGAGCATCAATTATACATATCTGTTATCATTTTAAGTTCTCAAGCTCTTAAAAATAGACCCCATGTAAATAATTTTATAAATATTAATAATTGTGTGAAAGTGTTATAAATGAATTGTACTCTAGTAGGCAGTGTGCTAATTAAAAAAGGATTATATTGTATATTTCCCCTATAAATCAAATCAACCAGATTCTACACTGAAATTCGTCTTTATTTTGTAACTACCCGAAATTTGTAAATAACTGGTACTACCAGACATTAAGTGCCTCTTTTGTGGAAAACAATTTGACCATTTCATTGCAGCACTTTTTTTGTTGCATACATAGTATTTGTTTCATTTTAGCGATGAGCGTTGTAAATGCAGCTTTAAGCCTTAGTACATCCAGACCTTGAAAAATAGTAAAGGGCATAGCAAAAACAACCAGCCCATCACTTTTTGCCCTTCTTGGCAACTGGCTGCAGCTACTTAAGACCAAACCAATAGCCAGTTACGAGCGCTGGTGCTGTAGCTGTTGAAAATGTTGCAAACGTTGCAAGTGGCCTATTGCGAAGTTTGTTTGAGCGAAAGTTAGTGGGGAGGTGTCGCCTCATTGGTCATTGGCTGTTCGTTTTGTTATTGTTTAATTGCTTGTACTTTCGGGTAATTAACTCAAGTGTGGCTAATGATGAAAATATCCGCCTTTTCGCCCCACTTTACACACAACACTCCTCAATTCGTTTTAGTGGAAGTGCTCGTGACTTAAGTGGAGAATTCAGTTTTATAGTCGCATTTTGAGGTAACACCTGTGCAACTTCTCTAGAGCTCGCACCGAATAATTGCTATTGTTGCGCGAATATTTTATCGCCAATCAATCTTGAATTGCCATCAATTAATTACAAATGCTGCAATAATAAAATCTATGCAGAAGGTAATATAAAATCTTTTTAATAACAGTAGCTTATTAATGGTTGGAAAACAATAATTGACCAAAGTTTCTCCATTTCAAATCCAAGTCTCAATGCCGATAACTGTGAGCATTAATTAAATTTAAACTCATATTATGGTAAATGGTCGAGTTGAGGCATAGAAGAATGACTACAGAAGCCAAAAAGCCATTTACGATAATTTGGTGGTAAATATAGAAAGTGGTAGTCACAAATGCAGCTAGTAATTCTTTACTATCACAAGAGTTTCTCATACTTACATAATTTATAAAGATTTTTAAATAATCAACCAATAAAAACAGAAATATTCTTTTGGTTGCTCAGCTGCTCCATACTCCTCATTGTTCTAGTGGTCGCTATATTGAAATCGTTTAAGCTTCCACTACTTCGTGTTGCTACTGTTGTTGCCTGTATAGGGTCTTTTTGGTATCAGTTTTGTGTTTAGCTGTATTTTTTTTGCATTTTGACAGCATTCCTTTTGACAGATGTTAAGGAGAATATTTACAATTAACTACGAAGAGCTCGATTCCGCTTGAGAGCTGTATAAGGAAATTAAAATCCACTACGAAAATCGTGGATCCGTGAAAATTCGGTTTTATGGTAATTGTGGAAATTTTCGGTCGTTAAAATTCGTTCTACAGAGACTAAACTAAATAAGTTATCAAAAATGTTAGCCGGCTGACCCGGCCCCAGCCCTTTAATTTGAGGGATGCAAGAGGGACGAACATACAGCTGCGAATACGATGGCCGTTTTTTGAACTTTTGGGTGAACTTTGCCAAGTATTTTAGATATTATTTTCCATTCTTCTAAGAATTGGCTAATTTGGAGACTTAAATATACTATGTAGATTAACTGTTTTTTTTTTATTAAATAAATCTAAGTTTTAATTGGTTTTACTAAATATAATTCTAAAAATATTTTTTTTTTAGGATAAAATCTACTAATGCTTTTGAAAAAAGAAATTTTATGTTTTTGTTCAAAATGTTTGGGAACATGTTTTTTTTTTCTTTTGTGAAAAAGTCTACTCAAAATTTTTTCTCTAAACTCTCTGAAAGTTTCATGGTGAGATTTCATTAACTTTCCAAACCAGCGAACCAGTGAAAAATACCGCGGATGTAAAGTTTAGTACTGTATGTAGTGACGCTTCAATCGCAAACAAAAACAAATACACGGAAAGCATCCACATATAGTTAACAATGTCAACAAGGATCAGCAATACACATATACGTGGCTAAGAAAAGGAGATCTACAAGCAGAAACAGAAGGATTCATCATTGGAATACAGGACCAAATCATAGCCACAAAAAAATTCAGAAAATACATAATAAAAGATTCAACCATCACATCCGACAGATGCCGTAAATGCAACATACACACAGAAACTATAGACCACATAACAGCAGGATGCCCAATGCTCGCTGGGACAAAATACACACAAAGACACAATACAGTGGCCAAAATCATACACAAGGAAATAGCCACATTTCTGAACTTAACCAATGACACAGCACCATATTATGAATACACACCTGAAACCATACTAGAAAACGAAGACTTTAAACTATACTGGGACAGAACCATATACACTGATAAGGCAATAATATGCAATATACCAGATATAACAATAATAGATAAGAAAGAAAAAACCACACAGTTAATTGAAATAAGTGTCCCTAATGACGTTAATATACACAGCAAATATACAGAAATTGAAAAAATTGCAAAATACATAGAGCTTTCGCAAGAAATCAAAAACATATGGAAACAAAATGAAGTGAAAATAGTACCAATTATTATTACAGCAACAGGAATATTACACAACAACACTTTCATACAAACCTAAATCAATAAATATAAACGAAAAAACACACGCACAAATACAAAAAACTTGTAATATAGTAAGGGCCTTTCTAAACCAGATCTATTAAAATTTTACATTCTTACAACATTACTACATCGTAACACAAAACAACAGAGCATTGTCCCTTGATACCGATACCCGGGGCACATGTTATCTCCGGTAGTTGCGAACCCTACCGAGATGGCGTAACTCGATAATAATATAATAATAATTATTGGCACTTAAATCCTTTGTTGTTCCCTGCGTTTTTCCACAAATGGAGGATCCTAGAGTTTCATGAAGCCTCCGAACGGCAGATGGTATTTTATAAGATGCTTTTTTTACAGCAGAAATACTCTCGGAGGTTTGCATTTACTGAGGGGCTGGTATTTGAAAAAAAGCTTTTTCAATCATTTGGTGTTTCATGTGCGGGTTTCAGTATAATAGGAGTATTATACTCCCAATATCTTCCCATATCCCCAATATGTGTGAAGTTTTGACATTTAATTTTTTCTTTATTTCATTTAAAATAATTTTCTATAAAAATATAATTCATTCTTCCTGCAAGGTCATGTAAATAAAAGTTTCAAACTTAGTGCAAAATAAAAAAAAAATAACACAAACTTTTAAACTTTTTAATCAGAATTAAAAATAAATTAGGTATGTAGTTTTATAATCCGTTGTGGATTTTAAATCCGGTTTCATCAAATGGCAGTCTTGCAAAGTCCCACACAACTACGGCGGCAGGCAAAAAGCAAATAATGACCTCTCATTCAAATATACGTTTAATTACAATTAAAAAAAGACGCAATAACTTGAAAGACCCACTACATACAAATATGTTAATTTATGTCATTTTAATACTATTAAGTGATTGCAGCCGCTCATGTACATAACAAGAATACGAATAGTGCCAGTTTAATTCAAAATTATGGTTTTTCGAATTTATGGACATAAGGCGATTTATACGACTTGGGCGCGCTTTGTTCGCCAATGGCTCGTAGCTAATTGATTTTAATGTTCAATTAGGGAAAATGATTCTAATTTCAAATTTTTTTTTTAATTTTTACTTATTCGCTGAGAGTTACAACAGAATTATGAAACAAAAAAAAAATAGACGGGCATACATAATGGTGGATGCAATTGCTTTTTATGTAGGAAAAGAGATCGGGAACTCCTAATTCTTAGGGGTACCTGAAGGCTGCACTGCCACTGCCTAATGACTTAGCACTGCATATGATGGAGGTTCTATAGTTGAATACCCTTTGAATATTCCTTTGTTAGTTGATGTCACAGCGGAAGACCCATTTTGATTAACTATGTATGTCATTCTGAAGGAAAACATCCATGCGTTATATTGTAACTCGAATAGAATTTTGAACCACCTCATACAATTTTTTTACTATAAAAGAAAAGTACATTTTTGAGTTAGAACCGTAGTACATTTACTTAGAATTTTATACAAAATAATTTCAAATATAGTTTCTGTTTTTAACAACTCATAGTAAAATAGCGAGCATTGCTTTCATCGAGTATCTGCTTATATTTTGACCCATTGCTTGGACCATTTTTCACTCCATACCTTTTCAAGTTTAGTTACTGCCGCGGAACTGTTCGGAATGAAAGAAAGGAGACGGTGTCTAGGGACAGAACGGAAAGGTAGTTCAAGAAGCAATAAAACAGGAGCGCTTTTTCTGAATATCATCAGTCAATATTTGATAAATAAAAAATAAAAAACAATTAGAAAAATAAAGATCAAAAATAAAAAGAGGGATTAACAATTAACAAGTTTCTCACTTTTCGCTAAGAAAATTTAACCTCAATAGAGAAACCAAACTCACGACAATTACTTTTAAAATCTTCTAAACTTCTTGTGTTTAATTTAAGCGTCAATTTTAAACCAACATTTAGAGATTTTTAGACCCTTTGTTAATAACACAGTGCGACATCAAAAATCAAACCGCACCGGACCTTTTTTTCTGAAAATATACCTATTCAATAGCAAAACCCTCGCTGGGTTTTTAAAAGTTAGCTCGATTTTTTTTTTTTATTGCGTTTTGAAGTTTTCTATTTTCATGAGATTTTGGAGTTTTACCTGTACGCCAAATTTGACTTATAAATCGACCTTTGTTTGATTTAATCGATTTATTTTGTCATAGCTTGATGCAGAAATTTCGTACATGTACAAATAAACTTATTTTGAGAAGAACCTATATCTCAATACGCAATTTTGAATACCAAAATTTCGAAAAATTGTATGTTTTTACCATTTTTTACTGTAATTATGAAAATAATTTTATACGTAACCACCCGTTATACATCGTAACCACCCGTTATACAAAGAATCTGTGCGACGAATGCTAGATGCTTTTTCCAAAATTGGGGTCCATATGTCGCTAAAAATTCACTTTCTTCACCAACATTTGAACTATTTTAGTCAACAATTGTCGACAGAATCAGATGAGCAAGGAGAGCGCTACGATCAGACTGCGATGCCATTTGAGTCAAGATACCGAGGAAAACGAGCTCCAGGTGCCATACTAGCCGAAATATGTTGGTGGAGTAAACATATTTTTCACTACGACCAGGAAGAAAATGAAGGAAAATGGAGTAACCAGGAGAAAAAAGAATATGAGGTAGAAGAAGAAGAGACAGGCATGGAATTCTTTACTGATGAATCTGATTACTCTGATAATGATGATGTTGAAATTCAATCATTGTCGAAAAGAGCTCGTCTCTAAGGTTTTAGTACGTAAAAATTCTTTATTTTAATAAAAAAAAAAAAATTATAAGAATTCAAGTCTATATTCTTTTTACTTAATCTATTTAATATTTTTACCTAAAGAGTTTTTAGATATTTAAAAAAAAATTTAAAGCAAAGTATACAAAAATTATTTTTATGAAGAAAAATCTTGTTAAAAATTTATTTTTTTAGAAAATAACAAACTTAAAGTTCAGTTTTATGTTTTTATCTTATAAATGACTTTTTTAGTACATTTTTCAACATTTTTGCTAGAAGAAATAGTGAGAAATTTTAATTATTTTCATAATTACAGTAAAAAATGGTAAAAACATACAATTTTTCGAAATTTTGGTATTCAAAATTGCGTATTGAGATATAGGTTCTTCTCAAAATAAGTTTATTTGTACATGTACGAAATTTCTGCATCAAGCTATGACAAAATAAATCGATTAAATCAAACAAAGGTCGATTTATGAGTCAAATTTAGCGTACAGGTAAAACTCCAAAATCTCATGAAAATAGAAAACTTCAAAACGCTATAAAAAAAAAATCGAGCTAACTTTTAAAAACACAGCGAGGGTTTTGCTATTGAATAGGTATATTTTCAGAAAAACAAGGTCCGGTGTGGTTTGATTTTGATGACCCCAAAATTGTCGCACAGTGTAATGCTAGTTTAAAGATTAGAATAGCTGTAGGCTTAATCTCGCTGATCGATTACTTCAAGTTGAATTAGATTAAGTTAACTTGGCTGATTAAGAATGGTCTCGCATAAGCCAGAACTGATCCCTAGCGCTGCCAATGGAGAATGAAGGCTTTAGATCCCATTCGTGGTGTACTGTTTCGCAATCTTTCAGTACACTGCTGATCTTTTGATACCCGATATCTTTTAATGAGGGCAGGAACCCAGAACAAAGAGAACTTTGTCGTAATCTTCATAATGCTGCATAGTAATGAAGAAGGAAGGACCTCCACAAATGGAGGGATCTACAGTTTTAAGAAGACTCCGAACGGCAAATGGTTTTTATGGGTGCTTTTTCATGGCAGAAATACACTCGGAGGTTTGCCATTGTTTGCCGAGAGACGACCGCTTTTAGAAAAAACTTTTTCGTTCTGATGTTTCATGAAAGGAAATTGGAACCTACACACTCTTGAATGGTAGCCACGCACCAACACATTCGGCTTTGGCGGCTACCGCTTAACTACAGTGGTACCAAATATTCAGAGATTTTAGACTACTCGCTTTTCTGTACATGCTTTCTCTTTCATATGAAACGAAATGCCAACCAGACACAATAGTCAGCAAATACAAGAGATCAGATGATTGATAAAATTGATTACCATTCCAATAAGAAAGAAGAGTAAAGGAGCGTTCACACTTACAAATTTTATGAAGTGTGAGAATCCGTATATGGGAATATAACAAAAATATAAACAAGTTAGCCTTTTTACAATTGAAATGTGGCAGTTGTGTATGTCAAAAATTAATTTCTACGTTTAATTACTAATCCCTTTCCATTTCTGGCCAACTTTGATCAACGTGTTTGCTATTAGAGAAACAAAAAAACACCGAAAAGGGCACCAGACTTCAAGTAGGGCACTAAGACATTTTCTTTCTATTATCTTTTTTTTTACCTTCCTACTCTGCATTAGTCCAACCTAACTATTCCGGCCGTAGCCGAATACTGTATACTGGTGCATATTTGCATATTGCATATTTGACCTAAATTTTCATATTTACAATTCCATATAAAAGGCGTCCGAACATGGCCCTCCTTATATGCAAGAAAATGTTCAACGTCGAATGCAAACAAAAAATTCCCTAAAATCAACAAGACTTTTGAGCGGCCTCAAAATTGAATTGTCTATAAAACTGCATACCAGAAGGTTTCTGAAAAAATTTAAAATTTGTATAACAATTTTTTTTAAATTTGTTAAATTTCAGCGAATTTTGTACGAAATTTTGGGCTTTGATTTATACAGTTTTCGCTATACATGAGAAACACGTAGCATGAAAAATATATCGCATTTGAAATGGTTTAATTCAAGAATGATAGAAATAAGATTGCTCCCACCAGGGAGTGCGTGACTTGACACTAGTTTAGTTGTGCAGTGAAAGTCAACACTTCGCAATTTTATTGCTCTTCTATACCCAAAATGCTAAATTGTTTGAGTTTTTTTTTTAAATTTGAAGCTTCCAAAACTGAAAGCTAAAAAAAGACCACTCTTGCATTTAAAGCTTATGCCGAGAAGATTTCAGTGCTAATGAAAATTTGTTGATTTGTAAAAAATGTAATGTTGTGAAAGGGCAATTCTCATTTTTTGACTATACTATACTTTACGTGCTCTTCACATCTGACCTACCGGTCTCTGAGACTAGCACTATAGCTACCTTTGCTGACGATACGTGCATTTTGGCAATTGGAGACGATGAGACACAGTCCACTCGCAAACTTCAGGAAGATGTTAACAAAATCACCGAATGGACTACAAAGTGGCGTATAAAACTTAATGAAGCCAAGTCACTTCATGTGGATTTTATAAACAAAAAAATTCAATATCATCCTGTATATATTTCTGGCACGAAAATTCCTTACTCCAATACGGCGAAGTACTTAGGGATGACGCTTGATGTCAAACTATGCTGGAAAGAGCACGTTAAAATAAAACACGTGGAATTAAACCTCAAAATGCAAAAATTAAACTGGCTTACTGGAAGAAGGTCTCCTCTTTCCATACAAAACAAACTTTTAATTTATAAATAAGTATTTAAACCTATGTTCAGTTATGGTATACAGCTATGGGGCTGTGCCAAACAAACTCACATCGAAAATATACAACGATTTCAAAACAAGTTTCTAAAGAACGCAGTAAACGCACCATGGTATGTGAGGAACACTGATTTACATCGTGACCTCAAGATGCCATTAGTATCAGAAGTTGTCAAACATTACGCTGTAGCTCATGCCGAAAGGCTCGAAAAACATACTAACCCGGAGGCTCGGCGACTTACCAATTTAGATGACCAATGCCGGAGACTTAAACGAAAAAAACCAAATGATCTTATTCCAGAAATTTTGATGACTGACAAATATATGTAAATTTCTGTCAGCTGTCGTCCAGTTACTCACGTATTTCCTGTAAATACTGTCGAATTTAATAAAATAATATTACTTGATAGCTGTGAACTAGGTGGAATAGTATTTAAATATTTACAACGTTTCAATGAAATAAAAAAAATAAAATAATTTTTGACTCCTATGCAAGAATGTTGGATCTTCATCTCTCAACTCTTAACAGTTAAAAACTTTTTATACATTTTAAATAGCTTTTGAATTTAATGAATACGAACTAAAGCAGTGTATTCATAGTAAAAATAAATAAAAAAATACCAGGTAATACTGAAAAAGGGTTTTTCAATTGGCGCGGCTCGATTTTGGCGCCCTGTGACAGCCATTTTGTTTTGGTGACATATGTCAAATCTTTTGTTTATTATTTAGCTGTTTATGCCAAATCATCATGGCAAGTTACACGATTGAACAGCACGTTCGAATGGTAAAACTTTATTATCAAAATGAGTGTTCACTAACGCAAACGTTGCGCGCATTGCGCCCATTTTTCGGTAGACGTGGTAGCCCTTCCAATTTCTTATGGCCCATATTGAACCATATGGACCTAGACGACATGTGGTTCCAGCAGGACGGCGCTACGTGCCACACAGCAAACGCCATTTTATTCCATTTCAACATCTACCCGCCCTTATTGAAAAACCCTTTACAACCTTTTTGAAATAGTAACTTATCTTGTTGCATAACTTCAAGCTTAGAAAAAATTGTTTGACCATATTTATTTTCCGTTCAGTTTTTGCTTAACTGTTGCTAAAACATTTTCAATAGTGTTAGCACCAGACGTCTGAGAAGGTCAATCCAACATTTCCATCCTATTTTGTTGTTTCTACTCTACCCGCCTCCGGCTTCGATGCTTGTGATCGTTTTCTTCTTATAAAATCCAAAGGGGGCTAATTCTTCCAAACATCTTCGCAGCTGACAGTAATAACGCTTTTTGGGAAATTTCATTCATCAAAACTGCATTCAAATGGGCAGGAAACACAATTCAACATCCAAATCCTCTTTCGGAAAAGCAGTCTCCAACATGAATTTTAATCGGAAGTTCGTTAAAGTTGTCGATGATCAGCTGAACACCAGGACCGAAGTATGGAGCTATTTGCCCAAAATAAAGATTCATCCGTAAATATTAAAAAATAAAATAAATAATTGGCGCGTACATTTCTGTTAGATGTTTGGCCGAACTTCTCCTTCTATTTGTGGTGTGCGTCTTGATACTGTTCCGCACAGTTTTAAGGCGACTTTGAACGGCAGATGATTTTTCATGAGGAGCTTTTTCTTGGCAGAAATACACTCGAAGGTTTGTCATTGTCTGCCGATTGGTGATTGCTATTAGAAAAAACTGTTTCTATCATTTTGGTGTTTCATGCACGGAAAGGTTCGAGCACTTCCGAATGGTATTCACATACCAACCTATTTGACTACGACGTAAAAATTGTTCAAAATTTGTCTTAGCCCATGCAAATCTTTTTTCAATGTGTGATAGTGAGAGAAGCCATTTTTTTCAATGTGCTGCGGAATTCGGCTGTTCTTTACTTAGACGCTCTCGAATTATATCTTTGGATACTTTAACACCACTCTTTCTTAGAACTGTATCAGCCGATAAGTTCGGCTTTGTCACAAACAAATCAATGATGATCTTCTGATTTTGCTTTGGAGAGGTATATTTTTTTGGTCCTCGTCCCACGAAGTCGTAAACGCTTTTAACTTCAGTATACCGTTGCGGCCGCCGTTGCCGAATGGATTGGTGCGTGACTACCAATCGCAATTCACAGAGAGAACGTCGGTTCGAATCTCGGTGAAATACCAAAATTAATAAAAACATTTTTTTAATAGCTGTCGCCCCTCGACAGGCAAAGGTAAACCTCCGAGTGTATTTCTGCCATGAAAAAGTTCCTCATAAAAATATCTGCCGTTCGGAGTCGGCTTAAAACTGTAGGTTCCTGCATTTGTGGAACAACCTCAAGACGCACACCACAAATAGGAGGGGGAGCTCGGCCAAACACCCAAAAAGGGTGTACGCGCCAATTATATATATATACCGTTGCATCAAATATTTTGTTGAAGATGCACTTATAATGTTTGGACTTTTAGGGCATGTTTATTGGAACGTGTTTCATTGCGAATTCTAAGTTTAAATTTTGTTGGTGACATTTCTACTAGCCAGACGGTAACTCAGTTTTCGCGTGCCAGGCATAAAAAGAATATTAGCGCTCGTGCTTGCCCTTAACTGGCGGCATCAACTTGCACAATAAATATTTATATATAAATATGTATGGACGTGTGTATACGTAGATAGATTTAAAAATCAACAGATGGTATGACAAATAGTAGTCACTCAATTAACTATCTTAAAAATGATATGCGTTCTTACCCAAAAGTTATCACCATTTGCTGGTATTTGTTTTTAAGAATTTTATCCTTTCCATTTCTCCCGTTTCCATGTGTTTGTTCTTTCTATTGTTTTTTATGTTTGTTTTGACGATTTGGGTAGGAGTTTTTCTACTTTTACTCTCACGTTTTTCATTTATCTTTGATTTAATTCGCTTCTTTGTTCTTGCAATTCGCCCCGTTGCCTGCGTGGGCGCGACTTCAATTGACGTTTTTTTCTCCAGCCAAATGCTGATAATTTGTAGCCATGTGGAGCAGAAAAAAAACGATATGGACCCAAATTATCCTTTTCTCCATTTGCGTGTGCGTCAGCTGCAAATGAACGACGTGCAATACTTTGGTCCACAAACAGGAACAAAGCAAGTAAGCCAAGCAAAAAAAATGTATGAAAAAGGTAACATTTGAGGCAAAACAAATAAACACTTGTGCGTTGCTGAGATATGCGAATGTTGCACATCTTCTTCGTTAAATGGTTTCACCTCCTGCATGCATGTATGTGTAGATATGTATGTATATCTCTTGCTGTTGTTGTTTTTGCATTGTGTTGGCTTTAACATGTCCAATAACGCCTCAACGGCGTATCATCACAACATTTGTGCTGATTTATGAGTTTCCCATATTTTACCGAAAGAATACGAATAAGATGAACATATTAAAGTAACAACAATGCACAGAAATAATAATAACAAAATACAATATCTGCACCAATTTGCAGCATTCTTTTTCGATTATTTTCTGTTATTTTACTTCTTTTGGGCGATTAATAAAATGCCGAGGCGTAAAATTCGCCAATACAAAAATCTGCTGCCTTCTCACAACAACTTGCACAAATCTGTAGGTAGCTGCACGCGCACCCTGGTACATACATACATGCACATGGAATGTATTTGTATGTTGCTTTGCCATTTATTGCCTTTCATTTACTGCTTGTCAGCAACATGTGTTGCGTTTATTAGCTTTTTGGGTGGTAGCATTGTTGCCCGACTGTTACGACCGAAAATTCCCGTATCTGCTTGTGATTTTTTTATTGCCAGTGTTGTTGTTTTTGTTTTTAGACTTGTGCCTCAGAAATGTGCAACATGCCGCTGGCGCTGTCAGTTTTCATCAAATTACATAAATATTTTTATATTAGCGCTATGTTGTATTTAGGTAAGTGTGTCCGTGGGCTTCTTGCTTGCTGTAAAACCGCCAAGGATCGGCAGTTTCTTTATGGAGATGGTAAATATGTTTATAGTTTGCTTTTGCATAGTGGCACGTTTTACGAAAAGCTGATTTTCATACATTTTTTTGTATATGTAGATATTGATGTAGCTTTCAGTAATCCACTCAGCTGATGCTGTTGCTTGCCATAGCGCTGCAGAAGCATGTCGGCAACACAAATCTCTATCAAGAAAACGTGCGAAATATTTAGTCGAACAGGTAGAAGTTGCATGCATACAAACATATTTTCAAAACTACGTTGGAAATATACCTTTCAATAAGATATAAACCTTAAATGTAGCTACTCTACAAGAGCAGCACCAGTTATTCGATCAGTAGCCCGGCTTCTATCTATAACCATTCCCAATCATTCCCACTCTCACATGTTGTATTTCTGTTAAAAAAAATTAGTCGAATTAACCTACAACCATGGTAGTCAATTGACATAATCCATTCCATTTCAGTACGAATACTTGATTGCTAAATGAAAAGAAATATCTCACTTGGCCTTGAGGTGGTTATTGCACGCATTCAAAATATCGCACCCTAAATACAAAAGGGGCACAACTCAAAATTTTCCACACTCGAGCTTGACTTGTTTACAGTAGCACAGAAAACAAACTATGTGACATATCACGCTGAAATTTGCCATGTAAGCTTATAACAGTCCTACCAAAAAATAAAAAATTTATTTTTGCCATATGTCATCCGCGGACCGTTTTATTGATAACGTCTCGTTCATATTTGAGCTTCTGCTCATTTTGAGTTGTGACCCTTTTGTATTTAGGGTGCGATATGTTCGCATACTTGTAATCGAAGTTATGCATTCTCCAATTGAAAATTGCTAGGAATACATCATTTCCGCCATATAGCATGATTTAGGACCACCTGCGTATGCGCGCCCTCGCCTTGCGAGAGCTGTACATTAGTAGAGAATGTTCTCTGGAGTTTCATCATCCAGTTCGCAAACACAGAACAGGTTTGGTTCTACAATGTCTAGTTTACTGCAATGATTACAAAGACCATAATGACCTGTGCAGTATAAAGTGAGAGTTTGTAAATCCTCACTATCCAGGCTTGGGAGCCTATTTGATAAAAAGGAGTTTAAAGGTTCATAAAATTCCTTTTCGATATAAAAAGTCAAGCGAAATTGAACTCGAAATCTAATTGAATTCTCTTAGTGCGTGGGTCATAGGGGCATTCCCGCATAATACGTGTTAAGCAATTTAAGATGAAATGGAGAGTTTTAGTAGGGGTATGAAAGTCAGCCGGCGTAGCCGAATGGGTTGGTGCATGACTACTATTCAGAGAGAACGTAGGTTCGAATCTCGGTGAAACACCAAAATGAAGAAAAACATTTCTAATAGCGGACACCCCTCGGCAGGCAATGGCAAACCTCCGAGTGTATTTCTGCCATGAAAAAGCTCCTCATAAAAAAATATCTGCCGTCGACTTGAAACTGTAGAACAACATCAAGACGCACACCGCAAGTAGAAGACGTTTTTGTTTTTGAAGTAAAGTCTTAGCAGTACTAAGTAAAATAATTGAAAAACGTTTTGAGTTTTGGCGGAAGTAAAATAAAAACATTTCTTGATATTTTTAGAGATGCCAGTGAACGAACGCTCTGTATTTCTAATCGCCAAAAATATTTTCAAATGTTGGCACACAAAAAACAATTTCTAATATCACAGCACTCACCCACAATCATAACCACACCTCGTCTATTGGATAAATAAGATTTCAACCATTGAAAGAAAATAAAATGAAAACCGAGCGATTGGACTTACGTAATAGAATTATGAGAGATACTCTATTAATTGAAGATAGGATAAACTGTTTGGCCTGCCTTTGCCCTATACTCTCCATCCTGCATTGTGAGAATTCTCCTGTCCTCCCAATGTTTGATAAATGTGGGTTTTGGTGAGCCCACGAAAGGTTCCAAATTTCTAGAGAGCGCCTAATTTCGTTCCACTTGTGCGTTGCTATTACGATATTCTTTGCTTATAGCGTGAACACAGTGCAGCATTCCTCAACAAGCTTAGAAATTATTACTATGGTATGTGTGAGACTGCAGTGAACATCAGGCTGCTTGACTGTCCGCCAAAATGCAGATGGACTTCGAAGTTGTGCCTCGTCGAAGGTATTCTCCACCGCAGATTACTACGACATGGATTTGATGCTTGAATGACTCTAATAATCGCCGATGTGTATCGATCCTTTAGAGTTCGGTCCCTTGGCTATTCAGCATGTGCAAGAGGTCATCTATAACTAAGGCTCACAAAAGAGGAGAGAAAACATCACCCTTAAGGGTATCCTCTGATGGGTATCCTGTGCGTTCCTTTAGTTTAAGAAACATAATCAAATAAATAATTAAAGGGTTCATTAATCAAGTGTAATAAAAATTATCGCTTGCTTTCGTACTTGTCGAGGCAAGATAGATTTTAATTTACAATAATATACAATGATAATCGAGAATATGGGACTTCTCATAAATTATATTATTGGCAAAAAAATGTTGTTTGCGACTCTGAATCGATATTTTACACAAAAATTAAAGAAAAATATTCAACCTGAATTAAGTGAGAAGGAGTCTATATGAAGATCAGTTTCTACCTATCCCTTCCATCTGGTTATTTATTTAAGTTGATTATTTTGTAAAAGAAGCGACATGGGCTGACTTCTTAAAAAACGAAAGACAGTTCAATATTTTGTTTTACAAGAAAGGACAAACTTTCCCATAAGTTCTTGAATATAATAATATCTCCAATGGCTGCGAGTGAACTTTGTCAATTAAATTTTTCAGAGCGATTCCGATACTTTCTGCCATTTCTGCAATAGCGCGAACTAAACTATATTTTAATGCCCAAATCGTTTCTGGATTATTGGCATTACATCTGTTAAGGGGTTACATCTAGTTAGAATTTTCAAAAAATCGATTTTTTTTTTTATTTCATTTTTGTAATGTACATATATTTAAGTAAACACTATGAAAATTTCAAGTCATTCCGAAGATTATTTTTGAAGTTATACGCATAAATGTAACGACGCGTCAGAGCACTTTAAATTAGCAGGCCGGCGTTTAACCTTGTTTTTCTCAAAACTGTGTTTTGAAAGTCGGTGACCACGATTTCTCGGAAACGGCTAAACCGGTTAGTCTGAAATTTTTACACCGGCTTCGGAACTATATTTTCTAGTACTTAATCGAAGCTTTTTTAAAACCGATAAACATTTTTTTGTTTATACACAATTTAAGGCCAAAAATATTCCAAAAAATAGATTTTTTTTTTTGAGAAGCCGCCATTTTGTCAATAAATTTTTTTTTGCTTATTCCTTCGATTAATTACAAGAATATACAATACTTTAATCAAATCCGTTTGGTTTTTTCATTTAAGATAATCCACTTCGGAGATATAGTGGTCACCGTAAAACGTCTTTTTTTGGAGGGGTTCCTGGAAATCTGCTGTAGCAGCTATAAAAACTGTTATTCTTGCAAATAAAAGTTTTTTAAATATTATTCAAAGTTACCATAATATGTGTACAAAGGCTTAAAACAATTAATTCAGAAGTTTTCTCAGGAAAATTTTTTTAAAAACCTCATTTTTCAGGGCTTCTAACTAGATGTAACCCCTTAAGTGATTATGTCGTATATACTCTATGCGTCAATTCCAAAAGTTCATTTTTTAGTTAACGGCGTATATGTGCGTCATGCCGAAAAAGGAAATTGCATTTGCTATGAAATTTAAAGTTAAGCAAAAAACGAAAATTTCCCTGTTATTTTGGCATTATAAAGTAAGCATGAACACTGAATTTCCTGATAATCGTTATAATAATCGTTCAGCCAACGCGCACGGTGAATGCAATACAGTAGGTTCTGTTTTTATGCGGTTTTTTTTTTAATTACAAAATGCATGTCGACCTATCGGGAATTGTACATACATATAAACCAGATTCTAAACCAGCTAAGCAAAAACTCATCACAGATTACATCAGAAATGCTAACCCTACAAGTATGGAACCGCCTGCATAACTATCTAGATCAGACGTGTACATTTCCTAAAGTGACGAAAGTGATTTTACGCCAAATCCTAAACGAACGCGCAACATGTGGGTATTGTCTGATTCTATTTCTGACTTAAATTTATTTTTCGATTCTGACGTTTCTTAAATAAAGATATAATTTTCAAAAATACAATCATTTGTTTATGCGATTTTATTTAATTATTTCAGATTCATGCGGTCTATGGAACGTATCTATAGTTATAATATGGGACTAGTGCCCTTTTTTATGCGATTTTATTACATTATTTCAGATTTATGCGGTTTTAGCATTTGAAACGTATCTATAGTTTTACTATAGAACTAGTAGCTTTTTTTATGCTGTTTTTTTTTATGCTGTTTCTTGCGGAACGTATCTACCGCATAAAAACAGAACCTACTGTATTTGGCTGAAAACCGGTTTTGCGTCCCGGTCTTCGCTTGAAATTAATTCAGCACAGTAAATCGAGCTGTCTAAGAAAAACTAATCGCTTAACAGGTTAATGGCATCCGTAAAAAAAGGAAGAATTCTTGATGTCACTTTGGTGCACAGGAGAGCTTCTGTACAGTCATATTGCTGACGTCATTTGAAGAAAAATAGGATAATAATGACGTCACTTCAACAGTTCCACACTCAGTCTGCATGAGACCTCTGTTCTTACGGATGGGTTGATCAAGATCCGAATACGTCAATTTTGCTCGATAGCGCAATCATCTGTCATTGTCAATCTGTCATTTGCCAACAACTGAGATTCAGATCCCCCTCTAAAAGTAATGCTTTGCGGTGACCATCTAAACTTAATCAAACAAAGAAAATGCTTTAGTTTAATAGTAAATATTAGATTTTCAGTTTCAGAGAATATTTTCGAAGAATTTTATGTGCTGGCAGTTTGTTCTATTAGAAACATTTTCCTCTAATTCTATTCCCTTTCTGCACTCTTACCACAATATATAGTCCATTCTAAGCCTCTGTGTGCAATTATGACGCCTTCACTAATTTTCTTATTATCATTGGATCTTTTTTTATTCTACCCAACGCCTTTGCTAAAAATACTTTCAATTATAATTTATTTGCTCAAATTGATGTGAACATTTCAATTAAATTTATTGCTGAGTTGACTAGATGAGAAGAATTTTTTTTTTATTTAGGAGTAACTAATCAGTCGTAGCCCGTTTCTCACAGAAAGATTCTCCAACGGCCAGCGCCACAACAATATTGCATTAATTTTGCAACCGGATTACAAATAATTGAAAATGCAGCCAAGCACTGAGCAGATGAATGAATAGAAGCAGTTGAGATAGAATCATCCAATTGTTAAAGTCAAGCCATGTTCTTTGGCATACACTCATAACTATCATCGGGGATAGTGAAGGCTTTGTTAAGTTAAGTCAAAAGCGAAATGCGGGGGTGTTTACAAATGGTGGGCGACTTCAATTTTGGTGACTGAAATGCTTTGAATGAAGAGTTTTTATTCCTACCAGTGTCGCTTTGTGAGGGTGATTGTGAAAATGCCGCGCAGCGTTCATTAAAATAGCATTCATGGAAAGTGAGAAATTGTTAAGTGAACTTCTCTCCTGTCAACCAAAATGTTCAATTCCAACAAATTACCAGGCGCTTGTCTTCGCTCAGTCGAGCGGATAATTACCGCCACATGGGGTAAACATTGTGATAATTTTGGAAAAAAGTAGCGGCGGACACTCTTACATATGTACTTAAAGGAGAATTGAAAATTAAATAAATAAATAAAAAAAGAACGGCATACCAGTGAAGGACGACACTCTTATGTGCTTAATGGAGAAGTGAAAATTAAAGAAATAAATATAATAAATAAAAGAACGGCAGACCAGTGTTAGCCATTTAAGGTTTTTCAAAAATAATACTACATACATATGTACATATGTAGTTTAAGGCACAAGTGGGCATTGGATGCTATTATCCAATTCCACTGTACTTTAGTTAGTATTGTTTACTGATTCCGAAAATCGAGTATTTTTTTATGGGCCCGTTTTTGAGTTAATTACCATTTACCCTTATGCAGCCAATACACAAAAGTGGTTCCACTTAATCGCAAATATAAAATACCTGATTGAAATACCTGACGCTATCAGACATGTCCTCCCTGAAAGATTTCAGAATTGGGGCACTCGTAATTCTTCTGATAATATGATGCATAGAGAGCTAGATTACATTGATTCACAACTATATTTCGATAATAATTTTTCCACCCGAATCCCTGGGTTAACATAAATGACCTTAACCCAGTGTCAGTGGTTATCTTAACTGACGACTCAAGATTCAATAATAGACTAGAGGAGGGCATCCTCTCAGAAGTGCTGCAGCTGAGCTTGAGACGCGGCAACCTGACTAATCAGCTGACACGTTTTTACGGAATATGCAAAATTTTTCATTAGCACAAATAGACAAGACACGATACCGTCGCAGGGACATAATGGTGAGGTTTAATTTACATGACGCTCTCATAAGTTTGAGTGCGTGTAGCGAGTCGGTGGGTGTGGATGCCATAAGTACAGGTAATCCCCGTATAACACGGCACTTCTATAGCACAGATTCACTCTAACACGGTTCGAGAATTGGGCAAAACCCTAATAAAAGATGAAATGTAATAAATGCTATTAAAAGCGAAAGCCTTGAAAATTTACGACTACTTAAAGGAACATTGAGAAACTGCAAAGCGTAAATTGATCGCATGAGAAAACGCTTATCACTACACGTATAAAACCTAAAAATAGAAGGTTAAATTGCATCAGCCGATAAAGAAGCCGCCGAAATTTATCCAATGGAATTGAAAAGAGTAAGAGGGTGCATATTCAACACGCCAGGTTTTTAATACTGGCGATACTGCTCGTTTGTGGAAGAAAATGGCCAAGAGGGCATACATATGTACATATATTCCTAAAGACAAAAAAGTTGCGCCAGGTTTCAAGGTATCGAAAATCGTGTAACATTACTTATGTGCAGTAATGCTTCAGGGGATCATTTGATAAAACCTATGCTGGTTTATAAATACAGTAGGTTCTGTTTTTATGCGGTAGATACGTTCCGCAAGAAACAGCATAAAAAAAAACAGCATAAAAAAAGCTACTAGTTCTATAGTAAAACTATAGATAGATACGTTTCAAATGCTAAAACCGCATAAATCTGAAATAATCGCATAAAAAAGGGCACTAGTCCCATATTATTACTATAGATACGTTCCATAGACCGCATGAATCTGAAATAATTAAATAAAATCGCATAAACAAAATATTGTATCTTTGAAAATTATATCTTTATATATCTTCCATACTTGTAGGGTTAGCATTTCTGATGTAATCTATGATGAGTTTTTGCTTAGCTGGTTTAGAATCTTGTTTATATGTACAATTCCCGATAGGTCGACATGCATTTTGTAATTTAAAAAAAAACCGCACTATTTCAAAACCGCATAAAAAAAAGCCGCATAAAAACAGAACCTACTGTATCTCAATCCTCATGCATTGAAAACCCTTAATAAGAGTAAGGGTAGCAAATAAAAAACCTTTGGTTACTACTGAATTATTTAAGAAATGGTTTTTAAACTGTTTTGTACCAAGTGTGGAAAACTAATTAAAATATTTCTACTTTAAAGTTCTACTTAAATTGGATAATGCACCCTACCACCGCAAGATTTAAATATCCCAAATGCCAAAAAAATTGATTACCTCCAAATACAAGTACTTTATTTCAAACTCATGTATCAGAGAAATACAACCGACGACATTAAATAGTTGTTTTAAAAAAAATATTGCCGGAGTAAATTGAAAGCGAAAATTTGATCGAGGCAGCAGAAAGCATAGGTGAAGACGAAGAAGTTAAAAAGTTTACTCTACAAAGGATAATAAAAATGTTTGTAAAAGGTAGAGCATGAATCTGAAGATAATACAGAAATATGCTCAGATGATGAGGATATCTTGCCAAAAAGAAATCGCCCGCGGATAACAGCACTTTAGATTAGATTAAATTTGTGGGGGTTGGACAAGTCCAAGCACTCAGTCAGTAGACCACCGTACTACACACCACTGTACTACACCCGGAAACCAGTAGAAATAATAGGGATAGGAAAGATAGAAGGTGGATGGTAAAAACGGATAAATTAGTTTGAGGTCACTCTTCCACAAATCTCTTGGATTCATTGATGAATTTTAAGAGATCCGGAAGAGTATGAATTTTGTCCATATTCAGTGTATCGCAACCCAATATACTAAGTCTGATTCTGGCAAATGCAGGACAGCTACAGAGAAAATCCTCTACAGTGTCGTCATTCTCAAGACAGGATAGGCATATCGGGCTGTCTACGACCTCCATGGTAGCCATATGCTGACCGCAGACATTGTGCCCTGTGATTACACCCACCAGTACTCTCAGATCCTTCCTGCTGAGTTTTAGGAGGAAGGTCGCTGTTTTCCTGTTTGGTTATTTCACAAAGCACTTGGCTACTCTGCACGAGTTTAACTCAGACCAACGACCTCTGTGAGTAGGCATCACGAAGTCGTCAATCCATAGTTGAATCGATGCGGAATTGACACCTGGAAATGGTTCAAGGCCTTGTGATATATTTGCAAAGCCTTCATTTGCCAATTTATCAGCTAACTCGTTACCTGCAATACCACAATGTCCAGGCGACAAGATAGCATGTCTGTATGCAAAGGCTGTTCGACCCATCCTACGTTCTAGGTTTTTTGTTTTTAATGGAGATTAACACTAAGTGGAAGAGAGTTTGCAGTTTTCCCACTCTAGTCGGCCCAATTGTGTACTGCGTTTTTTAGTTGTTGTTATAACCGATAATATCATACTTTGGATGCATTTTCTGATGGTGCACACGAAGGAAGCTACAACTCATTAGTTTGTTTTATTTTCACCAACTCACATGTGAATAAACATTCCGGCGTATGCACGAATAATCATCTGTTTCCTCTTTGACCTCCCACTCACATTTCCTCCGAAGCTGAACATTTTTTGTTTTGTTTTTGATTTTAGAAATTTTTTAAATTTATTTTTTCTTCTATTCCATTTCACTGGGCAAAGGTTTAACCAATTTCTGTTTGTTTAAGCATTTCCGTCACCGCTCGATTTTCCTTCCGCTCACATGCTCCGTTTTTTCAATTCCACAAATTCGTATCCTTTAAGAATCTTCGTCAGTTTTAGGCGAAACACAAACAGTAGTAAAAATATAAGAAAACCTTATACGAGTGATGTGTAGTGAGTTTGTAAATATCAAAACGTAAGTATAAGAGTCAACACACATACGAGTACAAATGCGTGCCTACTCGACATGCGCGTACGCTAGATGAATGTCCTTAAGCGTTTTGTTTGCCTTCATTACGCAGTGTTATGATTTGTTATTTTAGGTGTTGTCTCGCATGATTTTTCACATACCACAAACTGCAACAACAGCAACTTAAATAAGAAAAAAAATTATGTGTACAAAAGCAACATACACTTTTTTTGTTTATTTGCAGTTGTGCGAGCGCACAAAGCAAACGTTTAAGGAACTTCCCTGGCCGGAAAAATTCTGTTTTTCTAATTTGTCTGCTTTTCAACGCTTTATTGTTGTTGTTTGTGATATCCTTGTAAACTAATGTAAATGCTGGCACGTTTTGTTGTTTTAGGACAACAACAGAGTAACTGGCGTCGATTTGGTATCCAATTGGCGCTGGGCAATTCCTTCTACTTACATATGTACGTATGTACATGCATACTTATATATCACACACATTTGTATGTCCGAGAGTGTTCCGGTGCTTGCCGAAGTGTGTGAATTTGCGTGCGTATGTGAGAGCAATTCTTTGTATGAACTATTTACGCATTTTTTTCTGCGTATGCAAATATTTAACTTTGAGGTCTGAAGCGATTTTGCGGTTAACGAAGCATAAATAGCGCTTTTGTTTGGTTATTCAGATGTTTTGTTAGCACAATAAATATTATGCATGCATTAGTTGGGTCATGTATGTATGTATGTAGACTGGCTTTAAAGCTCCTCACGTTGGGAGGAGTTTATTATAGAAATTAGGCGCTGACTTTTCGACTTCGCCCATTCACTAAACTTGTCAACATAGGGGACGCGCATAGGCCCGAATAAATACTAATTTATAGAAGAATTGATTGCCATTTAAAAATATTTCCGGTTTATTTTATTTCTACGACTATCTAAAATATTTTAAATTAGAGGCGCCTTAGGTATTGTGGTATAGGAGCGCAATGTGATATAGTCCCTTATCTTGAATTCTAGCAACAGGAATTTAATACAGCTACGAAGTTAAACTAGAACATATGTATGTATGATCGCGAACGACATCAATACGCACACCACAAATAGGAAGAGGAGCTCAGCCAAACACCTCACAGAAATGTATGCGCCAATTATTTATTGATTTTTTTGACCGCGTATGGTTAGGCGTTTGTTTTAACTGCAAAAAATCGACATTTGATTCGATTTAGAAAAAGAAAATTGTTCAGAAATGTTCATTCAAAAGTAAGTTTTATATTATAATAACAAAAAATGTATGCCTTGTAGATTTTATGTGTTTATTGGCAACTTTTGATAAGCGACCATTGTGGTAGACAATAGGTGCAGTACCACATTACCATCCCTGCAGAAATCTTTAATTTCTTGAGCACCACTTTCAACGACAATGATGAGTTAGGGGTACCATCAATACCTAGAAAATACGAAGTACTGCAAACAAAACTTCAAAAGTTTGCTGGAAGCGAAAAATCCATTCAATAAATAAAGGGTCTTTCAAAAGACGCACCTAGATGCGGTTCCCCCAAAAATAAAACATGTCAAAATTCAGATTCTTTCCGGTCTCATTATTTTTACTCGAATACGGCTCTTAATAATTTCATGTGAAAATTACATCATTTGAAAGCCCACCATGAGCACGTCTACAGGTAGTCATATGAGAATTAAAATTTTTAAGATTTTCAATTTTCGCTCACCTATTAACGCATGGAGTTTAGCAATCTCGAGCCGAATATGTGTCTCAGCTCTGGAATCTTTGTTGGCTTATTCACATAAACTTTACTTAAATAAAAAAATCCGCAGGATTTATATCATCATTACGTGAAACTAATCGACTCGGGAATTTAGATCACAATGCTTTCCGTGGTGTGTGGCTTGTGACTCCATCCTGCTGAAAATAAAGGTCATCTAGCTATATTCCTTGATTATAATTTATTATTTATATTATACAGATGCCCGCTGTAGCCGAAGGGTTGGTGTGCGGCTACCATTTGGAGTACGCAGGTTCGAATCTTCGTGAAACACCAAAATGAAGAAAAAGTTGTTTCTAATAGCGGTTGTCCCTCGGCAAGTAATGGCAAATCTCGGAGTATATTTTTGACATGAGTGTATATATTTCTGAGCTTCTCATCAAAACAATAACTGTCGTTCGGAGGCGGCCCCAAAATCACACCAACAGTACATTTTAGTGAATGTAATGATTTTTCCAAAATTACTCGAGGGTTTTCTTTCCATGAGCTTCATCACTAGAGATGATTTTGTGCGGAAAACCAGCATCCTGTTCAAAAAACCAATTCACGAAATATCTGCGTTGATAATAATCTGTTACCTTCAATTCTTCTTCTGGTCTGCCAGTCCATATTCTATCCTTGACAGAACCAATTTCTTGAAATTTTTTCACCAAACTTTGAATTGTCGACTCGTTCGGGCAATTATTTCCACCGAAATATTATTCTTACAGATCGCCCATTTTCATAATAAGTTAGAATAATTTTATCGTGGAAAATTGAACATCTGTCTACTTAACAAATGTTAAAGAAGACATAAAAAATTAGGAATTATTCACTACTGACATCGAGGCGTCCCTTTTGAAAGACCCTTTGTTTTCAACAAAGTTGAGTCGCAAAAAAATGTTTAGTAAAAAATTTGAGGACGATCTTGTTAAGTATCTGCTGGAAATGGATTCAAGATGTTGCGGTCTCGCAAAGGAAGATGTGCGCTCTCTAGCCTTCCAGCTAGAAAAGAAAAATAGTATTCCAATTCTCCAATTCGAATTCTTAGTTAACGATCCTAAGTGAGCAGCATGGAGGGAATGTTTGAAAACTGATATAAAAGGTGATTTTTTAAGAGCTACAGGAAAGTTTTCAAAAAAACACAAGTAAAATTCAGAAAAATTAATGAAATTTTATTTAAATCGATAGCACAGTCCATTTAATTTAATGTTTGCAGATTATATCACGCAAATGCTGACCGCGACTGCGCTTCAATTGGTCCATCCGCTTAGTTTCGGTCGGTATCTCACATATAAATGCTTTAATGTTGTCTTCCAATGCGGTAATTGAAGCAGGCTTGTCTGAATAGACATGAGCTTTAACATAGCCGCACAAAAAATAATCTAAAGGCGTTATATCGCAGGATCTGGGTGGCCAATTGACAGGTCCCGAACGTTAAATAATATGTTCACCGAACTCGCCTCTCAACAAGTCCATTGTTACGAGTGCTGTGTGGCATGTGGCACCGTCTTGGTGAAAGCACATGTCATGCAAGTCAAGCTCTTGCATTTTGGGCAAAAAAAGTTGGATATCATTTCACGGTAGCGCTCACCATTCTCAGTTACGTTACGATTCGCAGCATCTTTGAAGAAGTACGGTCCAATGATACCTCCAGCCCATAAACCGCACCAAACTGTGACCTTTTCTGGATACATTGGTAGCTCATGCAATTCTTCTGGCTGATCTTCACTCCAAAATCGACAATTCTGCTTATTTTCGTACCCATTGATCCAAAAATGAACTTCGCCGCTGAACACAATTTTTCTATAAAAAAAGTGGATCTTCGGCCAACTTTCCAAGAGCTCATTCAACAAAAAATTCTGCGTTGTGGTAGGTCGTTCGGCTTCAATTCTTGCACCAGCTGTATTTTGAAAGGCTTCACATCTAAATCTTTTCCCAAAATTTTCCACGTTGTTGAGTAACAGAGGCCCAATTGCTGCGAACGGCGACGAATCAATAATTGATGGTCATCATTAACACTGGCCGATACAGCTGCGATATTTTCTTCAGTTCACACTCTACGTAAGCGTGTTGGTGGTTTGATGTCCAATAATGTAAATTTAGTTCTAAATTTAGTCACAATAGCTCGAATAGCCGCTTCAGTGGGTCGATTAAACTGGCCATAAAATGGAAGAAGCGCGCGATAAACTTTCTTAACAGAACACTTATTTTTATAATAAAATTCAATGATTTGCAAGCGTTGTTCGTTTGTAAGACGATTCATGATTGAATTAGAGACCAAACTGAAGATGTTTGACAGTGAAACAAAACACGAAACGTGCGTCAGCTATTTAAACCAACTGCTTAAAAAGATAATAGCTAAACTGTACTATCGATTTAAATAAAAATTGCATGCATTTTTCTGAATTTTACGTGTGTTTTTTTGAAAAACTTTCCTATAGCTTTTAAAAAATCGCCCTTTATGTTCTCAGATAGCCAGGCGGCCATCAAATCAATGCATGCGGCTATACTAAGATCGAAGGTTGCACAGGAATGCCAGACAGCCCTGAATGATATTAGTGTCGTATTCAAGGTCAGCATAGGGTTTGGGTTCCGGGGCATAGAGACATTGAGGGAAACTGTAAAGCTGATGATCTAGCCAGAATAGGTACTGCTTTTCAACTGTTCAGAGATAAAAGTACCATTGGAATACCTTTGGCCACGAGTAAACTAATAATAAAAAACAACATTATACAAGAGGCCAATAGGTCATAGAGAATGAAGATATAGGTATGTGTACCAGTTGGGATACTAAGGCCGCAAATAAACAAGAAAAGGACAAAGGAATTGCTTAGTCTCTCAAGAGATAATATCTCGAAGGTCGTGGCTTGTTTCAACGGTCATTGGCGTTTTGGAAGGCATTCCTCAAGACTAGGAGTTTTCTCCCATGAATATTGCAGAAGTTGCAGAGATGAGGAAGAGGAAGAAACAGTTGAGCACTTCTTTTGCAATTGTATAGCTTTAGGTAAAATCAGAGCAGTCTAGGTAAATACTTTTTTAATTCTCTTACAGAGCTGTCTGGCGTGGGGTTGGGATCAATTCTACGTTTCATAAGAGCCACAAAATGGTTCCATGAAGGAAGATAAGTGGGGTTCCCGTGCAGCACAGTGGCATCACAACGGACCTGTAAGGTCTAAGTGAGTTGGTCGTGCAGACCGACTACCACCATAACCTAACCTAATGTAACATTTCGCTATCGATTTATTTTGTTTTTATCAATTTTTTAACCGTCTATCTAGAATACGAATGACTTTTCTACAATATCGGCATCTTTGATTTCATCAACACGCATTCCTTGCATTTCGTAGTCGGTTTGAAAAGCATATTAGATATTTTCAGCAACTTAATTAAAATGAGACTCACTAATTCTCAATTGATTTCCTTTAGATGCAGATATATTTTTGGTAACATACATATGTCAGTTTCCTCAAGAGGCTTTTAAAATAAAATCTTTTTAAAATAAATTCAATTGCTTATAAACAATTCCAATAATTCCCATGCCCGACTTCTAACAAAATATCTTTGAATTACTACACTGTTCTGCATGAAGCCCCGAACTACCAGAATTTGCTAAAATTGGAATAGTTATTTCGTTACAGCTTACTTGTGAAGCAAAATGATTTTTCTATTTTTTTTATGCCCATAGAAACAGTAAAACTAGCAGTAAACAATGCAGTAAAAGGAGAGGCCAGCAATAGCAAGAGTCCTTGCCAAAAGAACACTTATGCTAAAGTGTCGCTTGGACAAACGGAAACAGCCAACAACTTGACTAAATTACGCGCCAAATTTCATTTAACTCTTTGGGCGCGCTAACTTTTCAACTTTTTTAAACTATTTTTGGATATCACTGCTTTTTCCATTCAACAACAAAAATTTCGCACAACATCAGCGACTCGAAAGCATCCTTTAGATTAACTGAGCACTGAAATGCTGAGAAAAACACTGGCGAGCAGAGCAACAGTGTCGCCATTCTTCGCGACTTTTATTTTAAATATTGTTGCTATTGTGTGTTATAGGACCCATCTGCAGCTATTGTTGCTCCTATTATTTTGTCTGGCCAAGTTGGCTATCTTTTGCTGGCGCGGACGCAACTGAATGGAACTAATGATGCAACTAATTGTTATCCTTGTGCGCCTCAAAGGGGTGACAAGTGGGCGTGGCGTCACGCTGGCTGCACAAGCAGCACTTTAATTAGCAGCCTCATGGCTACATTCATATATATTGACATACATACATACTTACACGCACACGCTTATAGAAGAAGAAGTGTTTGTTATACAAAAGTCAGTTCGCAACTGGAACCGAGCAACCCATCCGGCACGTCATCAGCAGGCTTCTAATTAGCGCGACATTTTCGTCTTCTATTACGCTTGCCCTTTTGCCCTTCCTGCTTCTTAGATACATATGTATCTTCCCCCTCCTCTCCTGTTTTTCTCGATCTCTTGTCGCCTAAATGCCAATTGGCGATTGTAGTAATTTTTGTTAATTGCTGTTTGTGCTTCCAGTTGCACACAGAGTTTCTTTTATTTGGTTTTTATTTATTTTTGTTCTTTAGTTGATTATATTTTTGTTGGCTTTTTTTTTGCTGACTTTGTTATATTACACAGAATAATTTTAAAAGTTTGACAGCAAATTCGGCGATTCTTGCAGCGGAGTGGAAAAACCAACACAGCTGAGTAGCGCCAAGAAAGAAAATACAGTAAACTTTCGTTACATAGAACTTTTTTCAAGCGCATATGTAACAAATACAATTTCGTAGCATAGCTAATATTTAAAGTTACTCTACGATAATGACTGTTGTCGTCAATTCCTTTAAAACTTGGTTTCTTTGTGGGATTGAGTGTAAACAGAAGTAAACTGAAATATTTAAAAAACACAGTTTATCAATGTCCAGTTTATCAAAATCCATTATTTTTGCGCAAATGGCTTAAAACTTTTTTATGATCGATCTTTAGCTCCTGGGCGATGCTACGACTACTGACATGCCGGTCAACTTCGATTACTTCTGTGATTTTATCGGCATTTTCTTGAGTTTCCTTGTTAGCTCCCTGTAGCTCACAACTGAATGGAACAAACAAAAAGCAGCAAAAGAACTGTTTTAGTGTGAAATGTCACTTTGACAACAAGCATAAAATTTAAATTTTTTGATCGATACTTTTCGATATATCGATCACAACAGCCATCTACCGAGAAAAATTTCTTCTTCCCCAAACAAAAATTTAACAAAAAGAAGGGTGAGTACCTAAAAGGAGTAATAGTTTGCAATAAAATTAAATTTTGATTCACCATAACTCTGCCACTGCTTAGCAAATTCCAATAATGTCTTTTTGAATATGTCGAAAGAGTATTTAATTATCTATAACAAAAAAAACTTATAATTCGGTACACTAATGGCGTGAACCCGACTAAAAATTTTGGTAAGGCGGTGAGTAGGCGCAAATAAGGCAAACCGCATTCCAAATTTGCGCCTCATAAGACAGCCAAACTAGGCCCAAGTCCCGAAAGGTATCGCCACACATCTGCCTCATTAGGCGCAGGTTCGAAAAACCGAACTTCGGTAATACTCCGGATGCCCTTCTACAAATCAGTTAGGGATTCCAATTTATGCCTAAGTGAGACACTGCCACAGATTTTCTGGACCACAACCAAATTTGGCATTGTTCTGGCATGCCAATCTTTGACTTGCCTAATGAGGGCCTAACTGATTCTTCGGCATGCCTCACTGTAATTCTAGTCGGGAAGCTGTTGAAAATGTAGTGACCTTATCTTTTTTAAAGCCACACACTTCTCGAAATCCGTTCCACTTTTATAATATGCAACTATCACAATTGGATATACTGAACTGAAATTAAACAAAATATTCACGTAACAAATGTGATTATGAGAAAAGTGTCCACAGTATGAACCTTGTGACACGGCGCGTGGTGTAATATTCATCAGTTTTCTTTCTCCAAATTGGGCCGTTTCCTACGCACATTCTCTTTCAGACATCACATAACTTCCAAATAATATTCTTTATTTACCGTAAAACCATGAATTCCGAGCACAATTCCAAGAGCACAACACCATGAATATCAAAGAAAACGAGTAGCATGACTTTCACTTTTGACCGACTTTGACGAGGTTTTTTGGGTTTCGGCTCATGTGATAGCGCCATTCAGCTGCTTGTTGACTAGTATGCATGTCAAACTCATATACCCACGACTCATCACCTGTTATGATGCGTTGGATAATCATTGGATCCGAATTCCCTTGCTCAAGCATGTCTTCAGCCACCTTCTTCCGATGAATTTTTTGAAGAAATTCAACTCTCTTGGAACGAGTCGAGCAGCCACGCGTCTCATGCCCAATTGATGGTGTAAAATGTTGCGAATTGATTCGTGAGAGACGCTAAGGTCATGAGCTATCTCTCTCAAATTTAATGATGGTTTTCCAGAAGCATTTCCTTGACTTTGTCGACGTTTTCGTCTGCTGAAGACGTTGATGGGTGACCAGATCGGGGCAAATCTTCCACGACTTCTCGGCCCTCTGCAAAAGCGTTATACCACTCGTAGACCCGTGTACCATGTTTTTGATCAAGCACTCTCGCCATAGGCTTTCTGCAACACTTTCAATGATTTGGACGACACGAAATCACGTTCAAAGCGCAAAATTTAAGACAAATTCTTTGTTCGATATTTTTATTCACAAAGAAAACCGCAGAGCACATCTGCCTGACTGATATAATTAAATTCCAAGAACAAGCTACTTCACAGATCACGCTTAAACTCTGCGACCCAATAAAGGACAGTTGTACAAACATTCCAGCAAAAAAAACTTAGACATATGTATGTGTATCGCTTGCTTTTGAAATGAAAAATTTCCGATATTTTTTTGACAGAATGTAAAATTCGTGATGTTCCATACCGTTGAAATCCATAAAAACTGTGAGCATCGTTTTCTTTTTAGACTCAAAAAGAGATGATTTCTTTGGTCTTGGTTCATTCGAAGCTCTCCGCCCACTCGCCTGATTTCTATAGTCATAAATCCACGTCTCGTCTTCAATAATAATCGGTTTAATGAATGTTTGGTCGGATTCAGCCTTGGAAATAATGTCTTTGGCGATATGAACGTAGTCCCTTTTTTGCATGAAATTCAAGTCCTGTGGGACCAACTTAGCAGTATTTACTATTTACGATCCCCTGAATGGATTCTTAAGCAATATTGACGTACTCTGCCGGATGTTTAATTTGCCAATTCAAAATAGAATAACTTGTTTTATATTAATCGTAAAAATATTCTTAAAAATGGACCTTAAAGCTAAAGAGTAGTACTTTGCGATGCCGTTGTGGAAAATTATTGTAAAAAAAAACTTTACCTTGCTCAAAAAAAAACTAAAAAAATGGCCAAAATCTGCATTTTTTGACTATTTAACCTCAAATTGCCAAAAGTCCTGACGTGCTGGAGCATTTTCAAGGTCATATTCGTTTTCAGCATAAAAAAACCTCCAAGAAACACCTATAGCGGTTATAGAAACTGTAAAAAAGTGAGATTTCGCAGGCCTGTGTTATTAATCAGTTTTCCATGTCGACGGTCTGCCACTACGTTCGTCAGCCTCGATGGACTCACGATCTCTGCGATCGCTGTTTTCTTTGGAGTAAAACTACCGAAACAATTTTCGTACCGTTGAATCCATTTTTAAAATAAAATTTAGTACAAACTCGTTGTTGAAAATACAAATATATTTTAAACCCTTTAAAAAATCGAAAACTCTCGTAGGGGTAAATATTAAGCAATGACGATGAGAGTGTGCCAGGAATTTTAATAACGGATGTGGCAACCTAAAAAACAAAAAAAAAAAAACATAACTCAAATCAGTTAAAGCGTCCCCTGGTGTTTGCTTCGGGAACTTTTTGCTCAAGGAGGCATTTCGGAAGAAATACAAATTATTTTTGGTTTTCCGTTTCTGGTTCAGTATTGACCACTTATGTAGGTGTGTATGGAGATATTTAATTTCTGGGCTGTTTTAATATACGCTTAAAAATATTTTCCCTAGTACATCTAAAAATAACCATTTATTTTCGTTTGTTCTAATATTTATTTTTAATAAATTTTCCGGGTCAGCTCATCTGCGAGCCCATAATCATTTTCGCACATTCATACACTCCCACGCACATTACAAACGCATTACGAACAAAGTGTTACATTAAGACAATTGCATGATGGAAAAACACATTTATCTGCAACACAATTTCTTAATTTAAGACCAAGAAAATTTATTTGCCACAGAAGAGAAAAGTAGTATACGACTGTGAAAGTGACTGCGACCAAATGGGATGGCGGTGGCCAGCAATAGGATGGCATAAGGACGGCGAGTGGTGAATTTCGGGATGTTGGTAACCGAAATTGTGCGCGTTAAAAGCGAAAGCTAAAACAGATTTTCATGAGCGCATAAACATAAAAATAAAAATAAATACGAGGACGCTAAAATGTGAATGTGCCAGTGAATTCGCAGTCGAGTGCGAATAAATGGTTTTGCTGCACAAATTCTTTTATTTCTTTGGCCATCTTTGTCCGCTGCCGCGCCGTTGCGAGTAATGAGACCAACGTTACAAATTTGCACGGTGTTTAATGCTGCACGCGTGTGTGTACGCATGTATATGTGTTTGGGTGTGTTTGAAAATACTCAGTGTCGTTAGTTGCTATATTCTGTTTTGGCTGGTTGATTGCTTTGTTTCATTTCGTAGCAGTGTCCCTTTACATACATACTTACATCAGTTACTTACGTGACTATGTATGTGGCGATTGCCCTGCTCTGACATTTTTATGCCTTCAACTAGTTGAATGAGGCTGAAAATTGCAATATTGGGGTCTCGTAAAAATGTTCGCCACAGAAATTGCCCTACATGGCCTAAATACATTTATGACTACATACAAACCTACATCCTACTAAACTTATGCACCCTGCAGGAAAAACAGGTATTTGCGAATTGGTGCACTTATGGAGAGTTTAGTGGATCGACTAATTTACGAGCTTTCACTTTTCTATATAAGCCAGTAAGTATTAAATGTTAGTTACCACCGGATATATTCCTTCTCTATAATGGAAAATAAAAGCTGCACCCCTGGCTGATTACTTTAAAAATAATTTTTTTATTTATTTTGACATTGGCAGTTTCATAATGCGGTGTCCAAAAATGTGATCAACATTAACTTCTCCAACCTGTAAGAAGAGGAGTATTCTGAGTAAATTCGACGACTAATTCACTTATGAGGTTCACTTAATTCCGAAATTGAAGGCAAATGACCAACCGTTTCTGTATCGTTTCTTCTTTTTATGGACGCTGAAACTGCTGGAAAAACAAGGTACTTTTGATTACAAAATCTTTTTTTTCTGGCTTATTTTTATTTGAAATAAGGCGCATTTTCATCTCGGTGGCTACGTTAACAAGTACTTGACGTACTTGAAGCTCGTACAATAAAATATGTCTACAGAGTGCAGCTCTCGAAGTGTAACCAATTAAAAAGACCATAAATTTTGTTCCGAAATTATTTTTGTTCAATTCAAAGTAAAAGAATGTGTGAAAAAGATACAAAATTAAGAATCAAATAACTTTTGCTCGATATGGCCATTTTTTGCCTTACCTATGGCCTTGCGACGGTCCAGCAACGAATCGCAAGCTGGTCGAATGTGACTTGCAGGTATTTTGGCCTCTTATTCACGGGCAATGGCTTTTTTCAGCCCCTCGAGACTGGTGAATCTTTGGGAGTTTGCGAATTACTCAATCTGAAAAATTGTCTCGTCAGTAACCACAATGTTCGGAAATTGACCGCTATCAGCCAAGCCAAGCAACTCATTCGTTCTCTCAAGTCTGACTTGTTGCTGCTTTGGTATGAGATTATGCGACTTTTCGATCTTGTGAGGCCTGACTTTGCATCATTTTTCAGTATGCAGCGGATGCTACGGTCAGATATTTTCAGTTCTTTCGCTTTCGCCATTTGATTGGCACTTCGTCGGAGATTTCGGTCGCTTCTTCACTTTTTGAACCATTTCACGTGACAGTCTTTTGATGACCACCACCATGACGTTTCGCGATGCTACCAGCATCATTGTAACGAGAAATGGTGCGATAAACAAAAACTTTATTTACTGTAAGGCTTTCGAACTCACGAACAATAGCTGGTTGTGATTTTCCAGCCAAATACAATGCATTACGTTTGAAATCCTTTACTGATTTTTTTGTCGCGTTTACTCTCGGCAAAATGCTTCCGCGGCTTGTATACAATACTTTGGAGTGTCAGTTAGTTAACTAACAGACAGCTGATGTCCGTACGAGTCCGCTGCACGAGTGGTCTGAAGTTGATTATACTTCGAGTGCCGGACCCTGTAAGCGTAGAGAAAGTATCCTGAGTGATTCGCTGTTTAGTGTTGTAAGTAGGTATATATTTAAAGCCACTTGCCACGTACATATACTTATGTGCATGTTGACCAATTTGTATTTATTTCGCAGCAATTGAATGAGTGGAATGTGGAAGAGATGGGACTGTGTGACATAAAAGCCGCACAGAAATCAATGGGGTTGGTCCACTGATGCAGCAATGTGGCTTTTTTGGGGCGGTGTAAAATACCGATATATTGTCAATGAATCAGAAACGATTCGGGCATTTAAACACATTATAAGAATAATATGCTGCCAAAAAATCGAATATGAAACTGCTCGAAACCTGGAAGAAGTGATCAGACAGAATAGGCTAGCGTAGCACTAGATGCCAACTAAATGAAAGTGACTTCTAGAACTTTACTTCCAACCAGGCTCACTCTTTCTAATAGTTAAAACAAAATCAAATGTGAATAAACTATAATCAAAAAGTACGTGGAATGTTTAATTTGAACGAACCGCACATGTGGGAACCGGCCCATATTTTTCTCTGTCACTATTTATCCGTTTTGAGGCGCTTGAGTGATGCTGTACGTCGCAAACGGCCGGAAATGTGGGCAAACAATTCTTGGATTTTTGATGATGATGGATTATTTGACCCAACACCAAGTAAATACCATCGAGCAAGCACCATATTCACCTGATATGGCCCCGTGCGACATCTTTTTGTTTTTCAAGTTGAAATTACCACTTCGTGGAAGGAGATTTCAATGGATAGAGGAGATCAAAGAGAATGCGAGGAAGGAGCTGAAGGCCATCTCTTGGTCGGTCTACCAGTGGTGCATGGAGGACTGGGTTGAACGTTGACACATGCTTGTTACTTCAGACGGTTCGTGTTTGAAGGAGATAAAATAAATTTGCCTGAAATTTAACTTTGTTTTTTTTTATTTTAAAAATTCCCGGTACTTTCGGATCATAGGGTATGTCAAATCTTCTGTTTGCATGGCGTAGTTTGGCACTTTTATTGGTAGTCGCACCCAGAATTTTTGGCCATATGAATGCTAGTATATTATTTGCACGTATTGACTCAAAGTTTTCCTATAATTTTCGACGTGGATTAAGCCCAACAATAAGCGATCTCGAAACCGGCATGCAAATTTCAGAGGGGTCGTCCAAAATCGCTTTTAGTGCCCGAACGTGACGTACGGTAAATAATATTGTATCAGCATTTAGTTCACATTGGATATCGCATAATTTGACAATTGCCAAAAAAAGAATCGTGCCGATTGATGTAAAGAAATGTTGACCAATTTCAATCGCGGTAAATCAAAAGATCATTACAGAAGAAGGACCACCTATGAAAACTTAACTTATAAATAATTGTAGGAAGGGTCTTTTAAGATTCAAATCCACTAAACAAAGTACTCCGAAGTAAATGGTAGCCTATTTTTTTCAAAAAAATTGGCTATAACATAATTTTAAATAGTAAACGGATCATCATTCTTCAATACAACATTGCAAGCTCTCACGCACCGGCTCAAATAACTAAGTTTTTGCGTATTGAAAACATGGAATTGATGGGCCATCCGTCGTATAACTACTTTTGATTGGGTATTCAATCATTTTTTCTTAAGTGTGTTTATCTTCATTAACAACATTTTGAAAATAAATAAATAAAGCCTTTTATTTATTTTTGTGTGTATGATATTTACGTACAAACATATAATGAAGTGCAGTCAAAAAACAATAATTTTAAAATTTTTTTTTTATTTACTACATATAAATTCAATTTCGTAGATATAAAAAATCACTTTTTTTTGTTAAAGTAGACATTGTTTCATAATAAACAAATTTGTTCGCAATGTGGAAATTTTACCTGCAGGGTACTTCTATGGCTTTATGTACAGTTCTGGTAAAAAAATAGTAGTACCTGTAATAAAAGTAGCTAGTTAAACCTTTCTTTTGTGAAGTATTACTCAAGGATTACGAAAAGCGTAAGACGGTATTACGGGTATAATTGTGTACCATGTGTGGTCGTACATAACGTTAGAGGTATGCTGTTCCACTTGTGAATTCGGATAAAGTTCAAAGAGGCGGTATATAGACACTATGGAATATTAGCGTGGCAGTTATTTGACCTGTTTTTTTATATACAATATTTTTTCGCGGGCTACCCTCCAGTTTGGTTCCATTCTATATAAAAATGACCTCTGTGAAATTTGGTGCCAATCGGATAGGGGAAAGGTGTGCCTCCGAGCCTTTCAATATGCAAAATTTACCCCAAAATGATAAAAAAATTTAATTTCATTAAAAGTGTGTTTTTTATTTTATATGAGTGTATATACAGCGTAAATAAGTAGTAAAAGAATTTAATTGGTAAAGTATATTAAATTATACATATATAAATTGAAGAAGGAAATTATTATCCATACAGTATTTAGCATATATAGTTCCATATGACGCTTACTTCATTGCAATTTAGTTTAATAACAACATATAAAAAAAACTAAAAAAAAAGGAAATAACTCATTGAAGAAAATAAAATAAAAATGAATTAAAAATCTTTATTTTTAGATATAGTTTGTTTATTGCTGTCTGGGAACTTCTGTCGATAGTCACTTACAACTTGGAGCACGTACTGCATTTGTCTCTCGTTTTTTGTATGTAACTTATTAAAATCCTCTACTACCTCTAGTTTAACACCTCTCTCCGCCGTATCATTTGTTACGTTAAGTTTATTAACTACTTTTAAAGCTTGGACGAAATCTTCATGTTTGTGCCACCGGGCAGGATCCGTGCATAGGAATTCGTCATATATGTTAAATCTTGCAAAGAATCGTTTTGTTTTGTTGGAGACAAATTGTTCAAGTCCTTGGTTTAATGGTTCAGAAATTTGGCTTGTTTCCACGGTTATCCTTTTAATGCTTTTTCACATTCAGCATCAGTTTCACGATTCAACGCCTTTACCATTTTAGTTTTTGATTCTGCTGTCACATTTGGGTCAAAGAAGGCCAAGGCGATGGATTCAGGTGATAAATACCACAAATGATTTTTGATTTTTTGTATTTATAAACTTTGGAAAGAACACTGAAATCTAAAAACGGTGCTCTGGCTGCAGAAGGTGCACAAAACCAGGCTTCGATATATATACTGATAAGGAAAATACAAATATCACAAATTGCATTTTCCTCACGCGGTGATAATTTAAATTCATCGCGAAACATGAATATCTTAAAGCAATAAATAGCCTTAGCCATCCACCTTGCATGACACCAAAAAGTTGATCAGCACTGCAATTTGAAAGAATAACAGGAAGTCGGTCTACAGTCTCTTTACCTGTTAGTGATAGCAGTAATTTACTATCCCAATGTATCGTAGCGGCAGGCAATTCCTTATCCTTAAAGATATTTTAGATTTCGGTAGCTTTCTTTTCGCGGAGTTTCTCACGAGAATTGTTAATAGACCACCTGTTGATCGCAAAAGTCTCCACATCTTGACCAAATGCTTCAAGTGTAGCTATAAGAATATGAACTGCATTCCTGTCACTGATCTTGCATTTATCCAAAGCAGCAGCAAGCTTAAGAGTTATTATTATTTGTCGTCCTCTTTTTTGTTTTGCTGGTACAGACAAATGTTTTGAGCATTGCGGAATTTCCTCTGAAGCACGCGCTTCTAAATCTTCTGCGCTGCTTGAACTCGAGGTCATCAGTATACCAGATTGAGCTAGAAATAGTATTAACAATATACGTACGATTTAGTTCGATATACATAAATATTCATGTTAAATAGGTAGCTAGAGAAGATGAAGATAAACACTTACTCAATTGAAGAACTTCGTTATTGCTTCGTTCTTTTTTCTTCTCCTCTCGTAATTTTCGCTCAGAAATTCGAGTCTCTTTCTCACTTAGCTGGTAATCAATTCCATGCATAAACCCCGGGCGTCCTTTCATCCGGTGATTGTTTAAGAACTGATTATCTTCTTCAATGGATATGATATTCAATATCGCAATATCGAAGAGATCCTCCAGTTTTTCAACGAAATCTTTTTCTTTTTCTTATGATCCATCGACGTTCTTGCAGCATGCTTTTGAAGTTGCCGCCACTGCTTATAGAGACCTTCTTACTTTGGTATACAGTTCTTTAGTTCTTGCGTCGGAATTCGGGCTTTCTCCCAATATATCATCACTTCCCGCACAGCTAGTGAAGCACTGCCTCGTATTGTTAACTTACACACCCGTAAATTGAAAAAAAAAACTTGTAATGTTTGTTTTACAGATGGAAGTTTGTTTTCAAAAATTTCAGTTGAATAATACCCGAGCAGATAAACTTTTTCTCGTAATAGAGGTCGCGACATTGTACTACCGAATGTCTTCACTTCAAATGTTGAACGCAACTAATGATTTTTTTAAAAAACTTTACTACAAAACTTTTTTAGCCATAAAAATTTGAATTACCGTTGTTATTTCAGAAACGAAATGCTCGCCTACTTTATTTGATACCAGTACTAGTTTTTGATATTGATATTATCCAAGACACGATGTGTACGTTAGTCAAAACGCGAACCCAATTTTTTATGCGCGGAAATCTGTTTGAAGAAATCTATTTTCATTTCGAATTTCAAAATGTGATCAGTTGATAAGTTATCTCATATATTTTAACTTCCGTTTTGTTTTTGTAATTCAGAAATTGAAGAAAAATGGAAAATTTTTGACAGAGTTGTCAAAATGCAAGGGTCGAACGACTTGGTAGATTCTGCATTGAATATATTTTTTTTAAACGTAATAATTTGAATTATCATTGTTATGTGATAAACTAAGTGCTCGGCTACTTTTCTTACTACTAGTACTTATACTACGAATTTTCGGGATTTTTGAAACTTTGAAGGCCCGGGGGCACACTTTCCACTTACCAGATTTACTTCAAACTTTTTTTACACCATTTTTATATATAAAGGAACCAATCTGGGGGTAGCACCAGTAAAAAAATAATCTTGCAAAATAACTGCCACCCTAATGGAATATGCTCTCATACCAGGCAATGTCACCGCTTGCGTCTTGGTATCTTAATTAAGCTCATGGAATGACGCACGCAATCAGTAAAATTTATTCCCATAAAGCATACGGATATATGAGTATGTTATATCCATAGAATCTACGAAAACGGCATCACTGAATGACTACGAGGCAATTTTGAAATTCGTATAGGGTGGGCCATGTAAAATTTGCTTTTTGAATCGGCTATAAAAAAAAACTAATTAATATTTTTTCAAACTTTTTATTGAAGATTGAACATTGTCATTTATGAATAAAAAATAATATCGTTCAAATGACTGCCACGACTGACTTTACAGTAGGCCACTCGAACAACCCAATTTTTAAGCACATTTTCGATTGTTTGGGCTCCAATTTCATGAATGGCAACTTCGATTTCGTGTTTTAAACCATCAATCGTCTCTGGATGGTGCGCATAGCATTTGTCCTTAACGGCTCCCCACAAAAAATAGTCCAACGGGCTTAAATCACAGCTCCGAGGCGGCCAATTGATATCGGAATTTCGACTGATTATTCGGTTTTCAAAAACGGTAGCCAAAAGTTCGAGTGTAACTTTGGCAGTGTGACAAGTTGCACCGTCCTGTTAAAACCAAATGTCGTCCATGTCATCCTCTTCAATTTTTGGAAACAACTCGTTGAGCATGTCACGGTAACGCTCGCCATTTACTGTAACCGCGGCTCCTCGCTAATTTTCGAAAAAAATGGCCCGATGATGCCGCCAGACCAAAAACCACACCAAACAGTGACTCGTTGTGGATGCATTTGCTTCTCTACAGTAACGTGTGGATTTTCTGAGCCCCAAATCCGACAATTTTGCTTATTGACGTAGCCACCGATGTGAAAATCAGAAAAGAAGAAGAAGACTCACCACTTTGGAAATAGGTTTTCAATATTTCCCAATTTTGTTCAAGCGTATAGCGTCCCATTTCGTAAATGTCAAACCTTTAAGTAAATTATGAACATATTTGACATGTCATTTGTGTTACCATTCTCAAAAAAATAGGTGCTTCAAAAAGCAAACACTATATGGCCCACCCTGTAGAATGTCGTCGTTGAGTTCGTTTGTTACGCTGAGTTTTAGTTGTCAGAGAAACCCTTTTTATTTTACCATTTTATAAAAATACGGAAATTTAGTAAAATATGTGTATTAAATTGAATAAAAGTATTTTGATTTTAAAGAAACTTTCTGGTATATGATTACGTAAATCCGTAGCACCAAGGCCAGTTTAACACCTCAACGTAAAGCATTTAATTTATATTTAAGACCTTAGTTTTATGGTTTTTAAAAATTTAAACCAATTTTCGAATCACTTTGTTCAGTCGCATTTCCAGGGGGTTTTTGAAGTTGTGCGAAATCGAAAGCGAACACCTCATTCCAAATTAACCGGACATGACGATTTTACTCAATCATTTCGCGCACACCATCAATATTTTCTGGCACTAAATTTAATTTTTTCCCGGAATTCGTCTGTGGGTGAACTGCAATTACGCCGTTAACGATTTTACTTCATCGCTGCATTCTTGCATATTAAGCCACGTCGAAAATTGTGAAAAATAATTCCACGAAAATGTTCTCGGTTTAATTAAATTTTTTACCGAGATGATTCTCAAAACCACTGTAAACAATACTAATAAGGTTAAAGGTTGTAAGTGCGTTTATGGTAAAATATATCGAACTTCCCAATGGAAATGTCAGATAGCGCATGTGAACACTAGAAGTGCTCAAGGTGAGAAACATAAAAACAGCCCACTCATATGTAAAGTCATATATTTTAGCAAATAATAGTTTACCTTACAAAGTGTTATTCACTTCCAAAAGATTAAAGGCATCGCTTAAGGTATTATATTTTATAGGTAAGGTATAGATATTTTTTAGGAATCTTTTTTTAAGAAATTAAATTGCGATCGTTTTGATGTTTAGTATGTTGACATCAAATAGTATACAAAAACAATTTTTTTTTACAGTCTGATTTCCACCCGAAAAACAAAACTTTTTTTTCAAAAGTCCGCCATTTTGTTATTTAAAAAAAAATGTTCCCATTGCAGCACCTGCCAGAATGTATTCCGCTGCACTTGAAGTACTTTTATATTTTGCTGCTTTTCCTCCTTCTTTAAAGTATAAAACGAATTAATTTTTCTCGCAAACAAAGCAGTATATTGGCAAAATAAATCTAAAAAATATGTTTTTAAGCTAAAATTTTTTTTTTTTATGTCATATCAGCTGGTGTTGAAGCATTACAAATTTGGAATCTGAGTTTGGCCGCAGATTTTGCATAGTAACTTTTCTACGTCGGACTTAGTGAAAATGCTAAGTAAATTTTTTCGTCATTTGAATTTTAATTTAATAAATTTGACCAAATAATATATCTTGGTTGTTATTGTAGCAAAATACATATTTTGTTTCTAAAATGATCTTTCAAATTTATAACAAAAAAAAAAACCAAGAAAGTCAAGACGGTAGAAGTTATAACTGCTGTTTCGGAGATAACCACACGCCCTCGTTAGACACCTTTCTATACTTGAACGAGACTTAAACCAGCGTCATATGAATATCAACCCGCTATGCTGGACTTTGAGTTAAGGATCCGCTCTGTAAATTATTTCTACCTTTACGTTACCAACTAACACAAACAGTCTTCTCATGATTTTCGTGTAAGAAATTATTTACATAAATTGAAATTAAATATAAAAACTAATTTGAAAACTTTATTTATAATAAATAAATATATGGGAATGATTTGTTCACGTGGCATTCAATATAAGCGGAATAAAAAAATTATCAGGCAGCGAAGAAAATTTTAGCGGTTTTGAAATTTAAGATACTTTTGATACTATCTACTGTTAGAGGCGCATAAATAGAAGTGTATGAAGCGATTCGACGGCTACCTTAGACAATATATTCCATTTGATATTTATTTATTTCACTTTAGCCGGTCGCCGTAGACGAATGGGTTGGTGCGTGAGCTCGAATCCCTGTGTATGAAACACCAAAATTATAGAAAAAGTATTTTGTCATAGCGGTCGCCCAATAATAGAAGCAGCCAATCTCCGAAGGCAAATCTCCGAGTGTATTTCTGCCATGAAAAAGCTCCTCATAAAAACCATCCGCCGTTCAGAGTCGGAGTCCCCCCATTTGGAGAACATCATCAATACGCACATCACAAATAAGAAAAGGAGCTCGGTCAAGCACCCAAAAAGGGGTGTAAGCGCCAATCATATATACTTATACATACATACAGATTATATATACTTATATATGTTATGAGTTCAAATGACTCTCGAGGGTAAACCTTGCCAAGCTTTTCTGTTTTACCTCGTAAATTATTAAAAAAAATAGGATTATAATAAACGATATTCCTTTTATTTACCGGATTAGTTTTCCTGTAGACACTACTATTATTTTGCCTGCAACTGCACACATAAACGAGCATGCATGTGCTCATTCTTGTATTAGCTGGTGAGGGATTTGTTGTCAGCTTTGTTCATCCCTGCGTAAGTATTAAGTTTTATTTGCTGATTCCTGACGCTTTGTTGCAATTTCGATGCTCAGTTTATTGGATTGCGAAATTACCACGAAAATGCTATTTTCTGAACTTCAAGGATTAGTGTCCTACTTAGACTCTGAAAGTATTGGTGCAGCAAAAATAAGTTTTAAGCATCAAAAATTTGCTAACTTTTATGACGAGTAGGAACTTATGGAATTATTTGGTTTATTATTTTTCTAGTTTTACCACATTCAGATGCTAAAATGATATATTGAGTATGAAATGCATAATTAATGTTTTGAGTTTTGAATTTTCGTTAAGCTTTTTTCGAACGAAAAATCTGCTACAAAAAATGAATATATATGTAGATATTTTACAACTATTTTCTACTATTTATGAAGTATTATATTTCTTAAACATTGCTTTACTTTATCTACTTGAGCAGTCTCACGCTGATTGCTATTGCAAACAGTTTGGAAAATTGTGGCAAATTTTACTGTGGCGAACCAAAACGTTTCCCTTTTCTGCGCTTCATACATTTTGTGCAGAGCAAGCGCCTTCTAGTGGCGCGTATAGTGGATATTTGTGTTAACTCACTCTAATTTAGTTTCAGCGGTTCCATTGTCATTTGTGCCCATTCGCTTCTATTTTTTATGAATTTTATTTTTTTAGTTTCTTTGTGTTCTTTTGTATTTTGCCTTTTCTACTTTCTCTCTCCTTCTTCGAAGGCTGAGTTTGCTTGATAAAAACAATTTAAAACTGAAAATACTAAAAGGAAACAAAATTAATAACAGATTAGTAAAGTATAAAAATATAATTTAGTGCAAATATGTAATAAAATTTTTAAGTTGTCCAAGTGATATATAATTATTTGGTGTATGGAAGAATGTGTACTGAGGAAGAGAGGGGAATTGAAAAACACAGTTTGAAGTCGAACATTTTTGGAAAATTATGGAAGTTAAATAATTTATTAATCAGCTAGTGTGATTTGAAATATTAAATATGTAAGTGAGCAGTACGTATTTTTTTCGCTTTGATAATAATATTCTAAGTCAAGATATAGGATGTAGGAATTTAAAAATTCGAATTTTTTGCAGGCCTTTTTCCTTTGATGAAATTCGTCTCAACATGTCGTACAGTAAAACATAACCAAAACGAAAAGAGGAATCGCCATATTTTTCGCTTAACTCAAATTACCAAAGCTTTAAAAATCATTTTTTTAACGTGCAAGGCATACATTTGCATTGAGGCCACATTTGCAAAGAATATTCGTTCATTTTTTTGATTGACAACGGATTTTGTCGATTGGCGGCACCGACTAAATGAATAATAAATCTGCTAGACGAATTTTGCCGTCGTTTTGGTTTACTGGCACTGTATTGCGATATATTTTAATTTTGACTATGAACTTTCCTTCTACGAAGATCGCTCAGTAAGTTGATTTAGTTTATATCTGGTCGTTTTTTACAACTTGAGAATTGATGAATGATTTTCTTTTATTATAAACTGGTAGATAATTTCACGGCATTTATACATGGATTATGATCTACGGCATATGCCCGCCCGGCTGTAGGTTACATGTTTCACACGATCAGTCCAATTTTTTACTACTTTTTTCGATATATCTTGCCGCCTTGTTGGAACCAAATGTCGTCGATGTTTAGCTGATTAATTTTTGGAAACCAAAATTCAGTCAGCATTACTCAATAGCATACACCATTCACCTCATTTCAAAAGAAATAAGGACCGCGGATACTGGCAGCCTGTGAAGCGCACGTAAAATAAACGAAGTGCATTATCAACTTCGCAACCAGAATTATTGTTTTCAAAGTAAATTTCCACAGTTTGGAGGCGTTGTTCTGGCGTAAAACAATTTACGATGACTTGAATAACCTTACAGAAATGTTAACGTATATAGGTTGCCATTTTCAGCTGTCAAACCATTGTTATCGATATCGATAGTTCTCATGCAGCTAAAAAAAAAACAACCGTTATTAGTTATGTTCGATAACATAAACATTTTTAACAGTTATTCCTAATCTTTGCAGTATTTACACGTCCATTAATGCCATTTCCATTATCCATTACTCAAAAATTCAAAGAGCAAAGAGACAGTTCGACAAGAGAAACAAATTTGTGTCTTATGGAAATTGGGTTTTTGTACACTTCAGTTCTTGCGCCTATTTGAGACTTACATTTGATAATTAGCGGCAAAAAACTTGAGTATATAAAATATATAAATGGCAATTTTCCTCAACAGCTGATATGTCTTTTTTTAGTGCTTTTCAAGTGCTGTAAAATTTTTCGTTGGTTAATTTGGAATGGAAGAAAACTTCCAAGACTCTAAGACTCAGCGCGACAGGCGAATTTACCTGTAAAACATTCAGACATAGCTCAATAGGCGTGAGTTAGAGGGTTCAGACGGACTATATGACTCCGAAGAAAGTGAAGAAGAAGGGCGATGGAAAAGAGAAATGAAACCTAACCCAAATACTCTTAATATATTTACTAATGGCTCGAAAATGTAAGACGGAGTAGGGGCAGGGATCTACTGCACAGATCTTGGCATGAGGCAGCCATTTAAGCTCCCCGACCACTGCAGTATCTTTTAAGCAGAAGTCTTTACGGTAGGATAGGCTGCGGAAATAGCATTCGCAAAGCCATCAATCAACGCCAAAATAAAAATATACGTTGACAGTCAAGCGGCGGTAAAAGCAATAAACTCATATGAAATTTCATCTAAAAATATTCTAAAAAGCAGGGAAGCCATAGAGAGACTAGCCGCAGAGAGATGGCTGCACATCTATGGTTACCCGGACATAAGAGCATTGTAAGAAACGAAATTGTAGATGAGATTGCCAAGAGCGCTGTTTACATACCATTTGAACAAGAAAACGACATACTGGAACCTTTAAATACGATATACAATGACATTGCTGCGGACATGAAAATACGGTTAGACAGGAGGTGGAATAACCTAACCACTTGCAACACAGCGAAAATCATGTGTACATAGAGTGCAGATAAATACGTCCGATTCGTACTACCTCTGTCTAGAAAGGAAAGCAGAACTATCGTAGGTATACTGGCAGGCCATAATTTCTTAGCGGCACACGCATCCAAGATGGGAATTACAAACACGAATTTCCATAGCTGCAGATTTTGCAATGAACTGGAAGAGAGGGAAACGCTAGAACACCTTCTATGTTCTTGCCCTGCATTAGCTAGAACCAGATTAAAATGCTTAGGAGATCTACAATATGAGAGTTCCAAAACAATTTTCTTCACTTTCTCAACATTATCAAGCGAACGTCGGCATTCACATCTTCTCGACCTTCTGTGAAGAGCTTGTACACTTTCTAAAAATTTTTTTTTGACTCTGAGTACTCTCACCGTATGCCAGTAACAACATTTCAAGTGTTTTTGAGCACTTAATACCATTTTTTACACGCAATTTGATGCAACTTCTTTGATAAATTTTTTTGAACACACCACGTGCATCCCCACACCATTACACCGCCACCACCGTGATTCACTGTACTTACCGTATTGCTTTTATCGAATTCGGTATTGGGTTTTCTCCATACTCGAATCCTTCCATCCGATTAAAAAATGTTGAACTCACATCTAATGTATTATTACCGCGAAAGCAAAACTTGAAATGACCAAATAAGTTGAGTCTCGAATGATCATGTTCATAACGGGACTTATTCGAAAGCATAGGTTGATTTGTTAGAAAAATTAAATCAGCTAAAATTTAAAATTCATACTTTGTGTGAATAATTTTGTCTCTTGAAAATATGACGAATCGCATGAGTTTGTGTTAGTTAAATAAACAATATATTTGTATATTTTTTCTTAGAATTACATTTTTAATTATTATACAATAATTTTTTTTTCAAGATACAGCTGCTTGAATCCAAAATTAGTTGTTGTGTGAATAATTTTGTCCGTGTGTGTATATTTATAATGTAAGTTTCTTATATGTTTGGCAAGCACGCCTATCTTTAATCCACAGATATTTTTTCTTTAAATGATTTTTTTAAGGTTACGTAATTTCATACCATTCATCACCAATTGATAAAGTGTATACACACGTGTATATACCATGCTTCATATATGTAACATACACAGTATTGCTTACTACGCAGAAGAATTGGACATATTTTAAGAGTCTAACATTTTTTTATATATTTGTGTAAATTTTGTTAAGTACTGTTAAATTTCAATAAAATATGAGTGCTTTTTAGAAAACGTAGTGTATTTTCTTTACAAAGGATCAGCCTAGATGGAAAACCAAGTATTTATACAGGGTGTCCGGTGAGAGGATTACATTTTAAATTTAAAGTTTCTCCCTAAAAGCTTAGCGTATGAGCGGGAAGGAGACAGCGTTAACTTTGTTATTCGTGTGGGTTATTTAGTCACGATGCCGCAGTGGACGGATGAACAACGTACCTTCGCAATAGAAGCGTATTTTAAGGCCAATGATTCGTTCTACTTTGGACTAAGTAGGCAATTGAGTAGTAAAGTCCTCTCTCGACGAACAAAACTAACACACTACAAAACTCTCACCATAGCCGTCCTAACGTAAGGTGTAGAAGCGTGGACGATAACAATATCCGATGAAGCGTCACTTGGAGTGTTTGAGGGAAAGATTTTGCGGAAGATTTTTTGACCCTTGCGCGTTGGCAACGGCGAATATTGCAGGCGATGGAACGATGAGCTGTATGAGCTTTACGACGACATAGACATAGCGCAGCGAATAAAGACCCAGCGGCTACGCTGCCTGGGTTATGTCGTCCGAATGGATACAAACGCTCTACAATGCTCCGGCTTTGAAAGTATTCGATGCGGTGCCAGCTGGTGGCAGCAGAGGAAGAGGAAGGCCTCCTCTGCGTTGGAAAGATCAGGTGGAGAAAGACTTGGCTTCACTTGGTGGGTCCAACTTGATTCGTTCATGGGTGCGAACGTTCTGCATAACAATTTCGGTGACAAACAGCCGGATATTGAGAACAAATAAAAATATTGAAGTCATCGCTCTAAGTTCGCACGATAATCCGCGACAGTCCGTACGCAAAAATTATTGTGAATGAAATATTGAAGAAGGGTATTAGACTTCACCCTTTCAATATTCAAATCAGACATGCGTTTAAGGGGACCCAGTGGTCTAGAAATTTCAAAAAGTCGTTTTTTTGTTTTTTCGATATTTCGAAAGTATAGTATCTTAAGAATATGCTGTGAAAGTTTCATGCGAAAATTCCCAATATTATTGCTTCTACAGCCCATGAATTAGGTAGAGAGCGGTCCATGTGCTCCTGTACACCAAACTTTAAACTTATTTATCTCGAAACGACTCTTTTCGGCCTGGTGTTGTCAAAAAAAAAAAAACACTGTTCAACAGAATAGTCTGATTTTTTAATATGTTGTTCACAACATCAATGGCTATCGCCTGTACTAGAATGATATTATTATCAATTCAATAACTTCGTATTTTTTTATTAAAAAACTGAAAAAACCCGATTTTTAAAGTGTCAAATTCAAAACCGCGCCATTTTGTAAATTTTTTTTTCTTTTTTTTTATTCTAGCACGGGACATAGCTACAGCCATACTGATTTATAATTTTTGTGTTTCAGATAAATAGAAGAGCCAAAATGGACAACAATGTACAGATCCAATTTTTCAGGAAGGTCAACTTCAGCGCCAAGCTTAAAATTAATAAAATTAAAAACAAAAATTTTTTTTTTCATTTTTGTCTGTAAAAGAAGCTAAAAAGCATAAAAAATTTAAATATCGTTTTTAATTTTTTTATTGTAAAAAAAAATTACTGAAAATACGACCCCTTAAGTTTTCTGCAAGACAATGTTGGATAGATGTCGTTGGACAAGCACTATCTTTTGGAGTGAATAAGCCCATTTTCAGAAATAAACCTTTAGCACTTTAGATATTTATTTTTAAGGGACAGATACCTGTAAACGGCCATATTTTGCCTGATTTACATTAAAATTATTTAAAATGAAGAAGTCAATATATTTTTTTTTGTCAAAATTGGCATACAGTTTATTTAAACGTTAAAATAATACAAATTTTTTAGTCAATTAAAATGGCGGATATACACTCAATTCTTCCAGGAAAGTCGCAGCGGGGCTTCTCAATCGCCGGCATTGTAGCATCGGCGTCAGTGACCTGAATACAAAAAACGAAACATTTTTTTTGTTTATTAACGTCATAATTTCTATATGAATTAAACAAAGGTGGAAAAAAATTCACTGAATAAAATGCTTAAAAAAATGGATTTTGGGGCGAATTTTCCTACTATTTTTGCTTCGGAAAAATGGTTTTTTCCGAAAAATTTTAAATTCCCATAGAAAGTAATATCAAAAAAAAGATGTGTGCAAAATTTCAGGGAGATCGGTCAATAACTTTTGGAGTTATCGCGTACGCCAATTCGAAAAATATAGCTTTGAGAAAAACGCGTCTAAAGGCGGCAACGTAACTGTACCTCTCCCAGCGCTCGAACGCAAAGAATAGAGTCGACACGGTGGACGACCTATAATATAAGAAATACTTAAGTTTACGTTCTAAACAGTTTTTGACATATTCTTAAAGGATTATATTATATTAACATTTTATGAAAAAAAAATGTTGAAATTTTACAGGTATCTGTCCCCTTAATTTAGCAGCTTTTAATTACTAACTCTGCCGCCGAACACTGTGTGCCAGAGATTAGAATGAAAATTTATAGAAAACATAAAAAATAAAAACAAAATTCTATGCTCGATTAGTTCTTGTCATAACTGTGGCGTTTCCTGTAAGATTTTCATAAAGAGCTGGATATTTCTTTCAACGCCCTACTTATCTCTGCATAATACTTTCGGATTACGAAATGGATTTCCCTGTACTATAGCAAATATAGTATTCGTAGCCATCGAAATGTATAGGGTGTTTTTTTTAGAGGTTAGGTTTTCAAGTTGGCACTACTTTTTTCGTAGATGGTCTTTTTACAGCTGTCACTTGATTTATGCTCAGTTTGGTTTGCCATTTCATAATGAATAGACTTACACCTGAACAACGTTTGCAAATCGTGCAAATTTATTACGAAAATAATGGTTCGGTTCGCGCGACGCATCGAAGAAAATTTTGTTCAGCGATGAATCTCACTTTTGGTTGAATGGGTATCATGTTTAAAACATAATGGCAAACCCTTATCTTTAGAATAAAGCTAAATTCTTGGCCATAACATAAAATTATATACGTTTTATTTCATCTTGAAAACCTAACCTCTAAAAAAACACCCTATATTTTAGTAGACTAAACTATATTGCATAGAATCTCAGATATCTTAATATTTAATTGATGCCCTTAAAAAAGTTTGATTAACAAAAAAATGCCAAATTTATGAAATCAATCTAACCCACTTGCAGCTGCTTTCATAAATACAGACACAAAATTTGTATTTTCAATGTACAAATAAATGTTCGAATTCGTTATCTTACCAGCAAAGCAGGCAAACAGCCATACTAAAGGAGGTACAAGAACTTAATAAAATTGAAAAAAAGTATGCAGCATATTGTAAGAATCAAAACTCAACAAAATTTTTCAAAACACTTGCCAAATAAATCGATTTATTTACAACAACTCTCACAAATATCGTGCAAAAGCTGAAACAGAGGAGAGACGGAGAAATCAATCTCAAATCTGAACATTTTGACGTCGGTGAGTAAATCTTAAATGCATACTTCACTTTTTATATTTATTTTTATTTGCGAAAATCTACCAAAACTCAAATAAAATGGCAGCTTATAAACTATGCGTTGCCATGTGTTAGTGTTATTATAGTGAACAACATCAGCAACAACATATGAGCAATATGAGCAACAGCCGCTTACGATTTTGCAGCAGCACTCGAGCAATTTCAATGAAATTTGTCTGCCGATAAGAAAAATTTCCTGTACGTGACCTCAAATGATGTGCAGCAGTTGCTAAAATATCTACACATACATAATATAAATATGTACATATATCTATGTTCAAGTATTTGTGTGTTATGTAAGTGCATGTTGTTGTTCTTATGTGTGAGCAATAACATTTTACAACCAATATTTGACCACTAAATGCGCTACTCTGCTTGGCTTTACTTACGTAGCTCTGCTTTATCTGGTTGCTATGCATGTGAGTGTAAGTGTTTGTGCGCAAGCAATTTGCGAGTAGCAGCCGCTGCAACAAGCTAAACGTGGCATGTGGCATGTGGTACTAACAGGCTTATTGTTGGTAGCTTTCGGTCGGCAGGGCATCAAATAAGGAAGTTGGTCAAAAGGGTTTGCAAAAGGCTAAATTGCTTTGCGCAACATGGAATTTCGTCTAGAATTTCGGAAAGTATTTGAACCCGAAAAATGCCAAGATAAAGACAAAGCGAAAGAATATGAAGAGGCCAGTAAGAAATGGCGAGAGAAGCGTAGGCATTGCGTAGTGATGATAACAAGCTTAACAAAAATAATGTTTGGGGAAAGATTTAGAAAAATTGTAAACAGGAAATTAATCAAAATAAAATTATGGGCAATTTTCCCATCCAACTAGTAGTTAAGCGGAGCTTTACGAAGCGGAAAAACTACATTCCAGTTTGAAGAGCACCTCAACTTTTTCAATTTGTTCAACCATCTGATTATGTGATTCAAGTATAGACATTATCGTAAATTTTTCTAAAAGTTGGTTTATTTGTAGGCTTGAGTATAATACGAAGTAAACTGAAACAATTTGAAAAAAATATATACTTTTTAGAGTACCAAAATGTGTTTATGGGGCCGATAAAGTTGATTATGAACGATGACTGTGTTGCCGTTGCGTTTACCGCTTTATGCTGCTGATGAAGCTCATCAGATTTCTAATGTTAAGGCCTGCTATATCAGCAGGCACAGCAAAGAAGTAAAAGCTAATATGCTTTAATCTTAGCCCCGCGCAAACAGGTCAGCTAAGTAGAAGGTGCTGAGAAGATTCCACCTCATCCTCCATACATCCGTCGCAAAAAGGCCTCATGATAATTTCAATTCTCACAGCATGCACTTCATTCACCGTGAGAACACCCATGAAGTTCGAGGGCTGTAATTTTAGCAGCCTCAGAAGATCGCTCGGGTGACCCCAATCCACACGTGGCCAGAAAGATTTCGCGACATTACTAATTTGTGTACTTGCCCTGCACTCGCTGATCGCCCATCTTTCCAGGAGCAGACTACAGGTGGTCAAAGGGATCCTAATCCTCTCTCTTCGGGGCGAAATCACCTCACATGTCCCCTGTCTGGCCAGCTCATCCCCCTAACAGTTTCCCGTAATGTCGCTGTGAGCAGGAACCCAGATGAGCCTCAGTCTGATTGCGCTAGACTAGGAGTAGTTCGAAACAGCCCACTTATTCCAATGAGTGCAGTCCTTTGAATTTTCCCCGGCTGCTTCACCCATGCCATAATGGTATTATAGAGCCAAAAAACAACTCTAGGCAGAAGACCCCATCTTTTGCCAAAGCGCTCTTGCATCCATACAAGGCGATTGTTGCCTTCCTTATTCTCTCCTCATTTTTGGGCTTCCACCCCAGCTTACTGTCAATGATAATACCTAGGTGATTCACCTTGTCACCAACGGAGCGTCTCGTATTGACGGATGTTGAGCTCTGGATATTTTATATTGCCTCGTGACTAAGATGAGCTCCGACTTGAGAGGATTCACAGATAGGCCACAATCCGTTGTCCATCTAAAAACTACGTTCAGATATCCCTGCAGGATATCTACAAATTGTCCTCTAACACTTAGTACTACATCATCCGCGTATGCATTCACCCTGCAGCTCCTTCTCGCCAGCTCCTTCTGTGGCGTAGTGCCCCAACTTACCTGCAGGCGGAAAGAGACTCCACCTCTCTCTGCCACAACTATTAAGAGACTTAGTAATTGCCTCTTGGAGGATATTATTAAAAGCCGCACTCAATGCCGAGGAAGACGCCCTTCGCAAGCTTTTTCTGATACAAAGATTCCCCAATTTCTTGTACAATTGTATGCAGAACCGATTCAATCGATCTGCCTTTACAATATGTATGTATGTTGGGTATGCGACAAACGACCCCGAGGAATTTCGCTTCTTATATGCAGGTCAATAAGTTTCTCAAGTTTCAGCAAGAAAGAAGAGACGCCCAAAGCCCTTAGGGGAGCTATGCGTGCTCTTGCCTTCCTTGGGTATGAAGAAAACCCTCATGGCCCGCCATGATCTTGGTATATAGCCACTGATTATGCAGTTCGCATAGATAAGGCACATCCAACGGCGGGATGCCTTCACAGATTTCCGCAGTTAGGCAGGAATGTTGCCGCCAGGACCAAGCGACTTGAAGGGTCTAAAGGAGTCAATGGCCCAAGCCAGGCACTTATCCAGCAACCAGTCCCGGCTACGAATACAGGTTGGTATGCTTCCTAGGCTGGTGTTACTAGATGCTTGGCTTGTACCATAATGCTCATGGTTGTATGTATTTACAATGCATCTGTTCCCAATCTTCTCTTAACCCTGCTTAAAATATATTTATGTGAAACAATTTCATACTATCTTAAATTCGATTATAAAAATTTAAAGAGATAAATCATAATTGAAGTCATTTTATCAATAATATTTACGATAATTTATTTGTAATTTCACCCAAAATTATAAACTTGAACACTCCGTAAAAAATGAGGCCGTTTAAATTAGTACTGGGTAAGACTCCGTCAGAAAATATGAGATTTGCAAGTGGTCTTTCGATTTCTTTGAAACTTTGGGAAATATTAGTTCTAGGTAAGATACATTCGAGTCTAAAAGGATTTTGAAAAATTTTCAAAATTGAGTCATCTACGCCATGTTGAAAATCGGGACCGTGTTTTTTTCAAAAATCAATATTTCTTGAACTGTTGGATGGATTTCAATGCAATTTACAGACAATATAGAAACAAATAAGTAGTTTAAATTAGTATTATGTTAAAAAAAAAATTTCGAAATTTTGACCAAAAAAAAGTAAAAAAAATTTTTTGAATCAATTTTTAGTTGATTTGGCCAATTTTTTAGATTTTCTGTTATACACGTAACGATTCCTTATGATTTAACCTTTATTTTGAAAAAAAAATTTTATGGTGTATATAATAGTTCTCGAGATATTGCGATTTTAGTGGAAGCGCGCACGCACGGTTCGCGTACGCACGCACGGTTCGCGCTGCGTTATGTGTTCCTGTATGAAGTGACTGGAGCAGACTGCTGCAGGTCTGTGCGCGTTTTTCTACACCCGCGCTGCGTAACCGCGAACTTCACAGTGCGCGCTTCCACTAAAATCGCAATATCTCGAGAACTATTATAGACACCATAAAATTTTTTTTTCAAAATAAAGGTTAAATCATAAGGAATCGTTACGTGTATAACAGAAAATCTAAAAAACTGGCCAAATCAACTAAAAATTGATTCAAAAAATTTTTTTTACTTTTTTTTGGTCAAAATTTCGAAATTTTTTTTTAACATAATACTAATTTAAACTACTTATTTGTTTCTATATTGTCTGTAAATTGCATTGAAATCCATCCAACGGTTCAAGAAATATTGATTTTTGAAAAAAACACGGTCCCGGTTTTCAACATGGCGTAGATGACTCAATTTTGAAAATTTTTCAAAATCCTTTTAGGCTCGAATGTATCTTACCTAGAACTAATATTTCCCAAAGTTTCAAAGAAATCGAAAGACCACTTGCAAATCTCATATTTTCTGACGGAGTCTTACCCTACTACAAAGCTGATCCTGGAGACATCCTCTAAACGTATAAACGTTTATCGAATTTTTGTAAAATGATTGGGCTGTGCTATATGTACTTTGAATTCTGTCCAATTAGCATTTCACTGAAGATTTTTCCTTGACTGGTATTCATGCGTTATCAGCTGTATATGGCTCTATAATCTTCCGTGCGCTTCTTTTAAAGTAGAGGGGTGTCCATATTTTATGTAGATTTTAAGAAGCTCAATATATGTTCTTCTCTTTATAGAGGAGAAGTGTACATAAAAAGTTAAAAGAAAATTCTGACTCTTTCGACAACAAAACTTCTTATTAAGGCAATTATAAGGATTTAAAACTAATGATTAAACATTCAAATGACATTTCTTACAAGGTCTGCCTATTTTAAGCAAAATTCTCATGCTATAGTCTACTACTTCTAAGGAAGCAACAGGCCTGCTTGACTAACAAAATAAATGAAATAAAAATTAGAATTAATGAAATGAGAACAAAACTTATTGAACTTAAAAGAAAGTTAAAAAAAAAATGATTGGTATAGTGAGCTATGTATCAGTGAATTTCTACAAAACTTACCCAAATCAAATACAATTAGCTGCAAATTCAAAGTTCATGCGGTTAAAGCGGCTGCACCAAGTCGACATCAATTGATTTGCTGGATTGTAGAAGTCAAAACATGAACTCATTTATACGAACATTACGCCGGGTCATATTATGAAAAAAATTAAATCTTAAAAATCTTATTTTTTTTAAAGCTGAAAAGGAAAGGGCTTCGTATTCGTGAAATCAATTCACTAGCATAAATAGTAACAGTGGCAGAGGATATATACCTCTCCTTAATAGCTGTTAGTGCTGAGGTTAACTCCTAATGCATGTGTCTTGCTGCTGTCCTAATAATGGGCAGTTTAAAGCCGCTTCCAAATGATTTTTACATTTTTAACTTGAAAAAAAAAACACAACGAATTTGTATAATAAAGGGCCTTCGCAAAAAATTCCAATTACTCTAATTTCAAGCTCAAGCCTTCATGATTTCACCCAAGCCTATAACATTTCTGTTTTGCCTATGAAGGGAGACTTTCAGCTATTAGTCCATAGATGTCGCTAGGAGTGTTTTAAACCCTCCAAAATGTCTTGTTTTTTTCGTCTGTCATCTGTAAACAATATCCAGTTCATTGTTTGTTACGTTTCATACAACAATGCATTTTTGTCGCTCTTAAAAATGTCGAATTTCGTGCCTTCAAACTACGATTTGCGGACATCGTGAAACCACTTGTGAAATGCTGCTCTCCCGGTTCAAAAGGAAGTCTTTCTTGCATCGAATCGTTACGGGTGATGAAAAATTTATGTATTTCTTCTATCCCAAGCGTAAACGTGGTCCGCCCGTCAAAAACAACGTCCAAACCAAATCGCTTCGGCCGCAAGGCAATACTGTGTGTTTTCTGGGATCAGCGTGGTTTGAACAGCGCTATACACCGAAAACGCCCAGAACATGCCGATCGGCGTCACAAAGTACATAATTTTTCTTGATGACAATGCACCGCCACATTGAACAAGAGCGATTCCGGTGGAGACGTACGTTTGGGAACCGCTGGTGCATGCGGCTTACTCACCAGACTTGGCGTCTTCCGATTATCATTTGTTTGCATCGATGGGACACGCACTTTCCGAGTAGCGCTTCAATTCTCACGAAGAAGCCAAAAAATGGCTCGATGATTGGTTTGCGGCCAAAGACGGCCAATTTTTTTGACGCGGCATCCACAAATTGCCTGAGAAATGTGTCGCTAGCGATGGCTATTATTAAAATAAAAAAATAAAAAATAAATAATTGGCGCGTACACTTCTGTTAGGTGTTTGGCCGAGCTCCTCCTCCTATTTGTGGTGTGCGTCTTGATGTTGTTCCACAAATGGAGGGACCTACAGTTTCAAGCCGACTCCGAACGGCAGATATTTTTATGAGGAGCTTTTTCATGGCAGAAATACAATCGGAGGTTTGCCATTGCCTGCCGAGGGGCGACCGTTATTAGAAAAAAGCTTTTATTAATTTTGCTTTCACCGAGATTCGAACCAACGACCTCTCTGTGAATTCCGAATGGTAATCACGCACCAACCCATTCGGCTACGGCGGCCACCCGTCACACCCTTCTCATTATGCGCTGCTATGCGAGGTTTTACTAATACACTGCTAACCCAAAACCAGCTGTGGGCCGGGACATACTAAACGCCTGCTAGTAGCATACATATTTCTAGAGCCGTCTTCGATTCGCTACTTTTTCGCTCGCTATGCGTGGACTCTACTCACTTAAGAAAAAAATTTACATGTGAAAGTCACAACAAAGTTATTCAGTAAGATTCGCCACTAGCGAATATGGTAAATACGTTCATGTCGAACAACTTCTATTGCTTCAACTTTGAGAATCCTCTTTTGGTGTTGCCCGTCGTATTCACACACGATAGCTCCGTTGCATACAATTGTTTGCTTTTTAGTCTACGCTCAAAAACAGCATTTAGAAGAACAAGAACACAAAGGGTTTTGATAGAGCACGAGCATCACAAGTAATGAGTTGAAGCAGCAAACGCGGTCTTACTAATGCTAATTAAGTGCTTCCAACCAAATACTATTTTTGCCAGTCCTTCGAATATCGTGAGTAATGGTGCTGATAACCTTAATCACTAGTCTATAATCTGTTGTTCGAGGAGGTAGGTATTTTTTGCGTTTCATTATTTTTTCAATTCTTTAATATTCGAATTCATTCCACAGGGTCTCCGGTATTAATACTGTGTTTGGGTCAGACGTGCACTGGGTTTGAGAACACAACGACCCTCTAATTCATACACTGGCGCACAGTAGATAGTTACTCGTCTAGTAGCGCGAAGCTCTGAATTGGTAATAGCTGCTTTTAAGTATTTCTAGGCTCTAGGTGAAGATATTGATATGAGAGGTAGAGAGTGCTTATTTTGACTGTCTCAGCTCATATCTGCTGGCTTGGAAAATTGTACAGCACATTTTGAAGTTCTTACAACTGTCCGCAGCCGCCCGACTTTTTTCTAACACATCGGAAGAAAAGTTTGTATAGAAAGTTCGATTTTCTACCTAATTCAGAAGACGCATAAGGGTATTCGACTAAATTTGTATAGGTATGTTATAAAAGAGAGTCTCTATTTTTGCGAGGACCAGCCGCCATTTTGAAAGTTAGACTATCTTGAAATATTTTCGTAATTTTCTTTATCGGTAGTTTTGGAACAACAATTGCAATCGAGGAAAGAAAACTTTTAACATGAAAACTTTGAATAACTGCTATTTTTTGAAGAAATTTTGTGGTATTCAGCTTTATTTCTTATTTAAAAAAATTTTTCTTCGCGTTATTTTTAAAAGTTTACCCACTCTAATCTACAAGTGCACATACATATATATATATATATGGGGCATTCTTTCTGAACGTGAGACCCCCTGCCCCCAGAATAGATTTTGACGAAAAGAGGTCTATGAGGGCTTAAAATGTAGGTAATTATGTTTACTTTCGAAAGCAAAGTGGCACTTTTTGAAATTCAAAATGGCGGATCCAATATGGCGGATTCAATATGGCGCAATTTTGCAGTTCGTGCATCAGATTTATGCTATTTCGTGTTTTCTTTATTTATTTTTAAGTAAAATTGTTGCATTGGATTTAATTTTACATATTTCCAAGTTAATTATTTATTTTTATTGGTCACTGATTATTCATCACTTTTTATCATTCAATTATGATTCAGTTCATAGCATAAATCTGATGCACGAACTGCAAAATTGCGCCATATTGAATCCGCCATATTGGATCCGCCATTTTGAATTTCAAGAAGTGCCACTTTGCTTTCGAAAGTAAACATAATTACCTACATTTTAAGCCCTCATAGACCTCTTTTCGTCAAAATCTATTCTGGGGGCAGGGGGTCTCACGTTCAGAAAGAATGCCCCATATACATATGTACATGTATACGTGGTATGAGTGGGTGATTGCTTTTCCTTAGAAGTGTTTTGCAATTGTCCGAAACTTTGCTTGTTTGCCCAGTTGGCAAGTGTTGAAATCACTCAAACGCAATTTGTTAAAATTAAATTCCTCTTCTGATACGGGCTGCGAAAACAATACCGAGCCAATGTGTATATGTACATAAATATATGTATGTGTGCCGCTGTGATGATATGTTTGAGAATGGAGACTCAAAAAACTATGCACTTACGTATGTATCTACTTATATACTTAGATGTTCGTATGCACTTATGAACATTGCTTGTCGGAACGACCAGTACTGGTTGAGCAAATTTTTTAGGTTCATAACTACAGTGTGAAGTTCACCCGGAATTAGCCGTTGTTTCGTGTGCTTTGAATGAAGTGCCATCGTCCTGTTAAAACCATATTTACTACAAGTTTGCAAAAAATACTTGCTCAAGTCTACAAATACAGTTTCTCGTACCTACTTTTTCACATTCTGGGGAACAATTGAGGCTTATTCTACCATTCGAATGTAGCCCTACTTGCCCAAGACAACAAATACTGCTACTTAACTGAATTTATTTATGTACTAAAATTACTTGCAATTCATTTTTAAGGCGCCCCACATACATGAAACAGTGATTCAAGTAATCGAGTTCTATGCAAATCGATGCGCTCCAAGGCTCATAGGTGTAAACATTAGTGTGAAGTACGCCTTACGCCTAACTCATACGAGTTTTGAAACCTTCAGCAGCCTCCCGTACAATTGTTGCTTAAAATTTTCTTGGAATAATTTAACCCTCTAACTGCTTTTTTAATGAACTTTTATTATAACCGTTTTGGAAAGGGTAAAAAATGCCCATATAGGTAGTAGTTAGAGAGTTAAAATGTACCATAAAAAAATTCCTCGTTGAATTCTACCTGCAGAAGTATGAGGACCGAAATTTTATTTGAAGCTGTTTTATACATGATTTTTTCGATAAATTAGTTCAACATTCAACCAAAATGTTAAAATTTGTACACCCGCTAAAAGAATAATCCGACCCTCTGGACCAATACTGCCTTCGGTAAAGTTGGTCTAGAAGACATCCTCTTTCATAATTCCTAGCATTTGTTCGTGTTGAGTAACTACTATTGGGAGGTGTAAGTGCTCTCAAAGATCTGCATCACTCTTTAAACACTCTATAGTGCCAGTATAGTAACTGAAAAATAACCAAAAACACAAGAAAATCGCAATTATTTTTAACAAACTTGATTCTTATTTTGTTATATATTTTAATTAAAATTTATTATAGTTTTCCTGAAAAACTATCTAACTCGTGATATAGTAGAGTTAGTCGCTACAAACGAAATGAGAACCAGTCCAGCTCCCATACATCGAAATGGAGATGCAATGAAGGGCTCAAATTTTATACTCCAGAAGCAGTGTGGTAGCAAAATATTTCTCAGCGGGTCTCTTCTTGTCTATAAGTAAGTAAATTCGCAAACATCCTTAAATAATTTTTCAATTTATCTGCCAATTAAACGCGCGTTTGTTAACCTATATCAACTTTTTTTGTTTCAATTTTACTCTGCCAAACACTAATTTGCGCTTCTTTTGTAGCACAAATATTTGCAAATACTAAGGATGTGTGTTTGTATGTATGTATATTTTAAATTGCGCCCATTAAACTTTAAGCACGCGTGCCATTAGCAATTTGTCGGCTACACTTTGCAAATTCTTTGTTGCCCATTCTTGTTTTGCCCATTTTTGTTCTGCTTTTGCCCTCTTCACCTCTCGCCCGTCCATGTTTCGCGCATTTTTATAAATTACAACTTTTATGTTGCCAATGCGTACATGTTTCCTTCCGGTTAGCAAGGAGTCGCTCACTTAACGCCCTTAGCTTATCGCCAGTAGTTATTCTCATATGCCACCAAATTGTGCGCTTCGTGCTATGGAATTGGCTTAACGATGCAAGGGCTCGCTGCAAGAATGTACAAGGCGCATTAATATATAATATTTGAACTTAAGGTTGACTATTTGAATTTATCATATATTTACTAGCAGACTACCCGACATCGGACAGTGGGAGTTAAGAGCGATTACAAGTCAAGTGATCCTAATAATTCCTCGCTACCTATACTTGCTAGTAAATACTCAATACTTTTTTCCGAAGCAAGTGTTTGGTGCTTGGTATCGACACTTTTTTGCGGTATGTGCTATATGACAACCCTATAACTATCAATTTTTCATAAATTCATTCCAAAAGTAGACCATAGGAATTTTAATTTGCAGTCAGTTTTTCGTGCTTACTTTTCTTGTAACTTCTGCGTGTATTTGATTTTAAAAGTTGAGACTTTGCAATGCCTCCCATATATTTGTAATGTATTGCAATAAAATGGTGAGACATTTTGTTACTTGAGAAATACTTTTCTCGAAGCAAGAATTGTAATTACTTAGAAAAGAATTCGCCCGTCACACAAACATTTAGAGGAAGGGTTTTTCAGTTAGTTAGTACGATTTTCCTGCGCAATATGTTAGGATAAGTGTACGCATATTAAATTTTGCGCATTTTCCTTTCTAAAATCTAAGGAAAACGGAAAAAAAATTTGTTTGTATTCAAAAAAAAAATTTTAAAAAAAATTTATTTCTGATTTTTATAACTTAAATATTTTACTCGCGCGGTATATTGGTTCCGATACCAAAAGCAAATAAAAGTATCTACCCGAGGGTTGCGTTTTACATTTTGGGACCAATAAGGAAAATATCGGAAAATAATAAGGAAAATAGCTTTATTGTTTTTTTAAATATTTTCAGTGGAACTCAATAGACTTTGCCACTCACAAGTGGACACCTCCAAAACGAGGTATTTAAAGCCTACCACAGGCGTTACAAAACGCTAACCTCTCCTTCTATTTATGATGTCCGAAAAGAAATCATTAGGTGACAAATCAAGGCTGTAACGCGGAAGACCCAGTAACTTGAACTTTTGAAGGCTCAAAGCTCTCGTGTATGAGCCGCTGCGTGAGAGTTCTTACGGCATTGTTGAAGGATGATCCGATTTCCCGATAATTTCTGGCAGGCAAATGATTGTGCGCCACTCAGACTTTACTGTTTTAAGTTTCTCTAGTGGTACAGTTGTGTGATGATCAGATTTTCCGAAAAGGAGGCGATCATTTGCTTTGAGGTGCTTCTCCCGCGAACCACTTTTGTTGGATTAAGCTCGTGTTGGAACACCCATTCTAATGATTGCTGCATCGTTTCTGGCTCATGTGCATATATCTCAGACTCGTCACCTCCAACGATGTCATAGACGTTCTTTGAACTACCGTGGTTGACTTTCTTCAACAAATCTGTACATTAATCACCATGAGTTCTTTTTTGGGCAATTGTCAAATTATGCCGTATCCAGCGAGAACAAATTTTCGTGACGACCAAAGGTTTTATGCTGATCCCACTAATGCCCAAGGATACCATTATCTTGCGATATGTCACATGACGATCTTACGTTATCAATTGTTTCTGGCACAACAACCGTTTTTGTACGGTTTTCACGAAATTCATCTTCCAAGATTCGACGGTCACATGGAAACTCGTTGTACCAGCATTTCACTTTGGCTAAGTGTAGTGCTTCAATGCCAAATGTCGAAGAAAATGGTAATAAGTCTTCGAACGAAAATATTCCTGAGTCAATTCCATCTTTTGGGCGAGATGAATTTTTCAACTCAATGGAGAAACAAACAAAACACCTCGCGTAACAAGATTGTATTGAAGGATCGATAAGTGATTCAGTATTTTAGATATTTGCTTAAGTTTTTCTGAAAATTGGTTTCATGTAAGCTTGAATATAAAAGGAAATAAACGGAAAAGATTTGGAAATCTTGAAATTAATTTTATTTTATAATTTTAAGATTACTTAAGTAGTGACAATTTCGATAATAAATGGAATAACTCATAAAAAATTTGACTACGCTTCAAATGGTCCATCCCCTTAGTCCAATTTTGGCATACTCTTTCCAATGTTTCGGCCGGTATCTCACATATAAATGCGTTGATGTTGTCTTCCAATGGGTTAATTCAAGCAGGCTTGTCTGAATAGACATGAGCTTTAACATAGCCCCACACAAAATAATCTAAAGGTGTTATATCGCACGATCTGGGTGGCCAATTGACAAGTCCGGATCGTGAAATTAAATATTCACCGAACTCGCCTCTCAACAAGTCCGTTGTTAGGCGTGCTGTGTGGCATGTGGCACCGTCTTGCTGAAACCGCAAGTCGTGCAAGTCAAGCTCTTGCATTTTGGTCAAAAAAAAGTTGGATATCATTTCACGGTAGCGCTCAGCATTCATAGTTACGTTACGATTCGTAGCATCTTTGAAGAAGTACGGCCCAATGATACCTCCAGCTCATAAACCGCACCAAACTGTGACCTTTTCTGTGCTCTTGCAATTCTTCTGGCTGATATTCACTCCCATTGATCCAAAAATGAGCTTTGTCGCTGAACACAATTTTTCGATAAAAAAATGGATCTTCGGCCAACTTTCCAAGAGCCCATTCACCAAAAATTCTGAGTTGCGGTAGGTCGTTCGGCTTCAATTCTTGCACCAGCTGTATTTTGAAAGGCTTCACACCTAAATCCTTTCGCAAAATTTTCCACGTTGTTGAGTATCAGAGGCCCAATTGCTGGAAGAAACGGTTCAAAATTGCATTTTATTACACAAAAACTCAATAAGCTATAAAACGGCGTACTTTTCGAAGTATTCTGATTAAAACGCAAAACTTTTGATGGACAGTTTTTTGAATTTTTTTAAGTTTCAAAGTTTTTTAAGCTTATGTTTCAAAAGGTAGTTGAACTATGTTTTCATAAATAAAAAAATATTAAAATTAAATGACGAAAAAATGAATTGTCAACACTTGTTAATAACTAAGTTAGTGCATAGACCGCAAAGCATAATAGGCAAAGCATTTCCGGACACTTTCAAGCCTACAAATATGGCAATTATAAAATGGTTTTCAAATAAAGGCGGCATATTGCAGTTTCTAAAGCATAAAAAAGATATGTAAAATCAAAAGTAACCCTAATATGAATGAAGGCCATAGTTAAAGCTATACTGGTTTTTAACAGCAGGGATTACATTAAAAAGGAAAACGTTTTTTTTCTTGTTGTAGTCCTTCTAATTTAAATAACGACCTCCTATTTGACTTTCCGGAAAAATAAGTTTGCAATGATTAAGATTTCCTTATGCCTAGAAGGTGGTTAATATTGTACCTCGCACATCTTCACCTTTCGACCAATTAGTATGCTGCATGCCTCATGAAAGGTTTTGGAAAACTACTATGAACTTAAATTATGAATTATCTGACAAACTTAAGTCTGTGACTCCAATATTGCAGGGTCTGGCACTCGACTTGTAACCAATTAAAAAGACCGTAAATTTAGTTTGAAAAATTACTTTTATTCAATTCAAAGTCAAAAATGTGCAAAAATAATACAAAATTAAGAATCAATTAACTTTTGCTCGATATGACCACCTTTTGCCTTGACTATGTCCTTGAGACGGTTGAGACGGTGGTGCAAACGGTGGATGCTGCAACTTCAATTCATGGGTTATAGTTATTTTTAAAATGCTCTTGTGATACGGTGCATTGTCCTGATAAAAAAGAGTTTTTTCTTTTGCAAACTGGTCCTTTTTTCACGTTCATATTCAGAACTTATTGTTTTACCAGTTTTCAAGTAATCTACAAAAAAAATTCCTTTCGCAACCCAAAGAACTGATGCTAACACCTATTTGGCCGATTTCTGGACACGAACTTGTTTCGGAGCCGAAGAACAAAGTTCACTCCACTCTTTAGCCTCTTATTTTGATTTAGGATTATGGTGATAGACCTTAGTCTCATATATAGTGATAAAACGATGCACAAAATCCATTTTATCTTTTCGAAAATGCTTTAAATGTTGCTGAGAAAAACGTATTCGAATGTGTTTTTGTTCCATTGTTAACGAATGCGGCACCCAAGGTGCACGCAGCTTTCTGAAACCCAATACTTCAGTCAAAATATTGCTTACACCGCCTAATCAGATACCTAGGACTTCTACTAAATTCATTTCAGTCACTCGATGATTTTCCAATGCGATGTCCTGTATTTTTCCACGATTTCTGGTGTTGCTGGTTTTGGTCGTGAATCGGCTTCGGCTTCACACAAGCCGAAGCGTTTAAATTAAGCAACCATTCACTCCACTGTACTATCATAATTGACGACAAAAAGTCCTTATACACTTTCAACATTTGTTCATAAATTTCCTTTCCTTTTAAACCTTTGAAAAATAAAAATTCAATCACTGCATGATACATTGTAGAAAATGCTGTGACACGTCGATACTAAATGGCTTGTAAACAAAGAATGAGTTGGCAAATAAAAATTCAACTTCACTTACTCTAAATCTCGTGATATTCTTCAATCATTATACATATATAGGGATATCCCTGTTGGTGCCCTTTTAGTGTTTAGATCAAAGAGCTTGGAGTAATTTATGACTCTAATTTTCTTGTTCAAGTCATATTAATTGTTTCATCTGAAAATCCGACTCAATGTCGGTCTTTGTCAGACGCAAAAGTTCAAACTTCTCAGACATTTACACGATTTAATTACTGTTTACCACGTTAGTTCGGCCCTGGTTCATTTATTTGGAGACCTTACCCCAATTTGCCATCACAAGGATAGATCGATTTGCACTAAGTCTAAGTATGGTACCCAAAACTATATTTTCTAAAATCACGTATCATACTTTGGAAGCGAGTTATAAATAAAATAGTTCTGAAGTAAACTTGATTGCGGTTTTTTAAGATCTTGCTGGAGACGAACATTTTTGTGACACTACAATCCTCTCAAAATATATTTTCAATTCTGGGGGGTAACTGCAAAGTTTTTCTATTGCATGCGGCCGGACCCGTTCAACCTTCCACCTATTGAGATAACCATGGCACACTTTTATGAACAGACCCGACAAGCTTTAGTTGCGCACCCCATTTTAGTTACTCATTGCAGTTCAAAGACTTCAATATTTTCCTGCTTTAATGGAGTGCGGAAGTAGTTCCGTATTTCCGAAAAAATAGTTACGCGACTTTTAGTGGCTATTGAAAAATGCCCATATCAAATTGTTCGCAATATGATGTTGGTCCCTGTGTGAGTATGTGGTGTACAGAAGAACATATATTGTACATATGTATGTTTGTGTGTGTTCACCAGTTTTTGCAACACTCTTTACACATCCTCCTCGGTAGCAAAGATTATTTTAGTTTGTACAGCCAGACAGTTTCCATTTTCACTTTCATTTTCAATGCCGCTACATTCCCGTTTTTTTGCTTTCACTATGACTCAACAACAGTTGTAGGTATGTACGAGTACATATATCTACGTTTTTGGAGTTTTAAGGACCAAAGCCATGTGAATAAACATACATTTTTTTTCTATTATTTTGGCTAAGTTTTCGGATATGTCCTCACTTTCGGGAAACGTGTATCTCTTTGCCACTGCCTTTATTGCTGTTCTCCGTCTACAACAGCTTCTACAGATGTGTTTGTTAATATTGCTGGTGTTTTTGCCGAACTAGCAGCTACTGCTGCTATTTTAATTCCGTTTTCAGCGGCGCTGTTACAAGATTACGTTTTATGTTTCCGTCTCCGGCATTCCTGTTCGGCCTTATCCGTGCCGTTAGAGCTTTTGACCGACTAGCTGGAATTTTTGTTGTTGCTTTGCTTGTTTTCCGAGTGCTTGGTTTTTGCTTTTTCTGCTTCCTCTCTTATTTTATTTGCTCGTTGGTGGCAATTGTAGTGCCACGACACCAAAATTTATTCGCTTCATGTTGCAGCATCGGAGTCTGCGTTACTTCGTTCATATATTGTATTTGTTGTTTTTTTTTGTTACCATACACTTGTTTTCATGCTATTTCCAAAATTGTGTTATTGTTCTTTCTTTTTCACTGGCATATTTGCTTGAGCTTTTTGTGACTAAATTTTTCATGAGAACTCTGCAGCCCTTTTCAGATAGTCACTGATCTTTCCTTTTTCGCTCACTTTCCTTCTGCCGCTTCAAGCTCTCATTGCAGCATCATTTAGTGGTCTATTGGTTGCATTCGTAAGGATGTGGCACATAACAAGTTGCGAGTATTAGTATTAGCTGAAACTGATTGTAGCTCTACTCAGTCTGAACTTACTGAGCCAGCAGCATTAGCGTGTTTCGGTTTTTTGGTTTTGATCTGAGGAGAGACGTTTTTATTGCAACTTCGGAGCTTCTAACCTTTTCCGTTCTTTAATGTGTCCGCTAATGCTGTAGTTGGTAGTTAAGTTCTTGTTATTTCACTTGTCACTAAAGCTCTTGTTTGCATTATTTTGCTTTGCTTCTGCGCCAGCTGGATCTGATATTGTGAATGAAAAGTAAGTAAGGAAGACTAAATACGGTCCGGACCGAACTGCACATTTTGCAATAGTAGAATTTTTTTAAGGAGCTAATGAGGACGGGCAGAAATTTAGTCGTTACTTACGAAAAGTTGTCGTCTTATTTTTCCGATCCCAACAATATTTATGTCAGATCTAAAATAGGTGGAGAGCAAGCAATACGTTTTCTTTTTCTTCGGATGGTCTGAGTTTACGTTGTTATGTGTGCGTTGCTTCAGCTGTGTTTTTCCTTTTGCTATTGTTTTTGTTACCTACTGCGATACGTTAACTAATATAGCTCGTCGCTTGACGTTAAAAAAAAAATTTAAATCTTTCTCAGAGTTGTGAAAATAATTTTAAATAATTTTAAATAATTAAAAATAATTTTTTTTTGTTTTTTTTTTGTATTTGGAAATTACTTCCCTTAGTAGTTTGCTTATGTTGAATATACTTTGAACATAAGCAAACTATTAAGGAAGTAATTTGTAATTTGTAATTTCCAAATACAAAAAAAAAAACAAATCAAATTTACTAGTTTATGGGCGTCTAAGATCTGGTCATATAGGTGGATTTGTGTATTTAAATACGATGTTGTCATACCACTCGACCGGCGATTTGTTGTAATGGTATGATGAAAAATCAGGCAGTCAATTTTCACAGTTAAGCAACACCATACAAAAAATTGCTTTCCGAAAAGTACCAACCGGAAAGCTATCGGGTATTATTTATTAAATGCACTAACTTAGCGGCAATAGGTTAAAACTTTTTACTTCAGCTTCGTTTTTAATAAAAAAATTGTTTTCTACTATTAAAGAAAATGTCAAAATGTCAAATTTACAAAGGTGAACATCATACGAAAGTAAATATAGGTGGTAATAATGAGCCAACGGTAATTTTTGTTTTCAAAGGTCAGGCCAAGGAAAGCAGGTGTTTGCTAAGTAGCGACATCTAAAAATGTTCAGCTACAGAAAAAATGTATCAGCTGAATAAAAGTTAGGGGTTCTCTTGACGATGAAAAGACGGCCAGATATGTCAGAAGTGCTTTAACGAAGGCTAAAATTTTGGCACAAAAACGAAATTTTCCACTGAGGTCGTAATTTGTTTTACGCGGGTTTAGAAAAACAGATCAAACTATCGTCCCTATGTGTAGTTTAACCATAAATATAATTCTTAGAATTTATCTAGCAGTAGAGGTAATTTTGATGATTTATGGAAAACTTTTCGATGGAGGAACATCACATAGTGAGGGCATTGGAAATCTCTTAAGGCAAAAAGTAAAAAACGAAGATTCTGGTTTATCGATGTATACTAGGTGTAATTATATATAACTATATTTGGTAGTGTAGGTTTCAGCATATCGAACCATATTTCAGTATCGCTCTTACTAGAAATTAATTTGTATATCAACCAATATTTTCAATTTCAATATCGTTCTCAATATTATACTCTAGTTAAAAAATTGATTTGCATACATATCGATCCCCGCCAGTTCTAATAGTTGTATGTGCTTAAAATATAATTATACCAAATTTATAAACTTTTGCTTAGACAATGCCTTCTTGCGGGCTCTCTTAAGCTCGTGCGAGTTTTTCGTCTTCGGTCACCTCCAATAAAATTGTCTGTTTAAAATACCCGTATCTGTGGAACGGTTTGACCCTTCACTGCCTTTTTTAATAAATTTTCGTTATTAAGAGTGCACAAATGCCCGTTAAGGTAGGAGGAAGGGGTTAGAATATACAAATATTACTACAAAAAAAATTGTCTTTAATTACTATTATCTGTCTGAGTCTAAGAACAGAAATAATTCGCGGTTTTGTCCAAAATTTGTATGGCGTAGACCGCCACTTAAACCCCCAATTTTGCATAAGAGCGTACAATTGTTGGCCTATGCCGATGATATCGACATCATCGGCCTTAACAACCGCGCTGTTAGTTCTGCCTTCTCCAAACTGGATAAAGAGGCAAAGCGAATGGTGGTGGTGAACGAGGACAAAACGAAGTAGCTCCTGTCATCAAACAAACAGTCGGCGCACTCGCGTATCGGCACCCACGTCACTATTGACAGTTATTTCGAGGTTCTAAAAATGTCTTCGTTTATTTAGGAACCAGCTTTAACACCGATAACAATGCCAGTCTTGGAATCCAACGCGGAATCTCTCTTGCCAACAGGTGCTACTTTGAGTAGCAATTAAGTAGTAAAGTCCTCTCCCGACGAACAAAACTAACACTCTACAAGACTCTCATCATGCCCGTACTAACGTATGGCGCAGAAGCGTGGACGATGACAACGTCCGATGAAGCGACGCTTGGAGTGTTTGAGAGAAAGATTCTGCGTAAGATTTTTGGACCTTTACACGTTGCCAACGTCAAATATCGCAGGCGATGGAACGATGAGCTGTATGAGCTTTACGACGAAATAGACATAGCGCAGCGAATAAAGATCCAGCGGCTACGTTGGCTGGGTCATGTCGTCCGAATGGATACAAATGCTCCAGCTCTGAAAGTATTCGATGCGGTATCAGCTGCTGGTAGCAGAGGAAGAGGAAGGCCGCCGATCAGCAGGGGAAAGAAATGACTAGCGCGCTTTGCTTAACTCGGCCAAAATCGCGTAAGCGGTTTTCGCTCCAATTAAGAAGAGAAGAAGAGCTGCCGTAAAAAAAAATGCAGACCCCTGAAATAGCACTGCTATCGAAAAAGTTGATTCTAATGATATTCTCGTTTATAATTATTAGTTTTTGTTCATGTTGAGCAACATTTTTTTTTTAATTTTTGGATTGTGTTTTACTCTCTACTATTTTTTTTTATCAATACTTTTTTCAAAAGCCCATTATTATGTGGCCTGTGCTAAAGAAATTTTGTATACTTTTTGCGCTGCCCTGAGCAAAACAAAGTAAGTGCTATGACCTTGGTTGGAAGGCGAAAACGCCATCAATGAAATCCTGTATGAAAAATAATTTGCAGATAAAATCAAGTTTGTTACTTTAATCTTTCGTTTTTAGTTTAATAATTTGAATTTTCCCATTACATATATTCACTTTTTGTCGATCTTTTGTGCTTTTTTAAAACATTTTTTCTACATATTTTCCATCATACCGCAGCACCAGTTTGCTGTAAAATGAGAATCAGTGCAAAAAAACAGCACACAAATAAAATTGCATACGTTTTCTGAGTTAAATGGCAGAAAAAGAATACAAATAACCACAAAATACAAGCAAAGAAGAATCAATGCATAGAACAGCAGCAAAACAATGCGAAAGCTAGCGAAACGTATCAAGTGCTACCAATACTCGTGCCAGTAGCAGGTTTAAAAAATGACGGAGCAGTCGAAAAGAGAAGAGCGCAAAAAATCATTGCATAATCAAAGGCGCAACAGCAATGACTTCGCTGAGCGCTGGGGTAAATTGAAATTTCTAAATGATATACCAAATAAAAAGGAAAACAAAACAAATAAATAAAAAAAAGAAATATCAAAAATAAATTGCATTGTACACATACGCATACATATGTGAAATTGCACATACACACAAACATGCATACATACATATAAACTTTTGCATTCGCATGTTTACAAAAATAAATAAATGTATTCATATTTGTATGTGTGTAAGAACTTATTTGTATGCGCATGGATTTGCTAAAATTGAACCCGCTCTCCTCTGCTTTTGTTGGAGTTGGGGGTGAAGTATTTTTAATTATACCGCTGCAGGCTATAAAAATTTACGTTTTTCTACTTTTGCTTTCCTGCCACCTCGTCGAATGAAACCGATGGACGTACCCACAAAGCGTCTGGCTAGCAATACGAGCTGACATACATACATACATACGCACACATACACACAAGTAAGTTAGGTGGCTTGAGGGACAGTAGTTATGCTACTTTTTAGTTTTTATTTTCGGTTTGGGGAATCTGTGTATGTAGTACATGTGTTCATGTAGGTGTACGGTATGCATTTGCAATGCTTGTAAATATACATATGTACATATATACATATTTATTTCTACGTGTGTATGTATGTGAATTAACATATACATATGTAGTTATTTTAGCATACGGTGGCTTGTCTAATTTGTGTAAAACAATTTTCAACCGCATTGGCAAAACATGAAAGCAGACTCGCTGAGGTACTCTCTCCGCTTTGCCAAGCCGCTAGCAGCAACAACAGCAACAACAATTAATAAAAATAAGCAAAACAATAACAAAGACGTATTAGTTGGAATTGAATAACAAATTGGAATCGAACGAATCTGCACGAATCGAATTGCAATGCATTAAGCGTCGTCTCTACTGCCGCTGCTGCCAAACGCCCGCTTCACCGCTTTCGCTGCTGCGCCTGTGCTCTTGTGGCTGTGGTGAACATCTCGTTTGAATTTATTTCATTGATGGTGCCCGCGGGCCATGTTGGGATTATCAATTCCATGCTCTCTTGTCGATTCGATTTTATGTAATGCATACTCGCACACCCCCGTACTCGTACAATGTATACACCCACATCTACTAACATTTGTATTTATGTCTTTCATGTGATGCGTATTTCCATTTGCATATGTATAAACATATCTCAAAACAAATAAACGAAATTAAAAGCGATTTCAACAACTAAATGATAGCGAATTTTCCTAGTAGTGCACACTAATACATATACGTATGTATGTATATGAATATTAGGGTGGTCCTTAACTATACGAAGAACATTTTTATATCTGGTTTCCTCAACCTTAACACCTACGTCGTATGCTACAAAAGTAGGAAATATCACATAAATTTTAGAACCGATTGGAGACAGTTAAGGCGTGTCTCACAGGAATTACCCTTCGAAGACTCAGAAAGCTTAAAATATTATTGTTTTAATCTAGTACCCAAACTCAATTTTATTACACATGCATACATACAGGGTTGGATTGAAAAGTAATGAGCCTTCCCGCGCGGAGCGTCTGCCAAGCGATCAACCGAATCGGCTGTCAACATCGCTCCGCGCGTGAAAGCTGTTTTAAAAGTGTGTTAGGATTTTGCAGTGGCGAAAATGCAGCGATCGTTGGAGCAGCGTTACTCGATCAAATTTTGCGTAACGCTAAACAGTTTGTATCTCCAGGAAGCACTGTAAACGCGGCATTTTACAAAGAAGTGCTCCTTCGGCTGAAAAACCGCGTCGCCCGGGCTTGGCCGGACCTTGTCAACAATTGGACCCTTCATCACGCCAATGCGTCGGCGCACACCGCCATCCTCTACACCTCTACATTGGCCGTCGATGGGGGTTCCGGTACTTCCCCACTCTCCCCACAGCCCAGACCTGTCCCCTCCGGACTTCTTCTTGTTTCCGCGCCTGAAAAGAAAGCTGAAGGGGAGGCGTTTCGACTCCATCGAGGCGATCCAAAAAACTGTGACAGCCGAATCGAACGCGATGTATTGTCGCTGAAGGGTCCTATTTTGAAGAATATTAGTTGGTTTAATAAAACTGCTTAAAAAAATAAGTAATGAGCCTTATTTTTCAATCAAACCCTGTATATAGTCGAAGCTATCTCTTTTGAGTTTTGGTTACGATGTGTTTAATACAAAGTGGTACAAACGTGTTTTTTTTTAATAATTTTGTATATAATTTGTCTAATATAATATTTTGTAATAAAAACAAATGGTATTAAAAGAGGAAATCTTTATATTGACTTTTATGCCCTACATTGCTTGTCTCTTTGTATACTGGTTAGTTGACTAGTTGTCTAGTTTACTAAATTGTCTAGCTCTCACAAGTGTCGAATATGATTGCGGTAAGTTCTGGATATTCTAGCAGGTTGAAATCCTTCTTATCCAGAACTGATCCCGACATAGCAAACATATGTCCGGCATGTCAAGGCACCCCGCACGGCATTAACCACCTCTTCACATGACCCTTAAACCCTACTCATCTAACACCCCTCTCCCTCTGGACTCAACCTGTCGAAACAGCATGTTTCCTGAGCCTACCCTAAGATGAGTTAGACCAAGACTACCGATGATATACCCTACATTGACGGGGCTTGTATTACTGCTACTACAACAACAATTGACGTACGATGCCATTTACAAAGGTTATAAATCCTTTTTCTTTTAAACAAAACATATTTAAAAGTATCTAAAATTTACAAGGCCAGAACAAAATTTTTTCTATAGTCTCTGTATGCTTTTTTTTGTTAATATTTTCTCTTCACTAGAAATACTTCACTACTATTTGACATACGAGATGTAATTAAAGAATTGTGTAAGAAATCGAATTAAGTGCTCAAAAACACTTTAAGCGTGGACAGTGGCATACGGTGAGAGTACTTTGAGTCAAAAAATGTTAACCAGTGGTTCAAGCTTTTCACAGAAGGTCCAGAAGATGTGAATGTCGACACTCCCTCTGGACGCCCCAGTAAATCAACAACCGATGAAAATGTTGAGAAAGGGAAGCAAATTGACTAAAAAGGAGTTCTCACCATAAGGTCGTACGGTAAACAAGGAGTATTACCTTGAAGTTATACAGCGTTTGCGTGTAGCAATACGAAAAACCGTCCGGGCTTGTGGAAAAAATATTCATGTATTTTTCATCGTGATAATGCACTCGTTCACTCATCTTTGCTTATGACAGATTATTTGGCAAAAAACAACACCGTTATCATGCCTTAGCAAATTGAGGAGATAAAAACCGAATCGCTGTGAGAGCTCAAGGACATACCAAAAAGTGTATATCAGAACTTCTTCGAGGATTGAAAAAAACGCTGGCACAAGTGTATTATATCTGAGGGGGATTACTTTGAAAGAGATAAAATAGAACTTTATGAATAAATAAATATTTTTTGAGAAAAATAAAAATTCATCTAATATTTTGAACACATCTCATACTATAGGTTTACAAATCGTGAATATATAAATGTACTCCAAAGTTCCCAAAGTGATTCTGCTGAGCACTTGCACAAACGATGTTCGGTAAGGGTTCAAAGGCCCACAGGTAAGATTGGAGTGTAGAACGTTAGTCTAAGGACATAAAGTGGCTGTAAGAGGTGGCTCCGGAGCAGAATTTTGCTAATATTGTCACGGAGAGTTGGCACTCTTGCAACTAAGGGCAACTCTATTTGGTTACAAAACATACATACAAGCAAGTACAGCTCAGAGATGAGCACTTCTATAGTCCGTCATTCATCTAATGTCTACCAAAGCTTTTCATAGATTGTTAAGACTTGTAGAATATAGGAGAGGTGAATGAAATTTAAACACATAATTCATCTACTTTACCATGCTAATTGGTTTAAACACTCTGGCTTAGGTGCTCTGCCATTGTGGTATGCTTAAAATTTTTAGGCGCAAATGATTTTTGCCTCGCAATTATTCTTTAAGCTTTTAGTAAATTGCAAACGCTTGCGTTCAACGAATGAAATGAGGAGCGAATATCCCGTTTCACTTAAACATAGCAAAACGAATGACAATTAATACACCAAATATAATACATATATCATAAGTCCACTTACGCTTTACTTTAAAAACATATCATTTCAAGTGGTGTCAATCAAAACTATGTAAACTCAAAATCGATTGGTCACGCCTTAATACACTTGCCAACATGCTGATGCAAATTTGCGTTGTGCTATTTGCTTGTTTTGCAATAAATTCATCGGTTTTACTCTTGCACCCGTTCGCTGTTATTGAAACGCTTTTGCTACGGCGCTTTGATGGTGGCCCCCAAGGAATCCTACAAAATACTCCGGTTACCAATGATCGTTTCGGAATAAATTTGTTAAAGCAAATAATCACACACTAACAACTCTCGCGCACACATACATATGCACATATGTTTATATGTCTATTACTCCACAGGGCATATTAAATAAATGCATAAACAGCTAAATAAACTCTGCAGTTAAAAATTCACACAATTTCAGTTAGGAGTAGTTTAATAAAACTCATCTCGTAACTGTATGCAAATGGGTACAGAATGAATGCAGAGTGGAGCAGCTATGAAGGTTTTCAGCTTGGCGCCTTTCGTGGAGCCGTTAGTTATACTACGATTAAGTTTATGATAAACAATTACTGGGCATGCGGAGCTAGTTAAAGACTTGGTTGATAGTTAAAGACTTGCTTGTCTTTGAAAAAATATAAAAATTTATTTTTATGAATTTAATTTTAGAGTAGTTCTCAACACTATGCTAATACTGGAGTGACTGTCAACACATTTGACAGTTGTATTTATACATATGTATACCTCATCTTACCGTTTCAGATATACGACTTGTATATTAGTTTATCTATCATGTTTATCTTATATTTTTCTTACAATATGTTTATCTTTTGGTATTTTTAAAATATGCTTGGATTTGTTCAGCCCTGCATGATTATACCTAGAATTTACTTAACTATTTTTATTTATTATTTGTGAATGAAATCATTCCTTAACTCTCCCTACCTTGTTCTTGCCTAAATAATTTTTAAAGCTATTCACTCTACTGTAAATATTGCTGCATTTCCTTATCTACGTCATTTATTTTACTTGTATATTGTTTGGTCCATATAGGATCTTTTGTATCTGTCCGTATGCTAGCTTCAATTCTTGTGGTGAAGGGTAAGTGTCCTATGACATTATTGTCCTTCATTAACCTATCGATTTCTGCTCTGTACGTGTGTATCCCTATAGTGTAATTTGAATGACTTTTTTCACTAATTTCCGACTTTCTTAATACCTCCAATGTCATCTTGTTAAAATTTATTACCGCGTTCAATTTCTTTATGCCATTCTATCCTAGTATTAAATCACTCTACCTGTCTATCTGTCTACCTGTCTCTACAATTGTGCAAGAGTTGTCTTCTTCGGATGTTAAGTTGTTGTTCCGCATGAGTTTTGGTTGTTGGTATTGATTGGTGAACTGGTCTTTTCCAATTCTGGAACTCGTGGTCTTTTCCAGTTATTATTGTTTCTATTCACGTCGTAGTAGTTGTTTTGATGCTGAGTTGGTTGCCTGCATGTTGTGTTTCCAGACGTTATGTCCATGGGTTCTGGTTTTGGTAATTGTGATGGCGGCTGGTTATATGTAGTTGTATTTCTGCTGATACATGGGACGTCTCTGGTGATGTTGTTTCTCATAGTAGTGTTCATTGTTGGTTGGATGAATGTTCTGTTGTGCATAGCCTAGACGTAACTTTCGATGTTCGTCATCGTGCACTTACTTTAAAAAGGGTTCCGAAGAGCATGCAAATTTCTGATGAAGATTGCTTTCGAAATAACGTGATCGGCTCCACATAAGGAAGGAAGGTTCAACAGAATTATACTCAAGGGTGTTTCTATGAAGACTGCAGAAGGCTAGCGTATTTTTTGGAAAAATTGGTCAAAATCCATTTTTTGTCGAAAAATATGCAGCACGTTTGGGATGGTCTCGAAGTGCGCAAATTGTATAGTGTACGACTGCAGAGAGATAATATTCCCCAATGGATACAAATGCTAGATTTCTCTGATCCTATGACTTTAAGAGCGCTGAATGTTTCGTTGGTACGTAGTTTCCTAGATTATTGTTGCATAATTGGGAACCCTTACTACGAAATTCAATCAAATAAAATAAAAAAGTGGAAAGAATGTTTACTAAGTTGATATTATCCAAACTGGATTGACCAAATGGTTATCTGGATTATTTGGGTAAGCCTAAACTGGGTAGGCTTACAGAGCTTATCTGATAAAAGAAGCTAATTTTAAATAATGTTTAAATACGGAGTCCTTAATCGTTTAGCAGAATGTAGTGAGATTTACTAGCATATGCTAAACCTTCATTATCCTAAATGTGATTCGAGACAGGCTAGAATTTTTACAGTCGCTGTACATAAATCTAATTATGCATATAATAAGCCTATATCTGTTAGGTCGTTCGTAGCGTTTTTATATTTACTTTTATTTTACAACAATTTGTTTTCTGTTTGGCATTAATTCATTCATTCAATAGGACTCTTTCTGCTCTACAAAACTATGTTCATTGTATTTTTGAGCTAATTAAATTTTTATTAGTTTTAAGGGAACTGGGAGGGCATGGTGAACTAGGAAATGCCCCGCTACATTACGTGAATGAGGCTATTCGACTGTAAAGACCTGCTCGACGTGGTTAAACCATACTCTTTCACGACTACGCCCATGTTGCACAAGTCATCAAAGCCGCACTCCATATTTTCATGTCAAATCATATGAATGGCGTTACCTTCGATAACAATAGAGTCCTTAAAAATTGGCTCAACAACTTCGTTGACCCCAGACCAGACGATTTCTGGCCGAACGGCGTCAACAAATTGGTCGAGAGGTTGAGAGAGGTTGTAAACAGCATCGGCGAATTTATTATTGATTAACTTATTGATATAGTTGTTGTTTTTGTCTAAATTATAAATATTCTCCAGGAGGCCAATAGGTCATGGAGAGAAGAAATACATGTGTTGCGACCAGGCTAATTTGACCGCAAGTATGTAGATAGGAGAAGATCGGAAGAGTTGCTTAACCTCTCAAGAGTGAACTACTCGAAGGTCGTGGCTTCTGTCACCGGTCATTGGCTGTTAGGTAGGCACTCTTCTAGGCTAGGAATATTTTTGCATGAATACTACAGAAGTTGTAGAGACGAGGAAGAGGAAGAAACAGTAGAACACTTCCTTTGTAACTGACCAGCTTTAGCTTTCTGAAGCCGGCTTGATACTCGTTTAAAATACTGTTCCTTTCAGTCCAAGAAGTTATTCTTTCGGTAATTATTCCCATCATAACTTTAGCAAAGCCGTTCATGAATGAAATTCCTATTCAGGATCTTCTTTTTTGAATATAGGAAATACTACTTCTTCTTCTTAATTGGTGCGATAACCGATTACGGGATTTTGGTCGAGTTTAACAAAGCGCGCCAGCCGTTTCTTTCTCGTGCTAACCGGCGCCAATTGGACACACCAAGTGAAGCCAAGTCCTTCTCCACCTGATCTTTCCAACACAGAGGAGGCCTTCCTCTTCCTCTCCTACCACCAGCTGGTACCGCATCGAATACTTTCAGAGCGGGAGCGTTTGTATCCATTCGGACAACATGATCCTGCCTGCGTATCCGCTGGTCTTTATTCGCTGCACCATGTCTATGTCGTCGTAAAGCTCATACAGCTCATCATTTCATCGCCTGCGATATTCGCCGTCGCTTACATGCAAAGGTCGAAAAAGCTTGCGCAGAATCTTTCTCTCAAACACTCCAAGCGTCGCTTCATCGGATGTTCTCATCGTTCGCGCTTCTGCGCCATACGTTAGGACAGGCATGATGAGAGCCTGGTAGAGTGTTAGTTTTGATCGTCGAGAGAGGACTTTACTACTCATTTGGCTACTTAGTCCAAAGTAGCACTTGTTGGCAAGAGAGATTCTTCGTTGGATTTCAAGGCTGACATTGTTATCGGTGTTTTTGCTGGTTCCTAAATAAACGAAGTCTTTTACAACCTCGAAATTATAACTGTCAACAGTGACGTGGGTGCCGATACGCGAGTGCGCCGACTGTTTGTTTGATGACAGGAGGTACTTCGTTTTGTCCTCGTTCACCACCAAACCCATTCGCTTTGCCTCTTTATCCAGCTTGGAGAAGGCAGAACTAACAGCGCGGTTGTTAAGGCCGATGATGTCAATATCATCGGCATACGCCAACAATTGTACGCTCTTATAAAAAATTGTGCCTGAGCGATTAAGTTCTGCGGCTCGTACGATGCTCTCCAACATCAAATTAAAGAAGTCACTCGACAGCGAGTCACCCTGTCTGAAACCTCGTTTGGTATCAAACGGCTCGGAGAGGTCCTTCCCAATTCTGACGGCGCTGCTGGTGTTGAGCAACGTCATCTTGCATAGCCGTATTAGTTTTGCGGGGATACCAAATTCAGACATCGCGGCATATAAGTAACTCCTTTCCGTACTGTCGAATGCAGCTTTGAAGTCGACGAAAAGATGGTGTGTGTCGATTCTCCTTTCATGGGTCTTTTCCAAGATTTGGCGTATCGTGAATATTTGGTCGATGGTAGACTTTCTAGGAAATACTACGCTGGTTCTAAAAACCTCATCTACTTTGCATTTTTCGTAAAGATTTGTGTAAGCACTTGCCATAGCCGTAATGAAAGTATCGGGGGCATTTTTTAAGAAATCGTAAGGAATTCTGTCAATCCCTGGAACTTTGTTTATTTTACCTTTGTTTAGCACAGATCTAATTTCGTCTTGTGAAAAAAAACTGCCTCAGAACATCAGTACATAGAGCGTTCACTTTTTTATGCTCGCGCCTTGTTTCATCATTAAGTACACTTGTGCAGAACTAGTCCGTTTACAATCCAACTGACTGTAGGGAATACTCGCCCACTCACATTTTCATGCATGTGAAACTATTGCAGCAAATTGAATGCGAAAATAAAAAAAATCAAAATAAATGAGTGTTAAAAAATATTTCAGTAGATACGCGTAATCGAGATTGAATTGTATATAATAAAAAGATGTTTTCCTCATTTTGTTGTTAAAATAAATATTTATTTTATAATGCTATCAATTTGAAGATATGAAAAAATCATTCAACCAAATTGTGGGCACTTAAAATTTATTTGCTGTATCAAGTGGTATTTTAGCATTGGAAATAGAAAAGAGGGCTTGAGGTTTTGTATGGCGTGTAGTTAGGCGTAGTAGGTACTCGAGTGTTATGAGTGCGATGAAATGTTCCAAAAAGTCGCTTTAAACAAGTCATGTAGAAATTAACTAAAAATGCAATATGTTTTAATTTAAGCCATATTAAAATTTTATTCCACTAGCACTTTTTTAAAAATAATTCATTTTCATGGTGAAGTAGTCGATGGAGTTCCGTATGAAATCCCACCAGCAAGGATATACCCAAGGGTGGGTTTTGGGATTTCAAAACAATATACATACATACCCACATATGTATGTAGCTTGAAACTAATTGTCATATCCAGGAAGGGAAAGTAGTTAAAGTTTTTTTTTTAATTTTAACTAAAACAATGGACATATTTATTTTATTATTTTAACTAAAAAGTGGGCATATTTATTTTACAAATTTTAATTAAAAAAATATTTCGTTCCGTTTAATTGATGCTTACAAAGTCTAGCTTTACTCACATATATTTTCCGTGTGGCCTACTGTAATCTACAATGTTTTTATCTTTCGACTTTTCCAGTACAAACCATACAAATATTTGAAACTTTAATTTAACTTTTTTGGCTCAATTATTAATATTTATTAATAACTAGTAATATTTCTTTTGTTTTCTTTTTTATTTAAATGTTTTTTATCAAGAGTATTATTTTCCTCACTCAAGAATAGTATTCGGTTTCCGATTTTTATTTTTTCGTTCGTGCTGAGTGATTAATTTCGATTTTAATTTTTCGCTCAGTAATAATGATTTTAATGCAACTTCTAATGCTTTCACTTAACTCTTCTGGGTTGTTGAGACTACTCCATGTATTGGATTGGGAAATAAGTTCATGGCGCTTTTATATTTTCTTTTATTTTCCGAAGATTTGTTTGCTGTTGGCATTTATTCATTCGTTCGATAGTACTCTTTCTGCTCTACAAAGCTATGTTAATTGTATTTTTGAGTTATTTAATTTTTTTATTAGTTTTGAGGCTTAGTAATGGAAAACCTGGAGGCAAAAATCAATATTTTCAATACCAGCTTTTCTTTGTTTTTCATCGAGCTCAAAAAGCTGTCGAAGCAGCCCGTGACATTTGCGACGTGTATGAAGAACGTATCATAGGCGAGTCTACAGCAAGGAAATGGTTTGCAAAGTTCAAAAATAGTGACTTTGACATCGATGACACGTCCCGCAGCGGAAGGTCTTCTGAACCGATGAAAAACGTCTCAAATAACTTTTGAAAAAATAAAAGGCGATCATTAGCGATTCTCAATCACCTTCATACATTGAGATTTGCCGAAAAATTGAGAGCCTGGGTGTCTCACGGGCACAACGAGAAAAACAAAGAAAGTCGCCTTCGAATTGCTTCTCAGCATATCGCCCGCCGCCGAGCAACAGATAAACAGCGTTTTTTGTAGCGAATCGTCACGGGAGATGAGAAATAGTGCGTATACATCAATATGAAGCAAAAAAAGGAGTGAATGGCTTAAGGATGTACAAAAAAGCCGAGAGTAAAGCCGGTTCTTCACCCAAAGAAGATCACGATATGTGTTAAGTGTGACTGGGAAGGCTTGGTGCACTGGGAAATGCTCGAAAAGAATGCCCGGCAACAAGGAGCTCTGCATTACCCAGCTACACCGCATGAATGAGACTATTCGACTGAAAAGACCTTATTGAAGGTCCTTCAGCACCCGCCGTATTCCCCGGACCTTGCATCGACCGATTCCCGTCTTTTCCGCTCCCTGTCCAACCATATGAAGGGCGTTACCTTCGATAACAAAGAGATCCTTAAAACCTCGTCTTCTGTGACACCAGACCAGGAGGTTTTTGGCAGAACGGCATCAACGAATTGATCGAGAAGATGGGAGAGGTTGTAAATAGCAACGACAAATGTATAATTGATTAACTTATTGACATAGTTATTATTTTTTGAATAGATTTGAATAGATTCTTCGGTAAAAACTCTACGAACTTTATCCCCAACCCAATTTGGGTCGAACTTTTTAGTTTCTTTTCTCGTGTAAAGGCCAAAAATGGTGATATTTTGAAATGATTGTATGGGGAACCGCCCAGGGGGTTCCAGGGGGTGTGCCACTGGCATGGGTGGATCGGCCGTCCAAAGTTAGTGGGGGTCGGTCATACATTTGGACTCGATTGGAGCACTCTAAATGGATCAAAGTGGGATTTTTCGTTCGACCCAAATTGGGGGACATCAGAATTCGTTTTCGAGGTATGGTTCCTTCGGCAAAGATTCTTATTTTGATCGCTAGAATACGATTTTCACAGAGCGATGAGCGATTTTTAAATCGACCCGCCCTAAAATACATACATATGTATGTACTATAAACCAGGCAGCTGTTCAAGCAACCGTAGCATTTTGAATAGGGATTTGCTTATACCCGCAACAGTCACCTAAAACACACCACTTTGATTAAAAAGTTCCCGGAACAACCGCCAGGTGACACTCTAAGTCAACTGATTTATGTTCTGTTTTTCTCCTCTTTTCCTTTTTTTGCTACCGCCGTTTCAGAAGTGATAGCGAGTCCATCGAGTAATACGAACCTATCTAGGCATCGACAACTGATGAAAACATCAATTAATTGAAAAAAAAGTAGATCAATAATGGCAAATTAACAGTCAGAGGACTTGAACATTGCTTATGGATCCGGTCAGGGCATTGCAGTTAATGATTTGAGGACCTGAATTTCATGTAAAAATGTGAGCGCATTGACATCACCAAATACATGATTTCTAAGCCTTAATTCGACCACCATTTATCAAATGCATCATTACTGGAGACGAGACGAGCGGACGTGGGTGGCGAGTGAGCGATGAGCTCCAGATGAACTTAGACCAAGCACCACGTCGTTTTCAGTCAAAAAAGAAAGCGCTGCTTACTGTTTTTATGGATTACAACGGTATTGTACACCACGAACTATTGCCAGAACATCAGACAGTTAATGCGGACTGTGGTATTATTTGGGCGTTATGAGACGTTTACGTGGAGCAAGTCGCCAAAAAAGAAATGATTTGTGGGTAAAAAACTCACGGATGTTGCACCATGTTAATGCAGCGTCCCACAGTGTCATCATTATTCGTGAATTTTTGACCAAGAACGGAAAAAGACCATCCAACAGCCGTCGGATTCATTTGATATGGCAGCAATAATAACAGCTAGAATCCATTTAACTTGTGATATGCGAATGCCATGCACTTTAAACAGTGCTCTTTTGAAGTTTTAATGACCATTTCTTGGATAATTTGGCGCTGATGTTTTTCACCCAAAATAAATAAACTGGTCTGAGTTATCACTTGATTGAATAGCAGTCCCCTTCTAAATTTTCTAAAATTTCGGACACTTCATACCAGTAGCGCTCGAAAGGGCGAGAAATCCTCCCGATTTCTGTTTTGAACGCTGCCATAAATCTTTCAGTTTTCTGGGTCTCTAGCTGTTTACTTGAGGATACCTTCTCTGCAGAAACCCGATTTCAATCACATGGATTTGTATGCGCAGCTTGAATATTTATTTTGGCTAATATTGTTGTTAAAATGGAAAAGTATTTCCCTATTTTGAATTTTTTAACGCTAATAAAATTTGTTTGCTGGCAATCGCGCTAATCTCCAATCACAACCAATTTTACATAATCCGTATCGAGTTGACATAGCGCAAAGTGCCGCAAGCGCGCTCAAAGCCTCAGATCAGAATTTCAGCGTTTAGCGTGGAGAGCGATGAAATTTAGTTGCACTGGTGGCATGCAACATGCTTATCGCTACCACGCAGGACACTTCATTTGCCAAAAATGACATCCGCCGCATTGCCAGTCGCATAGAATTGCATGGATGGTGTCGACAAAATGCGCCTTGTGGCAAATTTGACAACATTTTCGATTTTGGCCAATGCAATATGCAAATTGGCTAAGCGATAAAAACACAAAGAAAAACAATGAGCGCAATAAAAACAACACAACAAAAACAGAAAAAAGCAAATGCATTACAAAGTCGTTGTTTTGTGGAAAGGATTAAAGTTTTGTGGGTGTAGGCTGTTTTTAGTAGTCGTAGTAGTAGTTGTAGTAGAAGTACATATGGGGTAGTGGCCAGTAGCCACAAATGGCCAAGCGACACGGCATTTTCCGCGTTCGTTATTTTGATGTTGTTTATTTGTTTTTTTTTTCCTCTAAAAAAACAGCTCTGCATAGAATTCGGCTAATAACGGAATTCTGCCCACATACTGATGCAGGTCTAACATACATGCCGCTGGTTGTTGTAGTGACAGAACATTTGCGCTGCCAGATTTTTATTCGTTTTTCGATTTGTTTTTTTTTTTTGCTTTTTTATTAGTCCCGCTCGTAGTTAATTGCCGTTGGCTCACAGCCATTGCGTTTGTGTGGCGAAATATGAAAACCTTAAATGTTGCGTGCTGTGTTGCACGTTGCAGAATGTTTCCGCTTTGTAGTGATTTCCATGCATTTGCATCCATTTCCGATTTCAACTGATGGGTGATGCTTGTTTTGTAATTTTTGTTTTGCATTGTTGTAATTTTCCATGCTTTTCTTACACACACACACACACATATGCAATTGCTCGCGATTTTTCTGTTACTTTGCTGATTTCGTTGTTATCATTTTTCCTTGTTTTCGCACGCGTTCATCTCGCTGGAAAACTATCAACAGCGTTGCTGCTAAAATCGTTATCCCCTCTGCGGCACCCTCTGTAACACTGCCGCGTGGCTGCAACAGCTGCTGCTCTCCAATTGCCTTCACACAATACAAAGCGTTGCTATTATTGCTTTTTTGTGTGTTTTTGTTGATTTTTTTTGTAGTTTTTACCAATGTAATAGTTGTTGTCCCATCAGTCGCTTATCAAACCGTCAACAGGCAGCAATTTTTGCGTTTATTTCGCCGCGCCAATGGACACAATTGTTATTTGTTTTCCTCTTTTGCGTTTATTTTCATTACTGTTTTTAGCCACTAGCGCTTGACAACAAATATTCTGCATGCAATTTCAGATTTTATATTGGTACTCTTGTTTTTTGTTGCACGCGCTGCTTAGGGACTTTGAGGTTGGTTGTTGCGGTTGGTTGTACGTACGCACAAAGGCTTTTATGCCAACTTTTTCACCTCCTTTTTTCGCTCATCCACTTTACTCATTCGTTGTTGTTGCTGTTGTTTAATTTTATTTACGCTCAGCTAGTTTATTCATTTGTGTGGGTGTGTTTTGTTGTTGCGCGCGTTGTTTTTGCATCATTTCTGGATTTTGCTTTTTTGCTTTTGTGTGTGCTTGTAGCATTGTCCTGTCGATTTATTCAAATGCAAAATCCTGTAAAATCCCACTCAGTCTTGTATTTTGGTGGCGACAGCAGCGGCGAAGTTAGTGGCTCAAATAAGTAGATATTGAAATGTTGCAAGTTGAGTGCTTGCCACCGAGCCACCCATTCATCACTTTTGTTGCAATAATATTCCTCTTCAATGCCAGCGCATTGAGTGGCTCTTAACCAAAATAAATACAAATACAACTGTAATATAAATAAAATAAATCCCTGCTATTCTTTTGTAAATTAAAAATGCAAAAATTTAAATTAAAGAAAAATACACCACAATCCCACACTCTCACGTTTCAATCAAAAGCGTCTGCTTTGCTTTATTTAGTTGCTAGCAACAGTCATAGCACAGATAACAACCCCCAAACAACTACAAGTATGTATGTGTATGTGTATATGCGTATCAGCGCGAATAATAAAAGCAATCAGGAAGGAAAGGAGCTCATTCTAATTCAGTTATGGGGAGTAGGAAGGTATTCCAGACACAGTTGTTCAATAGAACTGAAGTTGGCCAGTGATGGTTTAGATCTGAAAAAGTGCATTTGTTTAATTTGTCGGCTATAGAAATGGCTGCTCTGGAAAAGGTATTATTTGAGGCTCATTATGGTATGCAGGAGATATTACCCCAGTGGTATCGCTATATACACTTCGCAGCAAAACGATAGCACAGCAACATTTTGACCAGTTTTGATTATTTATTTCCTTTTCTAACGCGCATTTTGTTTTGTATAACATTTTAGCTCATTGTCTAATAATACATTCACATATAAGTGCTTAACTCCCAATCCGTAATTAAAAAGCGAGATTACCCATACAACATTTCTTATCCGAAATCTGGGATTAAAAAAAATAATCCTATATTATAACCATACTTTTTACATACAACCCAGTGTTATCGATAATTATTAGTACGAATGTAAGTAGAAGCGTCAAAGTAAAAACTAAATTAGATAGGCGTCGGCAAAGAATACAGGTTTGTACACATAATTCTAATACAATTTGTGTTAAATGTTTCTAATTATGTATTCATTTTACAGAAAATAGCGATTGCGCTGGTACAGAGCAGTCGAATTGCTTTTGGAGTTGTAGCAGAAAATGCTGCCATCAGGCAGTACCCCATCTGCGTGGGAGTACTACAGTAAAGTACACCATATCCTTGGCGCGTATAAATCTTTAAATTTATAAAAATTAAAAATATGTGCATGTGATAAATAAATTATTTTTATTTTAAGTTTGCAAATAAATTGAATTAAAACTTTTAATTTGAAACCAGTCGAACAAACACATATATTTATTGTTAGTACTTTAATTAGGTTAAATGAATTTACTAATAAAAAAAATTAATTTAAAAAGAATATGAAATTAACATAGAAACGACGCGCTTGATTCTCTTATGTGTTCTGCGCTTAAGTGGTGCTCTTGAGTGTAGTACATCGGATCTGATTGCTCTCGTTGATTTGCGAATTCGAAATTTGTTTGGCTTTACCCATTTTTCGAAACCTTGCTTTCACGTGACCAGAAACGTTATCTACTACTCTCCGGGACTTGTAAAGTTGGTAATTAAAAAGCTCTTCGCACCTTTGTGCCGAAAAGTGGTTTCGTGTTTTCGCTGAGAAGAGGGCTTTGAGGAACTTGCTTTAAGAATGACTACTGAATCATTGCAGCACCAGGGTAGCCTAACATTTACATACATAAACCCCTATCTATGAACAATTAAGGTCAATATTTTCATCGGACGTACTTTTATATGCAATATAAACACCGGTGTTCAAGGAGGACTACTGAAGCCATTGAGTACTAACCCCTATAGTTATAATAAATAGTCTACAGCGTCACTGGCAGCCATCTGAAGTTAACTAAGCTTATTTGAGATCTTTGAAGATTAATCACAATATACACACTTACCGACAGTACCCAAACATTGTGGAAATCTAATTTTCCCAAATCCCTTAACACCGAAATGTATATTTCTTACTACTCTTGTACTTTTTGCAACAGGTTTTTTCAACAGATCACGCGACAAACGGAATATGTTTTAAATATTCCTTTTTTTATTAATTGTCTTTATTAGTCACTAAAACCAACTGTTTAAACAGAAGTGTCTACTAAAACTAAAAACTTAAGAGCTAATATTTCAATTTTTATGTTACAAACTTACTTACAGCTAGAGTAATCTTTAAACTTAACAACGGAAGTTCTCTTAACAATGATCCTACTCTTAGAAGTAAGAGAGTATGTAACTCGCGTGACTACCGTCAAACTAAATACATAATTTTTTCAATATTCATTGACATATCATCATGGATAGACTGTTGTACGGACAGTTGTATTACGAAAATCAATTCTCTGTCAAGTGTTCATCACGCGCTCAAGCCAACTTATGGTGTTCAGTGATTAGGTCCGTTTTTGGCTTAATGGCTACATGAATAAGTAAAACTGCCGTATTCGAGCTAAAGAGCAACCGAAGCCCTTCATGAACAGCCATAACATCCATTGAAAACCACCGCTTGGAGCAGCCTATGGGTTGGAGCAATCATCGACCCATGAAGGGCTAACGCTATCGCTATCGCGCCTCATAAACGACTTCTTGATGTGGGAGATCGAAGTCCGTGATCTCCACAATATTTGGTTCCAACAATACGGCTCTACTTGCCATACAACCTGCGAAACAATGAATTTATTGAGTCGTCGTTTCGGTGAGCAATTTATCTGCCTTATCGAACCAGTTGATTGTCCATCAAGATCGTACCTATATCACACCTTTGGATTTGTATTTGTCTAAATGCTTTGTGTATAAACCAGCTTCGATTAAGAGATTGAAAGCCAAGCGAGTCATTCAAAATTTGCGTTAAGGATGGCGGAATTGCAGCGCAGTTGCGAACAACATTTGAAAGCGATTATCTTTAAAAAATAAGTGCCACGAAAAGTTCTACACAAAAATAATAAAGATTGCCCATTCAATTTGAATTTTCGTTGTTTTATTTCAAAATTCGATACCTCTAAGTTAATCACCCTTTACAAGCTCTTTACAAAAATGTTAGCAAAGAGATTGGAAAATAAGCAAGAATTCTAACAGGTACGGGAGCAAGCTTGATTCTGTTCTGATTCCGAATGCAGAGGGAAATTAAACAAGGTGATACGATATCACTATATTGCTGGCGTTTGCTTTCAAAAAACAAAATGAGACAATAATTTCGAGAATTGTGTTTACAACCGAAAATTTAAGCGATGCAGAACAGAAATGTTTAAAGGAGTTGAAAGAAGCTGCAGGAAGTGTTGGTTTAAGCTTGAACGTGCAGAAAACACAAACTATGACAATCTTAATAGCAAGTGGTAATCTGTTAATAGAAGAAGTTGTTGAAGTGCAGTAGGTGTTTAAATGTAAATATCTCTGACATGAGATCTCAATCGGCAAAGATAACCACACTCAGGAAATATCACTAAGAATTGGTCTAGCGGTGTTTGGAAAGCTCAAAAAGATTTTTAAAATCCATTAACCGCTACGCCTTAAACAAATTTATGATCAGTGCGATCTACCCGTTATAACGTCTACTATTACGAAGAGTGCTGTTCAGAAATTGCGCGTGACTCAAAGAGCAATGGAAAGATCGATAGTGGCAGTAAACAGAAAACACTGAATTTCACATGCAGCTCTGAGATAGTAAACAAAAGCTGTGGATTTAATCTAAGGAGTTGCCAAAGCAAAATGGAAATGGGCTAGCCACATAGCGCGCTTTAGGGATAACAAATGGACAAAGAGAATCTTAGAATGGAGATCACGAGAAGACAAGAGTAAAATTGGAAGACCGCCCTCAAAATGGAGTAATGCTATGAAAAGAATAATGACATTGAATAAAAACAGCACAAGATAGAAAAAATTAGAAACCAATGGGGGAAGCCTATGTTCAATGATTTGTTCAAATGATTATGATTAAGTTGACGGTATAGTAGAGGATCTACAGTTTTAGGTTTCTTTTCATGGCCGAAATACACTCAGAAGTTTGCCTTTGTCAGATGAAAAGAGTCTTCGATAGAAAAATTCTATGTAAGATCTTTGGCATCCTCCGCTTTAGTGAGGACTAGCGTGTCCAGTGGAACAGCGAGCCATATGAGCTGTATGGGGACATGGACATAGTTAAGCGTGGGTTGTCATGTCACTCGTATGAAAGAAGACGCTTCAGCAAATTTACGGCACGGTATCCCAAAAAGGAAAGCACGGAAGAGGAAGCCCCACATCTCCATTGGAAGGACCATATGCTGCAGGACCTGTCTTCACTCGAGATTTCTAACTGCCACCAACGAGCGCAGTATAGAAAAAGCTGACGCGCCATTTTGGGTTCGGCTTAAACCGACACATAAGTAAGTAAGTTTCTTATACTGTAATGGTCATAATATTATATAATGAGAGAATTAGAAACTCTTATTAAAAACCATGAAATTTATGTGTAAAGTTTATAGAATTTTTTTCTTTTGGCATAAAATTTTAAGCTTGGATTTATAGAGTTTTTGTTAGAAAATAATCTGTACGTTTATAAAAAAAACTATAAACATTAAAAGGAAAATAAGAGAAATACTTACCTTGTTGATATGCTATCATTTGTATATATGTCTGAATCATTCCGGCCTCCTGTCTCTTCAAGCGGTACTGCGGCTAAACAGTTCAAGTTCTCAAAGAAGCGCTTCGCCATATATCTGAAGTGAATTCCTCGAAACGCTGGGCATGTGTTGAAGCTCACGAGCATATAGAGAATGATTCAGTATCATTTTTAGTATTCCCGTGAGAACATAATATTCTGCAGATGTGATTCCCGAATTCTTGATTGGAATGGAATTGTGGATGGTCAGAAATTTTCCAATCACGCTGTCAGTACTGCTCATTGCACTTAAGGCCTAGGGAGAGGATTTAAAAGATGGGGAGATGTTGGGGTGGGGATTAATCACTCCAAGTGTCCAGATTAGCCATGCTGTTGTTAATAACTGATTTAGTCTTCTCTGTTGAACTTGTGAAAGTACGAATCTTAAATACGCTTGCAAATGTTTGGATTTAATTATTCAATCCTTTAGATCATTTTCTTGCTCACTCATCTGCTTTCTCATCCCACGAAGCACCCTTGCAATCAGAAGGACACTACATTTTGATCACGTACAGCAGAAGCAAATCTTCTATTGTATATTCCTAGACATATTTCGAGTTAGTCGCGTACCGTTAGTCCATTCTGACAGCCCTCAAATAGTAAATTTTGCATTCTTATGCGAAAACTTAAAGCCTTGTGCTGCATAACTAAAAGCAGTGTCCAATAGAATAATCCAGGCGGCCAATTCACATTGCCGCAAAACTCCACTATCCCGTTGAATCCAAAGTATACTTCACTTTTTTTTTTATATGGAAGGAAACACCGTCGGAAAAATAATTTTTCCAAAATCAACGTGACTTACACGTTATTATACCAAAATTGGTTATAAAACGGGCTATAAAACTGAATACTCAAAATTGTTCTATAAAGTCCATATCAACCTTATCGCCCAGAAAATATATATGTATAAATTTGCAACTGCAATTGCTTTCATTGTTTTAGTTAATTCATACATTGAATGTTTTATTTTGTTGCTTTATCTTTTGGGGCTTTTACTTTTTGTTTAAAAATAGAAATGAATTTTAATGAATGCCACCAACAAGCTACCGCAGTCACTGCCACAATCTCAGTCAGGATACCCAGCGTCGAATCTTCAACATGAAGCTTATAGGTGAATATTGTTGAGGCCAGCAGCTAAGAAAGCATGCTAATGTAAGCTGGATGCCCAAAGGGTGACTAGTCGTCGCACCAAACCATGTTTGTCTATCTATGTTTGCGTTGTTGTTGGTGTTGCTAGTGGAGTTAATGGCGATTATGGCTTTTCAAAAATTTCGGTTTCATTTGCATTTTTCAGTTTTTTTTTTTTTTTTCTGTCTTCTGTCTCGATTACACAGGTTAGCAAACAATTACTGATTTTTTACCCCAGAACCACCCCAACTAAATTCTTATGTAAAATAAACCACTGTGTTCGAAAATAATTCACACATAATTTTTTTTCAGTAGTTTTCAAGATATCGTCAAATAGGGACCATAAAAATTTCTGATAACTGGATAATCCATTAATCGCTGAAATGATATATCAAGTTAAAGACATTTTTATTCAAATTTGTTCTATATAAATATCTATATACATAATTGTCGCTTACAAAATATCTATATACCTTTTTACGCATTTGGCCGAGCTCCTCTTCCTATATGTGGTGTACGTCCTGATGTTGTTCCACAAATGGAGGAGTCTCTAGTTTTCAGCCGACTCCGAATGGCAGATATTTTTATGAGGAGCTTTTTTACGGCAGAAATACACCGGGAGGTGTGCAATTGCCTGTCGAGGGGCGAACGCTATTAGAAAAAACTTGTTCTCTCATTTTAGCGTTTCCTGCACGAAAATTCGGCCCTCCGCACTTCCGAATGGTAGTCACTCACCAACTCATTCGGCAATTACGAGCACCAAAAAAGTTAACTTTTATGACCCTCGGTAATTTATTATTAATGGTATCATAAAAAATCGATTCTGTATTACCTACTTGTTAAGTATCGTCAATTAAAAATTAGTACTTTTATTCTCATACATATAACTTTTGTATATATTGGGCGATTTTTTTTCATGAATATCTTAAGGATTTTTAATAAATATTTTTGGATTGATTTAACGTTAGATTTTAGAAATGATTAAAAAAATCTAAAATTGTTTCCTTATCTAGTCCTCATAAAATAAATCGAAAAATATCATATTTTCCCAAAAAAAATTTTTTTTCAATTTTATAATTATCTTGAAATCGTTTATATTTAGTAAATCTTTACTTTGATATGATACTTGTTTTGATCAGCGAACGGATTCTCTAGTTATAAAAAGTTCTTATTATATGTAATACTTTTATTGCTTTAATCTAAAACCGTTATTCGATATCTCGAATATGTCAGAATAAAAAATATTATGGATTTTTAGACTCAGCGACTGGTTTTGCATAGAAATTGTATGGTCTAGTTTTTGGACTTTTTTTGGCTGTAAACTAGTGTAATTCTTACATAGCAGAATTTGTTGATGTTACTACAACATCAGCACTCCCACCAGTCTACGTCGGCTTCAACAGCATCCTCGCGGCACTCATCTTCAGTGCTGCCATGCGGAGTGTGCTTATTTGTTTATTCCGGTAGCGCAGAGCAATACTACTGTAAATTCATATAAATGCTTAGATTCGGAAGTACATCTGTGTTTTCAATAATAGCAGCGCATAGGTTTGGCTACTTATTTATTTTGGATCTAATTTTTCTTTATTATTTCATATAAATACTATATAAAGGGTTTCCCAATAACAGGTAATAACGATGATAGATGATTAACGATTTTTTATAGCCGGAATTGGATGGTATTGATCTGGACAACGTTTATTTTCAACAAGAGGGCACTACGTGCCACACAAGCAACGAAACCATTGATATTTTACGGGAAAAGTTTCCGGAAATGCCCATATATCAGTTCAATTTATACAAAATATCACGAATTGCTTATATGTGTGTAAGATATGTTGCTACAGATGGGATGTATATATATATATTTATATATAAAGGGTTTTGCAAACAGGTGATATTTTAAATAACCCGCTATTTCGGTAGATGTCTCTTTTGAAGCTTTTTGATATTTGACTAGTAAAAACTACGCCATTAATAAAAATGGAACGATAGACGCTTAAGTAAATTAAATTATTAAAATTCGCTATAAAAATGGTAAAAATTTAGCAGAGACAGTTCGTAAAACTCTAACATTTTTGGGTCGTCGTGAAGCACTTTGTCGGACCGCAATACAGAAATTGAGGAAAACATTCGAAAGTGTTGAAGAAAACCAAGGTTTGTCCATTCTTCCTCGTTTCTTGGAATTAGGCATTCCACAAACGTCATTACACCGTATTTTGCATAAAGATTTGGGTCTTAAGGCTTATAAAGTCCACTTAACACAAGAACAACAAAGTCGGTGCTCATTTGTTTTTACAATGCCAAGGGAGTTGTCCACAAGGAGTTCATGCCAACGAGTCAAGTCGTCAATGCTATTTTCTATATTGGCGTTTTGAAGCGCTTGTTGCATCGCATACGTCGAATTCGCCCTGAATACCGCGAAGGAGGAAGCTGACGCTTATTGCATGATAATGCACCATTTCATCGATCTACTTTTGTGACTGATTTTTGACTGGAAATCGCATTTAAACCATCAATCTACTCACCGTATTCGCCCGATATGACACCATGTGACTTCTACCTATTTGAAAAATAGCATTTGGCTATGAAAGGAAAAAGTTTTGCGTTCGTAGAGGCCATTCAAAAGGCTTGTACCGACATCCTGTAAAACATTCCGGTCAATGGCCTAAAATACTCTTTCGAATAGCTTTAAGATCGCGCAAACCAGTGTATCGAGGCCAGAGGGGACTATTTTGAATAAATAAACTCGAAGTTATCAGAACAAAGCTCCTGTCGTTTCTATTTTAACTCAGTCTAGTTTATTTTGGACTTCACTTTGTAAATATTTTTGTTCTAAGTGTTTCCTAAGAACTTAAAAAATCATAAACAGTGGAAAGCTGCGTTTTTTTTTTCTGGCGCGGCGATTTTCAGCCACCAACAAAGTTGAGTATATCCATATAGATACTGCGTAGCGAAAGGGTTAATGAGAATTTTTCTAAAAATTCTGTTTTGCAGTCCACTCAATTTTGGTGTAATATTATGCCGCTTTAAAGATTGTCGATATTTATATACAAACATTTTTTTTTTATATAAAATTTTGATTAAAATTAGACGAACTCTTTGAAATTTTGTACCGAGCTTGAAACTTAGGTTATATGGCTTGTGTTGCATTTTAGTACAATATAAACTATGTTTTTATAAAAAAAAATTAAATTAAAAAATAAATTGTCAAAATTTGAACGCTGCTATTATTTGAACACAGGTGTACATATACGAGTGTGTATGTGTATCTTTCTTGCTGCTGCGGTTTGTTTATTTCAGATTATTTTCTTTTTATTAAATTCGCCTTCATTACGAGCGTATTTTACACTTTTCACTCACAACTTCGTGTTGCTTCGCTTTTCCGCTTTTTTGGTTGTAATTTTCTTCTTCTTTCTGTTTTGGTTCTTTCACGCCAAAGTTTCTTTTACTGAGTTTGTTTTTGCTGTTGCTGTTAGCACGCCAACTTTCCGTATGGAAATTAAATTTATGTAAATTACTTTAATACTCACATTGCGAACTAAATAAATTTTGCTTAGGATAATTCTCAAATTAATTATGTTTATTGCTTTTGTTTTAACGTTTTGAATTTTTAATTTCAATTGCGCCAACATAATGAGATTTTAATCACTGCCGACTATCAAACGCACGTACATGGGAACATGCAATGCTCAAATTTCGTAAAAAAACAATCTTTAAAAACTCTAATTGAGGAAGTATTTTATTTTTTCAGTAGGTAATTTAAATCTATTTGTTTTTAAATACGCATGATAACGAAAATCGTACTCATTTCAGTGAGAAAAAACGGGCGTTCTCTAACTTTAATATTCAACTGTCAGGCTGATTGCCGCGCAACCAGTACCAGTACTAAATCCATCTTAGTACCAGTACCAACTCCAACTGTACAATTCATCGTTTAATTACTCTAATGGCACAATTCGTCGCGAGCGTGAAAAGCTTTTTTATAACCAAGGCTGAAGGGTACCGTCAAAAATTAGTTACTCTTTCAGGTTTGTATACATACAAAAGCCGGATTTTAATGAGACTGCTATGGAAGAAGTACGTCAACAATGCGTCAATCGCTAGCGACCGCCAGTGGTGTTTTAAGTTCTTCAAAAAAAGGGCCCAGCATGATTTAACACCAACAATGCGCTGGTTCTC
>JAYXIM010001935.1:0-14731 GCA_037575425.1 Anastrepha fraterculus
TGAATTAGCAAAAACCTACGCTTACTATCAATTACTATTTACAACGTCCACCACAATGCGTCCGCTCTCTCCCCTACACTTTACACGTGCAATGTTTGCGAGTCTGACGCGCCTGCATGCAATCCGCACCCCACTGGCAAGCCTTCCGTCAACGACGCCGTTGTATTCTTGGGTGTCACTGTAGGCCCCACCGCCACCGCCACCGTCGCTGCTACCTTTGCCGCTTGAGGTGTTTGGCTTGGCAGCAATTCGTTGTGTATGAGCACCTCTTTGTCTAGAGCGATGGCGCCGGCGGGCACATGCTTACGCGCTGACGGCCGCACGAGCATGTAGAGCACAAGCAGCGCGACAAAGAGCACGACTGAGCCGACCACGGCAAAGGTGATGCTTTGTGTGAGAAAATCGACTGTATCCACGCTTAGCGGCCGCTCACCCACCAGCTTAGTACGCAACACAGAATTGTGACGTGCAGATTGTTCTTGTTGATTTTGATTTTGTGCAATGGTTGTTGACCTTGTGGCATCTGTGGATGTGGTGGGTGTTGTTGAACTGCTGGTGCTACCAGTACTGCTGGTACTACTGCTACTACTCGTTGATGCAACATTGGCATTTGGATTGTAGGGGCTGAGGAAATCTTTGGAGCTGTCCTTCAGTATGCGCATGCGCGAATCCGTCTCACCCGAATTGGCGCCTATATCGACTGCGCCAGCCGCGCCGTACATGTGCGGCATCATGCCCTCCCTGCTGGCCATATTGCCCGTTTCCAGAGTAATCGCTTGCATGCCAGTAACTGTGCTGTCGCTCAGCTTGTGCGTGTCCACGATCAGTTTGTAAGAACGACGCATGCCGCCGGTCTCCTGTGAACGAGAGCGAAAATAAGAAGAAATCAAAAGGAGAAAAATTAGTAAAATTACAAAATTGGAAAAAGATTGTATATAAAAAAAAGTGGTTTGTGTAAAAAAGTAGAGATCTCCATAGTCAATGAAAATAATTGCGCCAATCTGTGTGGCGGCTGGATAAAAACGATTGCGTTTCATACACAAAGGGCCTGCTTGGCTTCATCGTCTGTGTGTCCGTTTGCCTGTTTGGCGGTTCGCCTGTCAACCTGATAGTCAGGGAAAATGCTTGTAAAAATGTTAACAAATTAATTTACAAAAGCAATGAAAAGGCAACGCGCGCTAGTTGCAAGTTGCATGTGGCACCGCTACACGCATGCGTTGTTACTCTCTCATGCGGCACACAAAATGTTTCCATTCCAATCATTTTGCAGCTGTTTGCTCACCATCACCGGGTGCAACATGCCAATCGATCAATATTTTTGCGCTGTTCGCTTTGTTGCACGCTGTCAATTAGTGTACAAATATTAAAATTAACAACAATGAGAACTGCTGTTGTTGTTGCCAGTTCAACAAATTGCGTCAGGATTTCAGCAACATGAGCAACACGAAAGAATGCAGCAAATCATTTATAATTGCATGTCTTGTCACGAACTTTGGATACCACTAATCACATCGGTAGGCAGGCACGCAATGCAAACGAAAAGGTTCGAGTGGTTAAGGCAAGTAAGGGTGTGCTCCTTGAAAACAGATGAAACAACCACGTGGAACATTTTAACCGTAATTAAATTGTTGTATTCTGTATGCAAATGAAAGAATATCTCAATTCAGTTCTTTGAGTGCTGAAAGCCTGCGGTGAATATGCCTGGTAATGTGAAAAGCTAAGACAATATAATTGTCTAAGAACTGTCTTCAAAAAACCCTACTCATATCTGCCTCTTTTCAGCGCCTCCCAGCATAGATAAAACCAAGCTAAAAAAACTGCTGGAAAGCCTTCTAATCATTTATTCAAATTCCATTAACTTTAGCCACATTTTACAACAAATACCTCTCCCAACTCAAAAGTTTATTATTGTAATAATCGAGTATAAAAAATTTTCGTGCCCAAAATGCCCAAAACTTCACGAGAAAAAGTTATCAAAACTCAACGAGAGATACTTTTGAGCTACTTTAAACTTTCACTTTATTTTACTAAAATTTAATGGCCTATAAAACTGCGTACCCAAATAAAAAAAAATTTAATTAAAAAGTTCGAGCTTTTAAAAAAATGTGTCGATTTTTTATAAATCTCTCACAAAGTTTGATAAGTGTATTATTATAAAATGAAATATATTTTAGAAAAATAATTTAAATTCAAAAATAAATAAATAAACAGTCCAAATTTGTCCGTATGAGTGCCCTTTTAATTTCAGCTACCTTTACTCAAAGTTTTATCCGACAGGCGATACTTTTTGATATTCTATATTCTGGCACACCATGAATAAGTGCCTGCAGGACAAGTGACACGATATAAAAATTTTTGGTTGGACATCTTGAGATGACTGCTTGAAAGCGTCAAAGGTTCGTGAGAGCATCTGGCTCCGTTTGTTTCCGACGTTTAGTTCCAAAATTTAAAGTCATAAAAGCAAATTACAAAAAAATAAAAAAAAATAAAATTAAAAAAAAATAAAATAAAATAAAAAAAAAATAAAATAAAAAAAAGATATAAAAGAATAATGACAAATACTCGTATGTGTTGCACCTGAGGGAGCTTACTTTGAAGACGGCAAACACATTTTGATGACTAACTGAAAATTGTGTACTTTACTGACAAATTCTGAGCAGAAGTTTACTCTCAATGTAGATAACATTGAAGATTCTGGTTCTTCTCTTTGGCAATACGAGAGGTCGCTATTAGATAACACGACAACAAGAAGAAGTGCATGCCAGAAAGCAGTTCAGCGCGAAGCCCTCACTTTCGTTCACAGTACTTTTTGTTTCGTTACCAGTCTTCGTTCGCATTGTTTCGTTTTTTACCCGAAAAATTTTAAGCCCACAACATAAAGTTTACTTGTATCTACCAAAACATAGATTGCTTTTGCCAATGACGGAACAAAATATTGGGGAGAAAATAATAATAAATTACGAACCATGGTTTTTTAGTTATAATTCTGTAAGCAACGAATCCGAAACTGTGCCTAACTATGCGTTAGAAAGCCCAACTTCATCGAGCTGGAATGAGCTAATGAAAATTCACAGTAGTGATGGTAGGTTTCTTCTAAATTCATGGAATTGTGTACTCGGAATTGATTTCTGCAGCTCAAAACAAGTGTCTTTAAGTTCCAGCTGAACTTCGTAAAGGAATACTCACAAAACCACCCGAGCTGTAGAGGAACAAGTCATGGATTCACCACCAATGCAATGCGCCGGCTCATTCAGCTCTATCTGCCGAGAAGTTTGTACAGTTTCTAGACAAGTACAGCAGTCTGTGCTCGATCATAAGCTTTATCAGCCGAATCTTTCATGCAACTTACGTCTGTTACTTAATGAGAAATCTGCACTGAAAGGAACAGCGTCCAATTCGTTGAAGCTGTGAAAGAGAAAGCGACACGCGTCTTGAGATAGCTGATAGTAGAAGGCTTCCAGCTTTGTTTCGAGCAATAAAAGACTCGCATGGTGCGTTGTATGGATATGCAAGAGGGATGCATATTGAATGTGCTAGCAACTAAATATGTACATATATATCAAAATAAATTAAAATGTCTTACACATCGGTTAAGCTATTCAAAACAGATGCTTCTTGCACGATTTCACGATTCCAGACTGCCAGTCTTATAACACGATTCCACTCTTAAAATTTCGTTTCGAGTTTGATTCAACCAGGTATAGATCATTTGGGCCAAGATGTGTATAAATGGTGCATTTTAGTTGGAAAGAAGATAGAATATGATAAATTTCTTTAACCACTTAAGCGCTAGGGGCTTCCTTAATAGCCAACAGAGGTGACATCCAATGGTACGTAGAAGAACCGGTAAGCAATATAATAGGATAAATCGTTCCGGAATATTAGGCGTAATCAAAATAATGGTAATTAGAATATGTAGTCAATTCTTCTTTTGAACGAAACTAGGGAACCGTTCTGTGCTAGCAATAGTCTAACAGGCTCCATGCGGTTACTTCAGTAGATCAGTTTGTCTGTGGTAAGCAGGTACGTTTATTTTGACGCTGTGTCGCTTTGGTCTGGATTCAGAAAGCAGTGAGCTTGTTCGACTTATAAAAATCTCCCAGAACTAAAATACCGACCATTTTGCTGTTTGTCTGAATGCCTTGTGTGTTGCTTTATATCAAACATTGCCTTAAAGTGCAATATTAGTTATTCAACAAGAACAAATACTAATAAGAATAGAAGAGGATGTATCTAGCATCAGCTTTGCCGAAAACAGCACTGGGCAAAAGCGTCTGAATTTCTTTTACAGAGTGTTTATCGTAAATATTATGTATAAAACGACTTGAAGCACAGTTTGAGTTCTCAGAATTCTAATTATAATAAAATTTAAATAGGAATGTTGTCGTGGTATATTTTAACCCTACACCTCCTACATAAATGGGTATTATTGACCTTTTCTCAAAATAGGTGTAACGAAAGTTCATTAATAAAGGCAGTTAGAGGGTTAAGCTGTTCCACGAAAATTTTAAACTGACAATTTTACTGGGGGTCACCGAAGACAAAAAAGGCGTACGAGCTAAGGTGAGTCTGCTAATAAGCTTCGTCGAAACTAATGTTTACACCTTTCGTATAGATAATTGTAAACACATGCAACTTTGAGCATTAGGGAGCATCAGATTTATATGATATAAAAATTAATTTCACGTTTTTGTAAAATGTTTGGGCTGTGACAGCAATTGGGTCGTAGTTTTTATAAAGATACTTATATTTTTTATTAAGCGAGTGGCGTCGATGTGTCATGTGATCCATTGGCGTCGCATTCCTGCTTTAAGTTCCCATGCGCACTTAATGAATCTAACCAAATTCACTTATATTTGAAATATATAAAAAATAATGCAATATTTAACATTTTTTTACTAATAGGCGTATGCCTAATAAAATGAAAGGGAAGCACACGAAACTTGATGAGGATAGCCCATTAAGAAATAAATTCTACTTCCAATTTAAATCAAAAAACGCATGATCAGCCTAATTTGCTAACCAGAAGGTAGCCCAAGAAAACTCAAATATCAAACTACAAACTCGCTATCAGTCTACTTTTAACCACCACTGGGTTACTGAAACATGCACAGTCCGACTAAGTTTCTCCGTCTGCGTGCGAGTTAAAAAGCAACTCACAAGATCACTCTAGCTTTCAGCGTAACAAAGCCACATCGATTCAGAAGAAGGCACCAGCAAGTGATTACTCGTTTTTGTATTTAACAAAAATATAAAAAATAACAACAACCACAAAAATTCAAACACATGTGTGTGTGCAACAATGGCACACGTGTGCTAGCTGTATTGCTGGCCGCTGATGGCGAAAGCCGCAGATGAATTGCCGATCGCATGTGATCATGCAACTTTTTGTGTCTCGAAGCAGCATACAAAGGCACGAAAGCAGCGAAAAATGTGTTAGAAAAAAATAACGCTAAAAAATATTGAACATTGAAAGACTGCGCTACGCGCAAATATTTGCTGTGCATAGGCGCTGCGCGGCAATTGTCAACAGCTATGTTGCAATGATGTAATTAGACAATTAGTGTGGCTTTCACACCCGGACGCAGTTGGTTGGACGCGTCGATTGAACACCTTGGGAGTAGCGGCAATATACACCTATGTATATGTTTGTATATGTATTTGCAGAGCCCCATGATATGTGCATACAAATGTGTTTGTATGTATGCGCGTGTTGGACAATTAAGTGGCGACAGCAGATATGCAGCAAAACAAAAGAAATGCAAAAAATTAAAAAAAGCTAGACAATATGCGGTGTGGAGAACCCGTTCTGCGGCGAGTGCAGCCGCAACGATGCTGATCATCTTTAGCCACGCTATCGGCATAGTGCGCCACGGTGGCAATCAACGACTTCAATGGGGCTTTGGTAAATACATATGTACATGTAAGTATGTATGTGTATGCGCATACTTACGTAGAGGCAAAGCATGGCTGAAATGGCCATAGACCTGCACTACTACAATCGCTAATCTCTTTTACTACTTGTGACTTTGAGTTTGTTAAGCTTTTTATATGGTACATACAGACATACTTGTATTTATTTTAATGCTTTTTTTTCGTTACAGATGATCTCTTCTTCTTGCCCTCTCCCTTTATTTTGGGATGCACACTCACTTACCTTATGCTTGCACGTAACTTGTACGTGATATACAGTATCCGGCCAGAGGGATAATTCAACAGTAGAACTATCAGTCAATAGATTGCCCATTAGACCGCCTCCGGAGACCTCCCAAGTGACCAGACACTGTTTCGATGCATTCGTAATCGCCTGGTCCCAAGCAATGGTCGTCAGTACTAGCGAGTCTTGGCGCAATGCTGAGTTAATGTTCAGCGGGAAGGGACCCAATTGTTGATCGCAATTGTTCCAGCACTGCAAAGAAACCAAAATGAAGAAGGGATACTTCAGCAAATGAAGGGAAATGTAAAGAAATAATACAAAAAAAAAAAAACAACAAACAACTTAAGACTACTAGCGTAGCGCTTAATAAAATACCAATAAAAAATCGGAATCGCGATCATCTACCAAAAGTAAGAAAAAATTGGAGAAAATTGCATAAGAAAGGAAGAGATCAAGAATTAAGCACTGCAGCTATCGCAGTGGTAGAAGAGTATATATAGATTGTGTGTATGTGTGTGTATACTGCGCGTTGTAATTGAAATTAATTTGTGGCATATTGTTGTTTTTGCATTCAAATTGCTAATACCTCAACAGCATGAATCGTTGTTGTTGATTGTTGGTGGCTTCGTTGCCGCAATTGAGGCAGAGTCAAAGTTCAGCCAGAGCGCAATGGCATTTAACCCGTTTTAACCCATTTTATGCAAATTACCGCTCATTGCATGCTGCACGACCGAGTCACGGCTTAAAGGGCATGGCTGGTTAGCTGATTGGCAGCACGCGGGAGGAGTAGTTTGTCTGCAGCAGCGAGCGATGCGTTCGCGGTGATAAGTGTTGCAAGCGGAGCGCTAGCGCACAATTGTTGTTTTTGGACATAAAAACAAACATTTTGAAATGCCTGCCTACCTGCTGATCATGTGGCACATACGCAGCTCTCGCGCACCGCCAACACGCGGTGGCAATGAAGCATAAGAGGCACGAAAGAAATTATGATAAACTTTTGCTGGTTAAAGACAAACGTTGAAAAGCAACAACAACAACAACGACAACAACAAGAACAAAGAGATTTTGAGATGTTTGCATTGCCAAATAAGGCTAAGTGCGCTGCTGATGAGGTTGCAACACGACGCAGATAAGCATGTTGCACAAACGATTTTCATTTTGTTTTTGCAATTTTGTTTACTGCATTTGTTGCATCAACAACAGCGATCTTTATTAGTTTGTCATGCCGCAGCGCACTGTACAATAAAATAGTGAAATAGTTGAATGAAAGTAGCGAAAACTGACGTGGCATGCACAATTGTAGGCGGTGTAACTGGTAGCTGTTGCACAGTAGCTGCATAGTTTGTCTTGTGCAACATGGCAGTGGTGGGGTAGCCTGCTTGCCGCTAACTTCGCTCAAACTTGCTACTTTTATTGGCTGCTGCTTGTTGCAGATAAGATAAGCACATCATCGAGCAGTGGCGCAGTTTAGTAGCTTGCCACATGCTATTGTTGCGCTTAATTTTCATTAAGCCAGTTTTCTCTTTATAATTTATAGTTTGTGGCAGCCTAAGCAACCAATAAAGAATTTCGCAGTAACCTCCTGTGTCAAGTTGCAAGTGGCTGCTGCTGCTACATACCTACTGCAGCTGTTGGATTAGATTAGATGTTGAGTGCTATGTAGTGCAGACTGTGTTGCTACAGTTATTTCATAAAGTTGCTTTGGAAAAAGAAACACCAAAGAAAAAACATTGTCGAAGGACTGTTGCACAGTTTGCCAAAGTGTTGCATACTTTTTGTTTGCAAGTATGCCTCAAATTTCTAAGCAAGTACTCTCAAGCTATTTGCAGCATGCCAACGCACTTTATCCGCACTTGTGTATTGGTTGGCATTGGCGCCGACTTAGAATTTTGTTGCAAACTTTTCATTACAGCCGATGCGGCGCATACTTGCAATTTTTCGTTTGGTTGCACGAAAGTAAAACATTTCATATGCAACTTGCTTCTTGGAGTGTGTTGCATAAATGCATGAATACCAAGACTAACTTAGATTTGAAAATAGCAATACGAGTACATGCGGCAGCTGTTGCTGCTCAAAAATTCTGACAGCTCGGAATTTAATATGATATGAAAATTGAGTTATCGCGTTGTTGCATATGTGGCAGGTATGTACCTAAGTTCATACGTGTAAATGTGCGCGAATGATGTGCAACAAAAAACATAACAGCACCCACAGAAGCGCAATTTACTTTCTTGTTGCATGCAACAAAAAGTGAATCACACTTTTTTCCAGCGCTCCAACAACGGTACACTCTTCACAAACCCTGGGTAATTTTGCATTTTTACGGCAACTTGAAAACTACGACACACCCGTACAAACCTATGAACACACATGCAACGCTTCAACGCCGCAATGTATGCAATGCTCACTCAACGCATACGCATAAATATTTTAACAGCTTATTGAGCGCCAAAGTGTGCGCAAAAGTAAGAGGAAAAATATGAAGCAGCAGAAACAGAGAAAGGAGAACGCAAAGTGGAGGCGGCAGCAGTACGAGTTCCTAACAAAAATCCGTTTAAGTGCAAATTTTTCAGCTGCTCTGGGAAATGGCAAGCAACTTAGACGACGAGTGAGTGCGTGCGACGTGTATATGTGGCAAGTATTTATGTATGTATGTATGTGTATTAAGTAGCGACACTGTAATCTTAGCATCAAAAAGTCAAATATTTCGTATGTGTTAACCGCCGACAGCATATTTTAGGGAAGTGTAAGTTGTGCGCATATTTAGGCAACCTGGCAGCTTTGCCTCTAACGGCTTCTCGAAGGTAATGAGCATGCTATTTGTGTTGCAACTTCTAACTAGTGTACAATATTTACTTCCCAGTGTTGCATGCATATTGTATGCATTCTATGGAGTTTGGCCCGCTTGAAGTGCATATGACTTTCGGGATTACCGTTAATGTTATTAAAAATTTGTTTGTGGCAAGTAAATTAGTGCATTTCTTATGTATGAAAGTTGATGACCTATGAAAGTCTAATTTTTATAAATATTTTACAAAGCAATTTAAAAAAACAGCAGCAAAGAACGCTGAAAGATTTTATGAACAGAAATTAATAGAAGTTCTTACGAAAACTAGAACGTATGAGACGCGAAGGGATATATATTCGGAAATCAGAGTATGAGGTTCAAGGGGACAATTTTAGATTGCTCCAAAAATCACCTCAGACTCAGTGGTGTACGCACACTCTTCTTCTCTACGGTATAATTAACATACATATATATTAGGCCGGGTCGATTTGTGGGGAGGCAAAAAAATCGCCCATTGCTCTGTGAAAATCATATTCTAGGGATCAAAATAAGAAATTTTACCGAAGGAACCATACCTCTAAAACGAATTCTGATGTCCCCCAATTTGGGTCGAACTTTTTAGTTTCTTTTTTAATGTAAAGGCCAAAAATGGTGATATTTTGAAATGATTGTAACGGGAACCCCCCAGGGGAGTTCCAGGGGTGTGCCACTGACATGGGTGGATCGGCCGTCCAAAGTTAGTGGGGGTCGGTCATACATTTGGACTCGATTGGAGCACTCTAAATGGGTCAAAGTGGAATTTTTCGTTCGACCCAAATTGGGGGATACCAGAATTTGTTTTAGAGGTATGATTCCTTCGGCAAAGTTTCTTATTTTGATCTCTAGAATACGATTTTCACAGAGCAATGAACGATTTTTAAATCGACCCGCCCTAATATATATACATATAGGTGTGTCGAAGATATGGCGAACCTTTGTAAAAAAAATCTGAGCTACCGTCTAATCGAAAGAGTTCCTTAGCAAAAGTTTAATGATTTTTAACGAGCTTTAATTTACTAACATTAAGTTGGTAGGAACTGCGATCTGGTGGGTAAGTTCTAGAACGAGGTACTTGATGCCAATCAGCTTTGAAACAAATAGAATTGTTTCATCGAGTTAAAAGATCGATATGTCTTACTCCAAGTTCCGATATGTCTTACTCTAAGTGTATGCTCTTCTAAGAGATGCTCTAACTAAGCATAACTTTGATACGCGCCAGTAATGCCATCTCTCTGACTTTGCACGGGATTTTAAAACGAGCCTCGTATATATGTACATATGTATTTGCGAGTGTCTGTTCAATGAATTACGAATGGAAAAAGTCTTTTATAATATTTAGTATTTCAAGTAGACAATTTGGAGGCGACCTCGAAAAACGAAACTGGAGCGAAAGGGGCGTATTACCAGTTCAACTGAATATGATCTACAACTCAATCTTATGGGGGAAAATAAAGATTGTTGAAAACATTTTTATGGACCCTTATATCAAAAAACAATAAATCCCTCAATACTTTCTAATTTGTAGAGGTCATCTATAGCGTGAATATGACCTTGAAGCTATAAGGGAGATAAAAAATTTCACACAAAGGCGGAAGCGGGAATGGTTTAGTATTATTTGTGCTTTTCTAATACTGAAAAATCTAAATTTAGTAATGATTTGGATCTACATACATATTTTTGCAGCGAACGAAATTTCTTCGAGAGAACAATACGAGCTAACCAGTACACTGCGGTACTGAACAATGTTCTGGTATCTCATTCAAATTGTATGAATGTACACTAATCACCTAACCTGCTCGAAAGCAAAAAGAGATTAACGAAATCAACGCAAGACTGAGTCTTGTCTAGGGCCTCGACTCCCGGGTTCCCGAGTGGAGTGAATAAGGAAAAAAGAACCACAAAGTCATGCCACCAGAGCAGTTGTCATTGATCGCCTCATTGAGCTAAATTTGGAGGTGCTGTCCATGAACTGACATCCTTAATTCCAATCGAAATTTTTTCAATTTAGCTGAACTAGAAGATGTATCGGTCGGTATTTGGGAAAATGGCTCAGTAATAATAAACAGCTGCATGCGTAGCATACCATAAAGGCCAGTTTACCTAAAAACGATATAGGAAACATATAAAACTCTTTAACCTAATACTTCAGTTTTTATTTTGATAGTCCAAATTACAAAAATAAAGCAATATTTCTTTAAAAGAAAATTTCCAAAAATACTCGACTCGAAAAATACCTTAACTTCCAACTGATTACTTCGCCTCATATGCCATTAGATCTGCTGATTTACTCGCTCTTCTGAATACTGAAATATTAATATAACAAAGGCAGCGCCTTTTAAAAACATCAACCACGTTAGACTCTCTTTTTCGTTGTCTCTCTACTTCTTTTTTTATATTTTTTTCTTCTTAACTACCGCTTTTAATTTCCTTTTATCTGCAACCTTTTCGCACTTTTGCATTTCCATTTCCATTTCCCAACAAATCTCCACAGACCTGCCACACTTACTCTCACCATTGCGGCAAGTTTGCTATTTACGCGAATTTCGCATAGTCAAAAATTTAAAACAAAGTGCATAATGCATATTTTATAAAAGTATGCGCGCTGAAGGCGGAAAGTGTAGCAGCAGAGGTGCCATGCGGAGCAAAAATAAATTCAAATATACGAGTATGCCACACATAAAGGTGCAAATGTAAATGGACAACCAAGCGGCAAACCAACTATGAGCAGAATGTAAATTGGCAGCAAGTGTTGCACACCAACTTACATATGTATGTATATGGGATGTACGAGGGACGTAATTTTTTCACGATTTTTATGATCCTAGGATTTTCGGGATCTCGTTATTCGAGTTCCGCGATTCCGACACTAGCCGCGGATATTCATTATTTTGCAAAGAGTTCCCTTGAAAAAACTTGCATCAATCAGTATTGCTTGACAAGATCTCCCAAACTATTGTATTATAAATAATAAATAAAAGAGCTTTAAATATACATTTCTATGTAAAGCGAAAATTGTTTCATACAAGCATACAAAACAAATACTTTAGTCAATGTTGCCCTTTTTGCCATAAACGGAAATTTTCTGTTCCCATGTCATTTTCTTCATAAGGCGTTAAAAATCCCGGGATTAATTGCTGACAATCTCGGAATTTTCGGGACAGAAAAAATTCTGAGACTGACACCTATAGCATGTACTATACACATACCAACATACATAAGTACACATATAAAAAAACATTGTTAAAAATTTCGTTTTTTAGCGCTGCCTGTTTTGTTTTCGTATATTTTTCATTTCATAGCATTTCTGTTGCACTCATTACTTTTTATAGCGCAATTAACTACGAAAAAAATCGAGTCTTGCAGTTCACACACACACCCATGTGCACACAAATTTCTATTTTATATAATGTGTATTTCGTGTTGGCCAGCACCAAAGGATCGTCACGCGGGAAGCATTGCGGTGTGAGTAAGAGAGAGTAACTAATTATTTCGGTAGAAGGAAAAAATGTAATATTAAAAATTATGCTGCTGCTGGAATGGGAGTTGACTTGACCCAAAGTAGGGGAACCAGTTAAAAAAAAAATAAATATACATGTATTATATCAGTTTTTACAATGTAGTTGCTGGTAGTTGCTGTATATCCTTCATAAATATTTGCAATTGTGGCTTTGCATGTTTAATTTGAATATATTAATATACATAAACGGGTATCTGTTTTAGGAATTTCCGAGTAGAATGTCACATTGCGATTTCTGTTGAGTCAGCTGTAAAGTAAATATCTGATTTTGATACCTCCAATGAACTTAACCTGTCAATTGTTATGCACAAATTTTATAGCTGCACAACCTGCAGAAATCGTGGAGAATTATAAAATCAATGTGCAGTAGAAAATGTACACAGAGCATATCGATTGCCAAATGGTGTTTTCCTGTCTCTTCAGCTTAAAGGAAAAGCAAAATTCTTTGTTTGAAGCTAACAAAGTCACTAACCACCGTAACTAATCAACTACCGATGTGTCTCGGGAAACGCATTTTCTGGGAGGTTTTATAGGCAGAAGCCATCAGTGAAATGTAGGTATACTGAACATTTTCTGGGAGGTTTTATAGGCAGATGCCATCAGTGAAATGTAGGTATACTGAACATATAGGTATATTTTTTTTACTTGAAGATAGAGGTGGCGTTATCGTTAAAGATGCGAATAAAGTATTTGATTTTTCTTGCTAATATCAAGTATATGCAGCGCCAATGTGACACATGCTCTACAGAGTGGGAATGCATACATTTCTAACAAATGATCTCAAAAATGCAAAATGGATATGGACTAATTTTTGTGTTGACACGTCAACTCGCTAGTCTCAGTGCTCATAAACTAGTCGCGATTAATGACTTGGCAGCTACTATTAGGTGTGTTTTTACCGATTTGAGATCCATTATGCTAGTTAAGTCATACTAAATGGGCCGACCAGATGATTTACAAAAAACGCAGTAGCTCGAAATTATTTACCTACATGCACTACGCGGTGTGGCTATTACAAAAAAATATTGAAGAAATAAAATATTTTATTTCAGATTTCAGATTCCATGCCCTGTCATATTCTTTCGAAAATCCGATCGCTTTTTCCTTACTCGTTTATGGAGAACAGCAGGACCATGAATGTGGTAAGCGGTAAGCGATTCCATATCAAGTAATCCAAATATTTTGGACAATGTCGTCGAGTTTTCTGAAAAAGGTTTATTTGTGGCCTTGAGTATATAAGAAGAAAACTGAAGAAATTAAAAGAAAGTATATAACGTTTAGATTAATTCAATGGAGAAAATTATGGTGAAATATCTTTGTTTTTTTTTTAATATTTTTTATTAATTTTGTAAGATAAAATATACTTAAAAATTTTTTGTAGAAAAAAACAAACAAAAACAAACGTTTTTATTAAAAATGTAACGATACAATTATTTTTGTCATTTAAAAAAAACAAAACACCAGCCGTTATCTTTTTTTCTTATTTTCGTCGTTAACAGCTGAAACTATGTTTAGTATTCCTAACAAGAACCAAAATATTATATTCAACATTGAATAAATCTCAAAATTATTAATTTTCTCTTTTTAATTTTTTCAGTTTACTTTTTATTATTAGCAAGCCTACAAATAAGCCAATTTTCAAAAATATCGACGACATTGTACAAAATACGCCCAATGCGTGAAACTCAATTAAGGAGTACAGTCCAATGAATATCGATATTGTCATCCATTTTTTATGTGGAACGATGACCTGGGCACGAAATATTTTCAACATCCTATCGACCATTTGGAAATGTTTAAAACAAAATCTTGTCCCATACATTTCTTTCAATGAATTCAAAGTTCCAGTTCTTGGTTCTGCAAGTTTCATGTGAAATTATACAAAAAATTCCGGCTTCTATTTGTTTTGATTAAGCGAAACCAATAAAAAAAACCAGAACTCTAAAGTTAAGAGCGTATAGTTTTGTACTAACGAGTTTATAGAAGTAAGAATGCGAAAGAGAAGGCTACACAGTAAACAGCTGGTGATCGGTGCCGTTTAAAGCTCGCGCAAATATAACAGCATCAGCATCATTATTTAAGGGGTTATACGCAGTTATGACTTTCAAAAAAATCGATTTTTTTATTGCATTTTTGTAATGTATATATGATTCAAAAGTATTCGCAAGAAATTTGAAGTAGATCTAAGCAATACTTTCGGAGTTATACCTAAATATGTAGAGATGCCTCG
>JAYXIM010001938.1:0-18076 GCA_037575425.1 Anastrepha fraterculus
GTGCAAACACATTTAAGTGTGCGGAAGAGCTTACCGTTATGCACATGAAGTAATTTTTGTAAGCAAGTAAATCTTTGTGAGTTACAAAGGCTATATTTTCTTGATGCAGCTGAAAAATGTAGCTATTGGTACTATGCAACAACAATGTATGGAAACTCACATACCTACATATGTATGTCTGAGAATAATTTTTATAAATACAATATCCGGTTTATTTATATTAGTTTATAAAAAAAAGTGTATTCCATAAAAAAAGCGGAAAAGCGAGTCTCTTTTTAAGGAAGATTTGTTTCTTAATTTCGTATAAACCATTTCCTTCCAATGCGTAGATATTTAAGGAAGCGAATTCATACAAAATCGGACATTCTCAGCAGATGCGGCTTAAAATGGCTGAGCTCTGCAGTTTATGCAGTTAAAACATATTTGCTGCATTTATGTGTATATGTACACTCACTCATAACCAGCTGTATATACTAGGGCAGGTCAGTTTGTATATGCATTTTTTTTGTTTCTTGAATATCGCGAAGTTCTGAGCAAATGAGCTGAAGAAACTTTGAGTCTTACATAAATTTATAGCTTGTTGAATCGCGAAAACAGTTTATATTATTTTATTAAATCTTCATTTGGTTTGCCTTTGGATTAAACAAAATTTGGTGTGAGTAAACAAAGGTGTTATTGGACGTGATTAAAAATGGAAGTGGTTTCAGGGTATTCGTAAAAATGGGCAAAACTCTGCGAACTTTATTGATTGTACCATTATATTCTCGATAGATGGCTGCAGTGATCGATATCTCGTAAGATCAAACAATTTAAAGTTTATGCTCGTTGTCAAGGTGACGTTTCACACGAAAAAAAATGTTTTACTGATTTTTGTTTGTTCCATTCAGTTGAGAGTGAAAGGGTGTTAACAATGCAAGTCAACAAAGAGAAAATTCGGTACATTTTACTGTTTTGCTAAAGGCGAAAATGCAAACCAGGCCGCTGAAATTGGGAAGGGTATTTATGGTGCAATTACTCCATCTGGTATCGCTAGGGACCAAATGTCTATGTGTGGCTTATTGCCAACCAGGCTAACCTAACCTAACCTATGGGGCAATTAATTACGTGCAATTTTTGTTTCATTGATTCCGTTCAGGAATTTTTTATGTTAAAAGAAAATGTCGATAATGTCGAGAGTGTCGATAATATCTTAGAAATAATTGAAGTTGACCGGCAAGTTAGTAGTCGTAGCATCGCTCTGGAGTTAAAAATCGACCATAAAACCATTTTAAACTATTTGCGCAAAAATTGTACGCAAAAATAACGGATTTCTTTTTTCCCAAACTAAATAATATATACTTTTTTTTTGACTGACAACGAAAATAGTTTTTTTTTTGCTTTACAGTACTTAAAAAATGCAGACGTTTGTCCGAAAATAATTAAATTATGAAAATTTTGTATATCCAGAATATTAACTCTACATTGTTTTGTTTTCACACAATTTTTAAAATATGGAATTATAACCCAAAGGAACTTAGGCTGTTTAGAATTTATTTCAAATTTTTCCCCAGTATTATTACACGTTTCTTAATTTAGTCACTGAGACAGAGAAAATGTCGTTTTTCACATGCCAAAAAAGGAGCGAAGTCCATTTACTTTTAAGGTCCAATTGTATATTTTTGCGTTTACGATAAGCTTACACAGCTTCTACATCAGAAAAATTGGGTGCTCTACTCCTATTAAAAAATCTTAAAAGGAAACTGTTCAAGCGTTTCCTGTTGGTCTGACAATTTCATGAAATGATCACATCCTATAAAAACATCTTTTGAAGAATTTTTGTTAAGAGGAGTCCATTTCTGGGGTTTACCTTACTTTTTGAAAGAGAAAAAAATTAGTTTATTAAAATTTGTGTTTTCTAATTTATTTTCAATCCAACTAAAATTGACCCGCCCTAATTTACGAGTATATCTACACCACAATCAAGTAATCAAGCAATGCTCTATCGCTTTAGTCTACCTAACCATGCGCTCGCATCTCCACAACCTGTTTAATCGCCCAGCAAGGAGGCAGCCGTGGCTATCATGTGTCAGCTTACCCTTTCTACCAACATCATTTACTCCCTCTAAGCGCAATTCATTTTCTCATATTGTGTGCTTGAATTTCCTTTTCCCTTCTTTGCTTTCATGGTGATGTTTTTCTTTCTTTATTTCTGCTGGTACGAGTATTTTTTCGATTAAAATCTTTAAATTGAAATTGAATTTTATGTGCGACAAACGCCCTCGACTAACTGCTATTGGGATAGCTACAAATACCCTTGAGCATGACAAAATTCTCTTTTTTCAGAACTATTATATACATACATACATATATACATATATTTTATGCTTGTGTGAGTATGTGCCTAGATTTGTTGACTACTCCCATGTACATACATACACACATACATATACATGTATGTAGACTTCCTCGAAGGCTCTTAGGTGGTGTCCAGCATATTTCGTTGCGATAATCTAAATCTACTTTGTCGCCCGGTGTACCTACGGATATTTGAATCGGATAAATGATATGTTTAGAATTCCATTTTTCGATTTGATTTCCACGACTTTTTTTACAATCAATAAACTTCTAAGAAGTATGCGTACAATTTTTTTCGCTATGTCAGTTCAATGTCAGCTACGAGTGGGTAAGTGTGTTTATATGTACAGTGGCTCACAGAAGTATTTTGCATAATAGCGCGTATGTACAAATTTAAGATTTTGTATGTACTAAGTATCCGAAAATAAAAATGTTAATACTTACACGCATTATTGAGCACTGTCTTAGCAATTGGGCTACACATCATGCACAAAAATTGTACCGTTAGGTGCATATAACAAAAAACGTGCGTAGCAATGAAAATGTGTGCTCACAAAAGTATTTTGCTTATTGTTTATAGATACCGTTACTGGACGCAGTTCAGTTACTTTTTCTGTTTTCGCTGAAGTTGTGGCTACAAGTGCGTATTATAATCAATTTTATTTGTAATTGAGTTCATTTCGTTTGTAATTGTGGTACTGTGCATATCGGAAATGCCAAAGGGTAAAGAACTAACTACAGCTGAAAAAAAAATTATTTTACATCTCCATAATGAAGGAAAATCTACGAAATATATTTGCAATATGTTTAGTCGATGCCGCCAAACGATAGAAAATGTAATAAAACGGTGTAAAGAACGCGGTAATTTAGAAAATTTAACCCGTTTTGGTCGACCAAAGTTGCTAACTGAGAGAGAAGAACGCCAAATATTGAAAGAAAATGTCAAAAACCCACATTTATCAGCCCCAAAAATCAATGACAAAATAAAAGCAACCTTTCAGATTGAAGTATCCGATGAGACAGTGCGCAGAGCCCTCAGAAGCAACAATATTCACGGTCGTGCAGCAAGGAAAAAACCACTGATTTCACAAGTCAATAAAGCAAAGCGGCTTTTATTCGATAACACCTATAAAACCAAAAGTTTTGAGTTTTGGAAAACCGTCATATTTAGTGATGAAAGCAAATACAACATTTTTGGTCCGGACGGACGTCGTATGGTATGGCGGAAGCCAAATGAAGAGCTGCGATTAAAAAATGTTAAATCCACTGTCAAGCACGGTGGAGGTTCCGTCATGGTGTGGGGTTGTATGTCGGCCCAAGGAGTCGGAAAGCTGGTGTTTATAGATGGAACGATGGATAAACATCTTTATTTGTCTATTCTCAAAGACAACTTACATTCCAGTGCAGAAAAAATGGGAATGTCGTCTAACCACTTTTTGTTTCAACACGACAACGACCCCAAGCATACAGCTCATGATGTTAAAATGTGGATACTTTTTAATACAAAACATTTGCCAACACCACCCCAAAGTCCCGATATCAACCCCATAGAAAATCTGTGGGCCTATCGCGAAGAAAGAGTGCGAGAACACAAAATTTCGTCAAAAAGTGACCTTAAAGATGTTTTACTCCAAGAATGGGGAAAAATACCTCTTGACTTTTGTCGCAAGTTAATAGAATCTATGCCAAGGCGCTTGGAAGCAGTTTCCAAAAATAATGGTTATCATACGAAATATTAAATTAATAGAAATTAGTATATTTGTACACCACCTAGTCAAAAGCAAAATACTTTTGTGAGCAATGAATTCTATTTTATTTTACTTTTTTTACGTTTACATTGGAACATATTTTTCTTTTAAAGTTTTAATACATTGTTTATGTAGATATAAGGTTTATGTTTAAGAATTTATGAAATAATTAACAAATGAATTTAAAAAATATACAGGAATTGAAGCGTGAACTTATTTGTCTTCTCATGCAAAATACTTTTGTGAGTCACTGTATGTATGTATGTATGTATGTATGTATGTATGTATTAGGTATTCGAAGCATTGTGTTGGTAATTTGATATTTTTCGTTTAGATTTTCTAGCTTATCAGAAATCGCCAATATATTTAGTTTGTTCTATGCTAATCCCAATAAATATACGCAGCGGTTTAGTAGCAGAAAACTCGTGTTAGTTCGTGAGTCCTTTCAGGAATTGTGAGCATTTCATTACATTTGAAAATAGCAACTTCCATAGCCGTTTACTTTAGTTTATGACTTTTCTCAATTTTGTTAAAAGAAGTGGTAATATATTTTTTCTATAATTTTCTGCAAAAATATTTTTTTGAAATTATTTTGTCAAGGGATCCAAAATATACAGGGTGATCCATAAAGTGATTTATTTTTAGAGAATCAAAAAAATGCATAAAAATCAAATTTGTTCACTTAGTTTTTTCATTAATGTCACAGCCTGCTTGCTTTGCAGTAGCGCAATCTGTTCACCTAGTTTTCCAAGACCTTAGTGACGGTTTCTGCCAGAGTCTTACGAACCGCTTGTTTCATATTCACCTTAAGGGCCTACATCGTTAATGGATTGCTCGCATAACATCGATCCGCCACTATAACCAACAAAGAAATCTAACGGCGTCAAATCACAACTCCGAAGTGGTCAATTGATATCGCTACATATATAATTATATACGAGTATATAATATATACATAAGCATAACATAGTAGAGTACAATATTTTTATTGATTTGTTTATGAATGGCAACCTGATGGCGTCCTAGTCGCTTTGTTTATAACCTTTGATACCAGACTGAGCTGGTACCCACATCAGTTCAATTTTCAGTGACTACTTATAAGTAGTGTTGAATACGATCCTCTTTTGAGTGAACTCATTTTAAGGCGTTAAGAACTGACCGACTGTTCATAATACATATGTAGATAGATGTGGCAGTTCGTCTTTAAACCAACTCACTTGGACCATTGCCGAACCATTATGATACCACAGTATCAGTTTGCCTGTTACTCCTCGTCAAACCATTTTGTTTTAAGTGCAAACCATTGATCTGGCTGACACTTATGTATGTAAGTATATTTCGTTAAGGTCATCACTATCATTCAAGAACGATGCGCCGAAGCACATGCATATGTATGTGTGACAGTGACAAAGTAGATGTCTGACATGTTCTTCCTATTCCTCATCCTTGCATCTTCTGCTTCTCGAAATGAGGTATGTTCAATCCTTGAGCATGTCGACCTAGGAGACAGTGGCCTGTGATCAAAGCAGCTAACATAGAAACGTTTTTCCTTGATCGATGAAGTATGTAGCTCCTTTGAGCGCCTGACGTTCCATTTTGGCCAAATTATTTTTATAGCGTTAAATGTCAGACTATCAACACATCTCATGTTGGCTGGAGTGACAATGTCACCTCGACCACGCAGTTGGTAGGCTGAGAGGTGTATGTATACCTACAGCCTCCATACCAAGAGGGAGGCGAGTGGTCTAAGTGTGTCTTACGACAACCACCCTACCTATCTACCTACCTACCTACGACTGTTCATACAAATAGCAAATTCTGAATATGAAATTCTGGCAATGTAAATGCCGACGCCTTGAAACTCTGCGCCAAATATAATATTTTTTCATAAGCTAATTTGCAAAATATGTATAATTTACTATTATTTATTGTGATCTCTGTACCACATACATACATATGTATGCACATCAATACATCAATAAGCTAATAAGCAAAAAAAATAAAAAATAAAAATTTAACTAAAAAAAATTAGTTTTTAGGATCTTATATTTCCGTTCATTCAATTTATGCATTTTATTATCATTTTAAAACTACTTTTCTGATTAGCATTTATGTATGTATGTATGTATCTGCATCTGCATCTGCTATTTATTGTTTCTGAGATTTTACACGCCGCTGTATGCGCGCTACATCGTATTCTAGTAAAGCTGATCCACTTTCTTTATTTGAATGCTGAGTATTCGCTGTGATTCCTTTCTGAAGATTTTGCTGCTGTTAGCTCTGTTTGCATACGCCATATATACAAAGGATATATTACAGATTTATAAAAATACACATACAAGCACATGTAGTGTGTAGTGTTATCAATTTATGAATATGTACAGTGGCACAGTAAAGTCTACATACCCCATTGAAAAGCGAGGTTTGGAGATTTCTGTGAACATTGTAGCATTAGAATATATTCCAAACAAATCCAATCTAACAACAAACCATAAATTTTAACAAAAAAATTTTAATCCAAAAATATTTATTAACAAAAACAAACAAAATTCATTTTCCAAACACAGAAAAGTCTGCATACTTTGTAAAAAGAATGTGTTTCACTTAAAAGGAAATAAAAAGACAACAGAATTAATACTTGGTGGGTCCGCCACGACTTTCTAGAACAGCATTTAATCTATTTTGCATGGAATTTACCAATGCTTTTGTGTAATTATTCGAAATTAAATTCCACTCTTCAAGTAAAGCATTTTTGAGGTCCTGTTTATTTTTAATTGTCCTTTTCCTAATGCGACGATCCAATTCATCCCATAAATTCTCTATGGGGTTAAAATCCGGCGACTGGGGTGGGGAATGAAGTTGATGGGGCACATTATATAGTAGCCATTCTTTGACAACACCAGCGGTATGTTTTGGGTCGTTATCTTGCTGAAAGTACCAACCCGCCGTAAGACCCAGTTTACTCGCGGATTGCTTCAAATATACCATGCGATCCATATTAATATCCATAAATGTTAAATTACCCACCCCAACCGCTGACATGCAGCCCCAAACCATTATGGAGCCACCACCGTGCTTCACCGTAGGAAGCAAGTTTTTGGGCAATAATGCTTCATTATTTCGACGCCATACTTTTTGTTTGCCATCATGGCCAAACAAGTTGAACTTGCTTTCGTCACTAAATAAAACATTAGCCCAAAAATCTTCGTATGCATCAATATATTTCTTAGCAAATTCGACTCGTTTCCCCATATTTATTTTGCTGATGAATGGCTTCTTTCGAGGCACACGGTTGTGGATTCCATTGCTTCTCAATAAATGTCTCACCGTTTCTGGATGCACTGAAGCAATATCTTGATTTTTCATGGTTTTTGCAATTTCTATTGCTGTTATTCTTGGATTTTCTTGCACGTCTAACAATATTTTTCGCTTAGCACGAGTAGTCAGTTTAGGTGGGCGACCACTTCTTGGTTTGTTTTCTACACTATTAGTGTGATTATATTTCCGAATAATTGTTTGAATGCTTGATTTTGGATGTCCGACCAGTTCTCCAATCTCTCTTAAAGATTTGTTTCCTTATAATATTTCACAATTAGCTCACGTACTTTAACACAGATTTCTTTACCCATTTTGGTTAAATTAACACAGCTACAATATTAATATCGAAGAACTAAACTTCTTTATAACTAACGGTATCTAGTAAAGACGCCTGAAGTGATTGGTAGCACTGTTTGAGTACAGAACTGCATTTTGTGTACTCCACTACAAAGCCGTATGCAGACTTTTCTGTGTTTGGAAAATGAATTTTGTTTGTTTTTGTTAATAAATATTTTTGGATTAAAATTTTTTTGTTAAAATTTATGGTTTGTTGTTAGATTGGATTTGTTTGGAATATATTCTAATGCTAAAATGTTCACAGAAATCTCCAAACCTCGATTTTCAATGGGGTATGTAGACTTTACTGTGCCACTGTATGTTTGTATATATGCGCATGTCCACTGAACATTGCTGGCTATTTACCGATCATAAGCTGATATGCTGCAGTAATTCTTTATAGATAGTAGCCCGTAAGGTGCCACGCTCCTGCTGCCATATTCCACTCTTACTTTTGTATTTACAAATTATTATTTTTTTTGCTCTTCTTCCTCTTTCTATATTGCACATGTATCATACATACATACATACTCAACGGTGTGTGCTCATAAATCGCATTGTTGTTGTTGCGACTCATCCATTTCCATTGTCGTTCCACCACTCGCCCATTACTGAATATGCACACGTATTCGCATTTTGTACAAGTGTTTTCTATACATTTACAAATGTGTGTGCGTGTGTTTGTGTTTGCACGTTTATGTTTTTTGTTTGGATTTGTTATTATTATTTTGTAGTTTTTTCTCATTTCGATTTGCCAGCAAAAGCAGCAGCAACTAAAAAATATGTATGTACATAAGTATGTATATATGTATTAGTAGAAGTTACTGCACTGCATGCGCCACGGATTACTGCACTTGGCAAAAGATATGTCAGGATATTTATGTGAGGCGTTTGTTTCGTTTTTTTTTCAACTTCTATGGATAACAGCGTACATATAATTTTATAAATATTTGTTTTTCCTGTGTTTGCATATTTATAGGTATGTGGTGCTGTGGTCTGTGGCCGTTGGCAAAGCAAAAGAAGAGCAAATGGTACCGACTAAGATTGCGTGTGCATTTTTGTATGCTGAATGCATACGTATGGGTGTTGGAAGTTTGAAAGAACACTAAAAATACACTTTGAGAGCGTTCGAAAATCTTGAAAACCTTTGAAAGCGCTTGATAGTATTAAGTTAAAACCCTCAGAGTCAGAAAATGTTAATTCAAATTATAATCAGAATCTTTTGATATGCCTTCATGATTAATGGAAAAATATCAGAAAGTTACTAGATAAAGTATTTTTCAAAGACTTAGTTAGCCTTCCTAATATTTTTTTAAACTAAAACACAACCAAAACGCAAATGTAGTGCTACATTTTTTTTATTTTTTCTCTGTACCTTGGTGACTGGTGAAGTGTTTTAAAGATATGCATTTTGGAAGCTGTTAATTCAACTATGTAAGTGTATCAGCAATTTAAGCAGAATACAACGATTCACGTTAAGCCAGCTGAGAAAGCGAAGCTGCCAGGAGTCTTACCGCGAACTACACAGGCCGACACGAAATTTTACTACCAACGAGAGTATACTTTTGTAGGGATCTTTGATGTAAAAAATCTGAAGTCAGTGTCATAATTACTTTGGTGGCTCAGGTTTCCGAGATATTTTAGCTTCAAGTGCAAAAAATGGCACTTAAGTCTATAGTTGAAATTATGTGGCATCGGATTTTTTTAATTTTTTTTTTTGTTTTAAGGGGGAAACCGGTTTAGGAGGCCAAAATTTTGGTGTTTTTCGAGAATTTGTTGAACAAAGAAGGAATAATCAGAAATTGTTTAAGTTTAGAGGATATTTATATTTTTAGGTACACTTTTAAATTGTTTTGAAGCCATTTCCGCGGGAGATAGTGGCGTTAGAGCGTGCTGTCCATGGTCGATCGCCATCCTAGTGTGGTGCTCGTGGGAATTGCTGAAGTTGTGAAATCAACAGGAATTTTTTTTTATTAACAACATATTTCCTAAGAATATGAACCTAATTGTGGTGAAAAAATATTGAAAATTGCATGCTTTTGAGGCGCTTGATCACGTAATAGTTTTTTATACCATATTTTTTCATCTATTTTGGTTAAAAAACCATATTTTCAATAATAATATAATCCCAGAATTAGGTTCGTATAAATTAGAATTGAAGAAAGAAAAAATCCCGAAAAATTTTAGAACTCTTGGATGATAACTTTTTAAGCTAGAAAGCCCACCAGTTGAAAAAAACTCGTTTCGAGAAAAACGCGTTTGAAATAAAGCATCGTATCGTAAGCGCTACGGGGCCGAACCGACGGGCGCTCACTTAAGTGCTCATAGCATCGGGAATAATACAAATTTAACTATAAAGTTTTTACCACATATTCTTGAGTAGTTATACTAACGATTTATGCAATAAAAAAAAATCGATTTTTTGATCGATCTAAACCGGGAAACCCTTAAGCTAAATACACACCAGGCAACCGTTGAAGCAACGGTTTCAGCAACGTGTTGCCTTTGTTTAAGAAACACGTTGCTACCGTTGCTTCAATCTCAGTATTGTGTATAACTGTGATGCAGGAAAGGTACAAGCGGAAGATACGTAAAATTAAATTTTTTAAATGATCGACGAAATACGAAAAATTACTTCTCTTATTATAATTGACGAACTTTTGTACGAAAATGAGGAAGAAGCGATGCAACCAAAGAAGAGAAAGAAAATTTGGTCCAAAAATTGGCTTTTAAAAAAAAATCGAATTTTCGAACGAGAGGCTGCTGAAAGAATTGAAGGAAAATGAGCCAGCGGACTATAAAAATTACATGAGGATGGACGAAGCCCATTTTAGAAAATTGTTGGACTTCGTAAAGGCCAAAATAACGAAACAAGATACTATAATGAGAGAGGCAATATCAGCAGAAATTAGACTGGCAATAACTTTGCGGTATCTTGCAACAGGAAACTCTTTTGCGGACTTGAAATTTTTATCAATTTTATTGTATTCATTTTTTAATTGTTCGTATGCTTTTTTTCTAAAATTTTTATTTTTACATTTTTCACTACTTATATCCTACAGCTCTCTCAAATTTTTATATTCGATAATAAAATTAACATAATTTTCATTATTTTCAATTGCCATTTTTTCCTTTTTTACTTTATTTTACTCCGCACGAACCTTCTTCTTCGCTTGTTTTCAACGAACTGAACGAGTAAAAGCAGTAAACAATGATACACACGAAGCAACGGTTGCAGCAACCTATCCCAAAAATCAAATTTATTTGATATTTCAGGCAACGGTTGCAGCAACACGAAAATCAATTGGCAACACAGCTACACACGAGGCAACGGTTGCTTCAACATGGCCGTGTTGCTGCAACGGTTGCCTGGTGTGTATTTAGCTTTAAAGAAAGCCATACAGAGCATTTTAAGTACAAGTCGTTTGCTTTCTAATGGCATCGAATTTGCTCCAATACCATCCTTTTGATATTTTGAATTGCGAGCACTTTCAATTTTCTGCGCGGTTCTTAGCCAATTTTTGAATGTTCAGACATTTTTAAATTTTAAATTTTTAAATGTGCTATCTCAACGAAAAATAAGATATTGGAGTATTATTCTAGATGGAGTATATTTGACGCTGTCATCCTTTGTCTGGATGTTTGGCCAGCGGGTGCATTTTGATGTTTTGTTGTTTTGAAGAGGCCTACAATTTTATTCCGCCTACGAACGGTAGATGGTTTTATATGAATAATCAACGGGAAGACTAGCGAAGTTTTTGGATATTGAATTAAACTGATAGACGATAACATTAGAAGATCTTCGTTTTAAAAATAATAATTACTCAAATGTCTGCAAACAAAAAGAGAGGAACCAGAGGAACCTCTATGAATTGGATGTGAATGACTTGCGCAAATAAGTAAATGGGAGAGACAACTTTCAAAGTTTGTTTGTCCTGAAAGACTTCTTGTAAACAATATTGCTAGTTAGCTCATAGGAGTGCTGGATCGATTGTAGAAGAAAAACTAAGGATTAGTAATAAGAAGGCTGTGCAGGGTTTCTACTATTTAGTGCCAGCTTGAGAGTTGGGTATGCGCCTGCGGCTAGTGTGCAGCCGGTAGTACTATTTACTTTATGCTAGTCCACATTTTCTAATCATTAACCACATCAACTATTTAGTACATAGGCTTGGTTGGAATTGTAGAGAAAAATGTTAATTAATATTCAATCAAAAGCTTGAGAGCAGTGTATCTCGGCTATGATGACACTTTTCGTCGCCACAGAGCCAATTCAAGCAGGAGGCTCTGAATATTATTACTAATCCATTCAATTAATTTCTTTATAAGCTGGATGTGAATTGATCGAAAATCGATTTGTGTGTTAGGCAAATGAAATAATAAGCATATGGCGTAACTCGATAAAAGAAGCTTTAATTTTCAGCGAAAGTAGTCAGCAGAACAAAGTGGTTGAATATTTATTGAAACATTTATAAAATTTTGTGGCAGATATTATACCAATACCGCCGTAGCCGAATGGGTTGGTGCGTGATTACCATTCGGAAATCAGAGAGAGAACGTCGATTCTAATCTCGGTGAAACACCAAAATTAAGAAAAACATTTTTCTAATAGCGGTCGCCCCTCGGCAGGCAATGTCAAACCTCCGAGTGTATTTCTGCCATGAAAAAGCTCCTCATAAAAATATCTGCCGTTCGGAGTCAGCTTGAAACTGTAGGCCCCTCCATTGGAGGAACAACATCAAGCCGTACGCCACCAATAGGAGGAGGAGCTCGGCAAACACCCAAAAAGGGTGTACGCGCCAATTATATATAGGTGTATATAATTTTTATATGTGTATTGGGGATATTAATCCCACGATCCTAGAATCCTTTTAGTCTCGAAAATTTCGGTACTATTCGGCAAAAATTTCGGAATTTTCGGGAATTGTAATTCCTCACGAAGCCTTCGAAAAATTGCTTACATTGAAAAGTAGTTCTCGATTGTAAAACTCTTGTCGTAGAAATCAGACGGGTTTCCTGGCATAACGGGAGTGACATCCCAAAAACTCCGGTATCTTGAAAATCGAACAAATGTACATTTCTTATACATATACTCGTATGCATATGTATGTATATTTAGCGATTTTGAAGTTAAAGTTCCCAGAACTGGTTGATGACCGTCCGTTGTAATGATGGTTTAAAATTCGCTGAATTCGAAGAAATTCGCAGCATTCGATGGCTTAAAATTCGCAATTCCTCAAAATTCACAGTTCCAAAACAAACTTAACTGTGAGGATACTAACAACAGAGAGAATAACCAAAATATATGTACATGTGTACGAAACTTATCGAAGGCTTCTTGCATTGATTTGTTTTTTTTCCCCCGCTCACCACTTACTAAATCGATATCTGTGCCACTGAGTGAATCAGAGCAGATCATTCACATTGTCAGAAAAATATACTAAAAAAAACCTATACAGTTTTTGCTAGCAAGAAAATCGGTGCACATGACAGTGCAAGCTGACTTCCGCTTACCGCCATACCACCGCACTTGCAACTAAGCCAACAGAACCAAGGAAAGATAATATATACATACGTATGTATGCACGTATATTACCAAATATGCGCCCTACTTGCCGTCGATAAGGTCGACGTCAGCAGCTTTTGCCGAGCCATGGCAATAAAGCGCACTAGTGCCAGTTGTTATTGCAACAATAAGCACGGAGCGCTCAAAAGGCTTCAATACTACGTACATATGTATGTATGTATACATGTTGCTAATGTGCGGCAAGGTGCAGCAGGCTTTGTAAGGGGCAACGGGAATGCGGGGCATGTGTATATCCTGGCATTCGGCTTTACCGATAAATTTTCAATTGACCCAAATTTTTCACATTTTTTTTCGTTTGGCTGTGTTGACATTTCTCCACTTTTTATGCTCTCTTTTCTTTGCTTCCGCTTTTGCACCGATTTCCTTTGCTGTGTTTTTACTCGTTTTTCGGGAGTTTCCTGTCAGTGTGAGTACAATGTTTTGTTTTTTTTTTTTAGTTTTAATTCTGCGAAATATATGCAAGCGTATGTGTATAAGTAGTTACATGCATATATGCAGTTAAAGTAGTTAGGCAATAGTGCCGAGGCCTGCGGTTGGAGGTTCGGTATATCGCTCATCCGCTTGCTTGTGCGTTGATTCACTGTACTGCCTGGCGTCAGTATGTTGCAACATTTGCTTTGTGCATTGTTTTTATTCTCATTTTCATTTTCAATTGTTGTGAAAAATGGAAAATGCATATTTCATTTTGCTAGCACCCAAAGGAAAGAAAACAGCGAAAATCGAAAGCCGAAAATGTAGGCAAGCTATCGATCCAGCAGTCGACCGACTGCCACACTATCGATGGCTCAGTCGAAGGCAAACAATTGCAAGGCCTACACATACAAACAAACACACATAAATCGCAATGAGTTGCAAGTATGGCAAAAGGAATAATTTTGACAAGCTCTCTTCAGCTTTTATCTTCATTTTGCGTCAGCTACTCTTCTCCCACACCCTCACTCCCCTGTGCGGTTTTGCTATTTGGCCTTTGTATGCAAGCATACAACAATAATAAATAAATTGCATTTACGAGTTTGCGTTTCTTTTGCCCAACTTGCACCGAGTCGATTCACCAAAAGTTCCTTTTTCGTTTTTCCAACTTTTTTATGCACAGATTCGGCAGAAAATTGAATTGTGTTATATTGTTGTAAAAAGCACACATACATACATGCATACATACAAAAATAGTTACATGTGTATGCACTAGTAAGTGCGTTTATGTGCCGGCGGTCTTTCTGTGCCACGATATGCCCAAATACCCATGAATACTATGGCACGCGTGTATGTGTGGCTGTGTGGTTGACATAAAATATATGCCACTTAGGCATAAATACTGTGGCGTCTACTGCTCCAACAGCTATGAAAAATGGCCGACATACAGTTGCACACACACACAAACGCATATATTTTATGAAATGTTGCCAAAACACACAATTTCATAAAGGCAATAAAATTGCCAGACTTTATTTAAAGGGCTGTTGCAATGAATCAGCTTTTAGTTGGGGATTATGGCGAGTTATGACGGGTACGGTGGTGCAGAAGTAATTGGCCGTATGTGCCACTTTTGATATATTCAATTTAAAATTGCTAGTGGCAGTGGTACATTATTCTCGTGTATTAGTAGAATATACAAAAAGGCTAAAAAATTATATAAATATTAGATGATAGACCAACAGAATTTGTAGGTTTAAAGGAACTAAATTCTTTTACATTTTGAATCACACAAAACTTTAGACAAACACAAGGATAGTAGAACCAATTTGCCCAAAAGCTTTTTTTAATACCCAAATCTTGAATAAAACTCAGCTCACTGTGACAAGCTGAGCCTAAGGGTACTTGATTTTAACTGGACCCATTGTTCATATCATTATTTGATATTGATTAGCTAAGGAAAATGGGTGCGATTTAGAGAGCAAAGATAGAGTAGATGATGAGAGCTGATTACCTCCTAGTATTGTGTTCATTTCTCAAACTCAGCAATGAACTCACATCATTTGTAGGCAAGCTATGCATTTTATGAGAGCCGGAAGCATGAAGGAAGACTTATACAACTAAAGCGCGTGATGTAGCAAGTGTTCAATAAATGCAAGAACAAATATAGCTCTTATTGCTGGTTATTGCTATTGGCTGCTGTGCAATGAGGAGAATTGCAGGCTGCAATCAGTGTGAGTTTTCAATATATCTTTTCATAACCTGGTAGAGAAGTGCGCAAAAGTATGTTAGGTGAATGAAATTAAATTAGCAGTTTTCGGCTAGAAATTGCCCAGATGCAGGCTTGTGGAATATTAACCAGAACGCCTTTAAGCGCAAATATATGTTAAAAGCACTTAAAAAGCTCTTTACGATATCGAAAGCTCCAACGAAAGTTGTCGTGGAAAACATGTTTTGCATGGTTTGCTATTTTACAAGACCACATTTTATTTAAATTCATTTAATTTGTTTACATAGTTCTATTTAATTTCACTCTATTTAATTTCGTTTTATTTCGCTGGAAATAATTTAATTTTTTTCATCTCATTTAATGAAGCTTCCTTTTAATTTCATTTCAGCGCTTGACATTTTTTGCGGGGGAATTTAAAAAAATGTATTTTTTCCATTAAATCACTTCCATCAAAATTACGTTTCCAATATGTCCATATTTTGATTTTGAAGTTGTTTTAGAGAAATAAATTCAAGTGTTTATCCATGAAAATATTAGTAATATTTCTTTAATGTTTCATCCTTAAATATAATATAAAAATTGCATTGCTTTTCCCTTGGGAAAACCCTTATCTGCGTTTGCCCCTGACTTCAGTAAATATCATTCGGTTGTATTTAATTTTTTCATTTCGTTTCATTTCAATTAACGTCACTTCATTTTCATTTGAATTCGTTGAACTAATTTAATTTCATTTGTTTTATTTCATTTCGTTTCGTTTCATTACATTTTATTTCGTTTAATTTCTTCATCTGATTCATTACATCTAAATTAATTTAATTTCATATCCTTTAATTCTACCTCATTTCGTCTTATTTAATTTCCCCTCATTTGTTTATGTCGTCTCATTCCATTTCTTTACATTTAATTCCATTGTATTTTACTAAATTTTTTCAAATCATTTTATTTCATCTCTTTTACTTTTGCATTTCATTCTATACCGGTTTATTTCTTCTGTCATTTCTTTCATACGATTTTATTTCGTTGCGTTTTCTTTCGCTTCTTCAAATCATCTCTCTAATTTAATCATTTAATCTCTATGTTTCATTCATTTTACTTCATTTTAATCGATATCAATAAATTCATTTTGTTTCACTCCTTCAAATCATTTCGTTTCATCTCATTTTATTTCGTTTCATTTCTTCATCTGATTCATTACGTTTAAATTAATTTAATTTCATATCCTTTAATTCTACTTCATTTTGTCTCATCCCCTCATTTGTTTATGTCGTTTCATTCCATTTCTTTACATTTAATTCCATTGTATTTTGCTTAATTTTTTCAAATCATTTTATTTCATCTCTTTTAATTTTGCATTTCATTTTATATCGGTTTATTTCTTCATTCCGTGCCATTTCATTTCATCCAATTTCATTTCATTTCTTTCACCCGGTTTCATTTCATTGCGTTTTCTTGCGCTTCTTCAAATCATCTCTCTAAATCTCATCAGATTGCATTTAATCTCTTCGTTTCATTCATTTTACTTCATTTCAATCGATATCAATAAATTCATTTTGTTTCACTCCTTCAACTCATTTCGTTTCATCTCATTTAATTTTGCATTTCTATTCATTTCGGTGCATTTATTCACTTCATTTCAATTCCTTTCATTTCATCCAATTTCATTTCATTTTATTTAATTTCTTTCATCGCATTTCATTTCATTGCATTTTCACTCAAATATATCTCATGCTGCCGATACTTCTGCGGACGATTAACGCGCCACCATTGAAACAGCCTATGGCGGCAACTTGTGTCTTTATCTTTGATGTTCAAGTTTCCTTTTACTTGGCGACTGAAAAGTATGTTTTTTTTTGTTTTGAAAAATAATTACAAACGAAACCTTCGCACAAAGTAATCATTCCTATTCCTATAGAAACACGCCATTCGGGTTTTCTGCATGCATCCATCCACATACTGGCTTCCATCAACCACAACCCTAACTCTAACTTACAATTGCCATGCAAATTTATGTATGAGTACATACATACCATACGTGTATAACCCAATGGTAACATTAGTAGTGCAACGCCGTCATTCGCCACTTATGTTGCAATTGTGCTTGCGGCACAAGTGTCAATTGCCTTTTGCAAACAAAAACTGCACAAAAATATGTGAAGAAAAAATGCAAGAAGTACGAGTATGAGAGTAACGCTAAAAAAGCGAATAGGAGCGCCTACTTTTGGTTGGCTACTACGTATGCCCCTTGATTAGCTTAGCATGGTGCTTGTGAACGAAATATTACCGGGCACACACACACCTTTTATGGGGCACAGCAAGTACACTTGAGTATTCATATGAGCAACATTCGCAAACTACTACTACACTCTTACTACCTCTCCTACGGCACTACGTTGGTACTTAAGGTTTATTAGCTTTATAAATGAAAACAAAATAAAAACAAAAACAAAAACAAAACACTTGGGTACAATGAAATTGATACCCAGCAACAGAGCGCTAGAAATGAGCAAAGGAAAAGCGTATAGCGTAAATCGTAAAATGAGCAAAGTGTGCAGTAACTGAGTGCAATACTGCGTTGCTGATTTCGTGTGAGAAGTGAAATGAGTACATTGCACACAA
>JAYXIM010001949.1:0-10941 GCA_037575425.1 Anastrepha fraterculus
TGTCACCGCGTACGCTACTAATCCAAGGTTTCACTATTGTCTTTAAAACCCCGATATATGCAGCAGAATTCACTCGAAATCGAATTATAGTCACCCATATGCATGTACTAAATACCGTATGCACCCTGTACTTATTTCGCCACACCATGCGAATGAATATCAGGGTGGTTCCATTTGTATTGGAAAAAATGTGGCTCGCCAATACATCAGGTCAGTCCATAAGTTCGTGCGTATTTTACCCATAATTTCACTTTTGACGTTTTTTGCATACAAAAAATTATTCGCGGAATATAACGGAACTATTTATATTTTCTTTGATATATTGTGCATTCAACAAGTGATTTTAATCGTGGATATAAGCACGTGTTGTTGAAAAATAAAATGGAATCGTCGAACGCGTACAAGAGACATATTTTGTATTAAAAAAAAAAGTGGTAAAAATGCAACAACTGCTGCTGCAGAAATAAATACTGTTCACGGGGAAAATACCGTGAGTGTAAGGACTGCGCAAAAGTGGTTTTCAAAATTCCGAAGTGGTAATTGCGACGTGGAGGATGCCCCGCGCGCTGGTCGTCCTGAAGTCTTTAACACTGACGCCTTGCTCAAACTCGTGGAAGCTGAGCTAAATGTGACAGTCGATATGATAGCTCAGAGGTTAAATTCATCGCATGGCCTGTGAACTGCAGCTGGTTCAGTTGGGAAAGGTTTCAAAGCTGGGAAAATGGGTTCCGCATAGACTTTCCGTCGCCAACTTTCAGCAGAGAGTGAATGTGTGCTCTCAGCTGCTGGAACGGCTTGAAAATGAAAGGTTTTTGAGCCGTATCGTTACTAGTGATGCAAAATGGGCCCTTTACAATAATCATGTTCGCAAACGCCAATGGTTAGATAAAGATGAAACACCAGAACGAACCCCTAGAGATGGCCTTCACCCCAAGAAGATTTTGCTGTCTATTTGGTGGGATATGGCCGGTATTGTTTATAATGAACTTCTGGAACCAAATCAGACGATAACTGCTGATTATTATTCCCATCAGCTATCAAACCTGAATGAGGCACTTAAAAAAATCTTAAGGGAATAGACGCAAAGTTTCATTTCACCACGACAACGCAAAACCTCATACCGCAAGGCAAACATTAGGCAAGCGGAACGAACACGGCTGGGAGCTAATGCCGCATCCATCATACTCTCCGGATATTCCACCTTGTGATTATCACCTTTTCCATGAGCTTCAATCCCTTGTGAGTAACAAGAACTACTCCCCAAAAGAAGCTATAAAAAGGGATATCGAAGCGTATTTTGGCTCCAAGGACAAACAATTTTTTGAGCAGGGAATTAAAAATTTCCCTAAACGTTGGGAAGACATTGTAAATACCTGTAATGAAGGAAAATATATTATTGATTAATAAATGCTTTAAACATCTTTTTTATTAATTTTAAAACCACCTTTAAAAAACGCACGAACTTATGGACTGACCTGATAATATAATATGTAGTTGCATGAGACAAACTTACATACATATGTGTCTTCTGTACGTTACTACAAATTTTTAATAAAAAATAAATTTTATAATTTAAATATGTATTTAAAGGGTTTTTCAATAACAGGTGTTATCTATCGCTCTCGAGAGATTTTGGTATTGATCTGGACAATGTTTATTTTCAAAAAGACGTCGCTAGGCACCACACAAGCAACGAAACCATTGATATTTTACAGGAAAAGTTTCCGGACCGTGCTATCTCTCGAAAAGGTGATCACAATTGGCCACCTTCCGCTTTATAATGAAATAAACATTCGATCATTTATATTAAAAAATAGCATTTTTCTTTGAATATCAAAATAACTCCTCTGATTGGAAAACCCTTTAGTAGCTGTAGTTTTATTGGATCATAGTGCCCCGTGATGTCTTATGTGATCTATTGTGCTGGACCCTGAGCCTACCTGTATATATGACTTCTAACGAATTTGAGCACTTTCTCGGGCTTTTTGCTCCACACTTAGGATATATATGTATATGCCCGCATTTAAGTTTGACCCTTTGATATTTTTTAGGTGTAGCAAAAACTACTTAAAATTGTTTTGTTTAATTCGTCGATGAAATTAACAATTAACATATATCTTTGCACAGATTGTTGGAAGTACATTTCTGACTTCTCTTAAATTCCTCGGTCATTCAATAGGTGCTGACCTGCACACATTTTCGACGAATGACTTACCAGGACGTAACATAAACAGCCCAAATATTTTTGGCTGCCAGCTGAGATTTCACTTTAATCGTAGTGGTCCTGACGAATGTATTAAATTTTCTTCTATTTTGTCTTTATTTTGGAACGCTGTAACACACAACTGAATAAAGATGTACATTTTTTCGACTTTTAAGATTACGGCAAATACCAAAATCCCTAATAATCACATGGCTCACTAGAGACATATAACGGAAAATGTTCAGAACTTTTTACTTTAACCATAATTTCTTCTTTACCCTTGCTCAAAAGGCTCAAAACTAATTTGTATAGCTGTATAATTAGCTAGGTATTACTCCACATTCAAATTTGGAACACCATTTATGTAGTTTTCGGGGTTCCTCGTCAGGAGAGCATTCTTTGACTAGCCAAATATAGAAAAACCAACGTAAAAGGATGAAGCACCACGTAGTTTGCATATAGGAGTATTACAGGCTAATCTTTTCAAGAGGTTAGGACAGTCAACTTATCCACGCAGGAGGTTGGTAACAAAAGATAAAGGTTGGTAAAAAGAGCTAATTAGTTAAAATTTAGAGTTTAAAGTAATTTATAATAAGGAAGAGGCTCACTGAAATTCAAAGAACGAATTTGAAAAAAAGAGAAACTGAATGCATTTTATATAAGTACAATATTTTTAATATCTAGGATCGACAAATTTTCATAAAAATTATAAGTAAAAAAAAATTGAGTACGCAGCTTTATAGGCCATATTCAAGGGCAAGTTGAAATTTACTGAAAATTCTCACTGATTTTTGAATTTTTTCTCCTGACGGTGTTGCGCATTTTCTCATTACAACGAATGCAAAACATTTCTTTTTCAGTTCTGATCAAAATTATTTAAATTTGAATGAAAAAATGTTGAATTTTTATGAATTTTGTACAAAGTTAATAACTTGGCTTTATGTGGCCTCTCACTACAGCCTTAACCATAACTATAGCAATAAACTGTGCTGATTAAACGTATGAACAGCTCTGCCGCTACAAACGATTATTGGTTTCATACTATGTATAACACCATAGCCTTGACCATAATTTATTGAGTTTTGCTTTTCTCCATAATCGTAAGCAGCTCCGAAATATTTCAGTTCAAAGTTATTTTGACATTTATGATAAAACAATTTTTTTTTTTTTTGTCGGGACAACTAGCAAGTGCAGCACTCAGACATTAATTGAGTACATTGTACTACACTTGGATTCCCTTTTAATTTTCTTTAAATCTACCCGATCTCCGAAGAAATCTGAGTAGATCTTGTAGTGCCAAGGAGCCAAGATGGTCGCTCGATAAAACTATTACGAATTAGAAAGAAGACTTAGTGAAAAATTATCTGTATGTGTATGACATTATTGAAATTGCTGTTACGTCTACTTCAAAATCAGCTGTTTATGGTTATGCCACGGGTAGTCAACATAAGCCTTAAGGGTAAGCCAATGGCTATGGCACCTCAAAATAGGTCTGAAATTCCACTGCTTCTGTCCATTCGTGATCGGTTGGGAACTCATTTTGAAAAATATTTAAGTTGTCAGGCCACTCTTCGCTATTTCCAATTGGGTTTTTGAAAGTGCGAATGGACATTTTCAATGGTCGATTAGATTTTAGAAAGGTTAATTAGAATTCGGCCGCCGTAGCCGAATGGATTGGTGCGTGACTATCATTCGGAATTCACAGAGAGAAAGTTGGTTCGAATCTCAGTGAAACACCAAAATTAAGAAAACCATTTTTTCTAATAGCGGTCGCCCCTCGGCAGGCGATGGCAAACCTCCAAGTGTATTTCTGTCATGAGAAAGCTCCTCATAAAAATATCTGCCGTTCGGAGTCGGCTTGAAACTGTTGGTCCCTCCATTCGTGGAAGAACATCAAGACGCACACCACAAATAGGAGGAGGAGATCGGCCAAACACCCAAAAAGGGTGTACGCGCCAATTATATATGTATATATAATTAGAATTGAGAAAGCGAAAACTGGATTTTAGAATAACCCATTGAATTTTTAATGATTTAAACACTATACATAGACTTTATTCTGATTAATTTTAAATATTGCCGAAGGATCACATTATAAATACTTTTTATAAGATTTTCACTATATAATACGTATTAAAGTTAAAAAAGAGTTTAAACTTAGGAATTTACGAATTGTATGGTTGTAATATAAAATAATGTATGGACTATTAAAAAATCCAATGCTTTCTTCTAAAACTCAAGCGACCAGTTAAAAATTCATTGATTATTCCGAAATCCAATTGACGTTTTCTAAAATCCAGTTGATTATTCCAAAATTCACTTTACGCTTTCTGAAATCCAATTGACGCTTTCTTACCAATTGACCTTTAACATCCACTTAAAATTCTTCTTCTTAATAAGCGATTTTGGTTGAGTTTAACAAAGCGCCCAAGTCGTTTCTTGCTCTAACTAACCGACGACAGTTGAAAGCACTGAGTGAATCTATGTTCTTCACCACCTGATCTTTGCAACGCCGAAGAGCCATTCCTCTTCCTCTGCCACCACCAGCTGGTACCGCATGGAATACACCGGGCTCTGAGGTGCTTAGCGAAATACTTTGTGCAATATTTTGAACTGAAAAGTTGGGAGACAATTTTTTTTTTGTTTTTATTTTTATCAAATCAAATAAAAAAAATTCTTTCGTGCCTGTGAAGGATTACAGAATTAACTTAATTCTAGGTAATAGTTCACTAAAAGAGCACCTCCCTAATGCTCTTGTTTGCATGCAAATTTAAAGCTGGTTTAATTAACCTGCTCAGCACTGCATAAAATGTTGTAAATGGCGGTTATGTGTTATAGATAATAAAAAATGGCTCAAAACAAATATGAATACGGTTATGGCTTAGTGGACAGTGGGGTAGGGCAGATCTTCATCAGTTGGAGCAGAGCGGACATGGCATTAGCTGGCGGGCAATTAATTTAACGCATAAATCCACTTATGAAAATGCATGTTGCATCGTGTTGCACGTTGTCAAGTGCAACTTTAATGGCTGCAACATGCGCATTAAATAACGGTAAGCATTTAAACATAAAATATAAAATGTTGTACATATGTATTCCGTTTACAACTGCTGCCAGCGCCAACGTTGCTTAAATTGCTGTTGTTGTAGCAAATCATAAAAACTGTAATAATTTTTGCAACATTTACTACAATTAGGCAGCTAGTGAGCCTTAATTGCAGTGTAGCAGTCGCGGCTGCTAGAAATCAAAAGTGTTATTACTGCTGTTGCTGCTGCTGCTGATGCCGCAATCAACTAGCAACATTCGCTCTGTTTTGTTGCTCTTTTGGGATTTGCTTTTTTTTTGTTTTTGGCCGCTTGGCATTTTTATTGTGTGAGACTCGTCGCTCTCATGGCCATAAATTCACTGTTAATAGGATTTAATGCGGTGGTGATGTTGTCAGTGCCACCAACAGCCACCGCCACCGTTGCTGCAACACTGTACATTTGAATGCAATGTGCACGCGGTCAACAGTGTGGCGCTTTGCGTTTGTCAACATGTTTGGGCTGCTGCAGTCAAAATGCGATTATATCGTATGCGTGTGGCGGTTGTGAGTGTGTGCGTGAGTGAGTGCTCCAAAAAATCCCCAAACCATGATTTATATATATATGCAACACCGATTAATCACACATGCCACCAAGTGCGTGAATTATTGCCTACAAAGAGCAGTCCAATGTTCACCTCCGTGAGATGGAAGGTACCGGTATATGTGAGTGTGGCGAGAATGTATGATGTATGTGCATGTATGTATGTAGTGTGGCGCATCACCATTTGCGGCTTAAAATCTTACACATTCTTCTACTTATTGCGTAATCGTTGCGGCTTTTACTGAGTTGTTGTTGCAACCAACGGGATTATACACAGTCTGGCTGGTTAAGTTGGGATTTTATGGATATATTAAAGTGTTTGTTGTAAATTTGGTAATTTTTATTTAAATTTGCTAGCCTCTGATTTTGATTGATTGGTGATTCCGAACTTAATTTACTGAGCTCCTACTTTTAGCTTTCCATTACAGGTTTTTTGTTTTTAATTTATATTCCTAACAAACTTAGTCAAAATTCAAAAAACACAATATAAGTGACTATTTTCTGCTCTCTGCCGTTTCTAATGTCCAACTTTAGCGTCCACTAGTCACTATAGTGGTAAGTATTTTTTGAATACAAACGCTCACACTTTGGCAGGCAAGATGGAACTCTTAACGGTACGGTAGATGGATAGTGAGACTAATACCCGATCTAAAAAAGTGGGTAGAAAGCAAGCACGGTAAGGTTAACTTAAGGTGAGTTAACACACAGTTTTTGTCCGGAGATGGGTCCTTTCGCAAGTATTTGTGGCGAATGGGAAAAGTGAGTGTACCAAACTGCATATATGGAGATACTGAGTGTGATGATGCGGAGCACACCTTCTTTAAATGCGAGAGGTGAAACATAGAGAGAACAGGTCTGCAACGAGCTATTGGTGTATTAACACCTGATGAAATAATCGAGAAAATGATGATAGACGAAGAAAAATGGAATTCCGTCGCAAATTTCGTGGAGGATATTATCCGAAAAAAAAGCGTGAAATGGAAACTTATGCTGAAGAGCATTGAATGTAGGTTTCGCAAAACAAGCGACCCTGGATGCAGGGTGAGTAAATAAATGCTCTTATTAGGACGCCGTCTTGGCCCTCTATCTCGAAGCAATGCGGAAGCAGTCCCGGGGTGGAGTGAAAAATCTTAGAGAAAAGAGGAATATTTTTAGTGGAAACATCACACACGTAGTAGCGATGGTTCCTAAATGGTGCGAAGGCATTTTTAACCCAACCTAACCGCAAAAAAAAAAAAAATTGCTTGAATACCGGGAATATTTACTAAAAACCCAATTTTTCCACAAACCTTTTTTTTAAGGGATTTACTTCTGTTAATATATGAACTAATTGGGATCCCCACTAGGCACGTAACCAGGTTTTTTATTTCTTGTGTAAAATTTATAAATACTACCTTGATCAAACAGTTTCCGGCATACATTCAGAAAATTCAAAATACAAGTTTACTCCTTATTGCCTACAAAGTACGACTCTCAATTGCAACGCACTTACCTATGCTCTTTAAATATTTCTGGAACTCTATTTTCGTTATAGCCATTCGAGACGCCTTCAATTTTTCCACTACCGGCTGTTAAAGCTGCTGTTAAAACACCGAAGTGGTTGCCCATAGTGGTTTTTTGACACAATCAAAAAGAAAAAAATCGCAGGGAGATATATCAAATAAATTCGAAGGCTGTTGGGTGTTCTTCGTTTCGTTCTTGGTCAAAAATTCACCGATGATGAGGACACTGTGCGACACTGGATTATCAAGCTACAAAGTCCGCGAGTTGTTTTCCCACAAACCCTTTCTTTTTTGGCGAATTGCTTGGCTTCGTGTAAACGTCTCATAACGCCCAAATCATAGTCTTTAATAACTTCCTGACCTTTTGGCAAAAATGTGTAGTGTTCAATACCGTTGTAATCCATAAAAGCCGTGAGCATCACTTTCTTTTTCGACTGAAAATTACGATTTTTTTGGTCTTATTCCTTTGTGATGGCTCAAGCTTGACGATAAAGTTACCTTTTGATGTCTACTGTAAGGAGCCAAAACTAGGCGTTTCAGCTCGTGTTCCTAATCACTGTAGCGGACATCAGGCTGAAATTCTAGCTATTAATGAGGTAGCTGTCTGTCTCTCAAAGATTGAACGTACCTCATTTCAACTAATGCAGAAGCCGCAAGAATGAGAAGACGAAAGAATCCGTTAGCCACCTTCTCTGTTACTGTCCCGCGGGGCATGCCACAATGATACTGATGACCTTAGGGATATAAGTGCCAGCTAAATCAATGGGCTTGCACTTTATCGAGAACTTGTAATACTTTATTACATGCTTAAAAATAGACATACATATTCAGATACATAACTACATAGTCGCACATAAAAAGCACTTTTAATTTTCTGAAACAAAAAAACTATTTTATTAAAATAAAATAAAATATAAAAATATTTTTTAATGAAAACAAATTTAAGCTAAATAAAAATGGAAGAAATAAAATAAAAAGAAATGAAGTCATTTAGTCGCATGAGTACCTATAAAAAACAATAATTTGATTTTGACTTTTGATTTGTAATAGGATTTTGACTGATCGCTTTTTTTTCAGCAACTTTTTCTAAAATTATTTTCTCTGTGGGACTTAATTCTGTTGGCCCATTGAGCCACATGTGTGCCATCGTACTGACATCGCATCCTAAATATGTTTGCAGTCGACGAAGTAACGAAAATGATATTTCATGCTTCCAGATTATTAAATGAAGAGTTGCTAGAATAGTTAATACCTAGATTATAAATGTAAGTAAGCATTCTTTCAAAAGACGCACCTATAGATATGTTGTTTTAAAATAAAATATGTAAAAATTAGATTCTTTAAAATTTCACTTTTTATATTCAAAATACGACTCTTAGTAATTGTATGTGAAAAATGGTATTATTTAAATGTCCACCATAAGCTTTTCACAGGCTGTCATTGGAGAATTAAAATTTCCAAGGACTCGTTCACACATTTTCGCATTAAGTTCAGCAATCTCGATCCGAATGTTGTATTTCAGCTTCGGAATCATTGCCAGTTGCCAACCCCCGTCTGTTCTGCCAGTTATTTTTCTATCATCGACAGAACCAGTTTTTTTTTTAATTTTTTTCAGTTTTAAAATTTTCAAATCACGAATTTTGCGATATGTTTTTCTTCACTATCGACAATTTCCATAATAAGTTTGAGTAATTTTAATGCGTTGTTCTATGTCGTAAAATTGTACATATGTATGTCTATTTGACTTCAAGTTAAAAAAAATACCAGTCTAACGGTTAGACGCGATAGAAGTGAAACCTTCCGTAAAACAAACTGAGAGAGAATGAGACGAAAGCAGCATTAGGAGCGGGATAATTATAGGTTCATTATAATATTGCTATAAAGTTCATATTTTATTTTCTTCATTTTATTATTATTCATCCTCAATGTTTTCAATTTTAACAAATGATACGAGTGGCTTATGATAGCTAAAATATGATAGAAATGCTTTGGTTTCGATGTTGTCAACATATCTTTGAAATACCGCGACAATTGTTGTTATTGAACGTGTTGTCGATTCAGTGCGATTATTACACATTTTTAAATTGAATGTTGTATTGAGAAAGTCAATTAAAGGAACCGCTGTGTCCAATGCAAAATTTACGTTAAAATCGCCATTTCAAATCATTGGAACTTTATCGTAATCTTTTCTAAGTATCCGCGATACTTCTGGTGTATACTTTACTAAATTTTCGTGAATGAATTCCGTGATGCTATTTATTGATTGATTCGGTGAAATATAAATTGCCACAATTAAAACTGTTTTTCCATTGCTCAATCTGGTTTTTTAGTTTCATTTTCTTTTTGTTTTTTTTCTGTCGATATTCACGACACTTTCCTGCATTATTTTTCGGCATAATTGCGGTAAATATTTAAAAAGAAAAATATTTACGAATATAAACATACGGGCGCAATACAGCACGCGAGTTACATATATAAAACCAGTTACATATATAAAACCAAGCATAGATGAATTCATTGAAAGTATAACTAAAGACAAAATGTAATATTAAACCAACTTCCGTTTGTTTGCAAAAATTATTATTAAATTCACAAATTAAATTTATTTTTCGGTCGCAATTCCAGGAATTGCAACCGTTCCAAAATTAACTAACTTTACTGTCCACTTACAATGAATATTGTCAAATCAGCATTTCCGTTCCCACACTAAAATGTAATATTAATAAGTATTTTTCATAAAACAATGTAACTAGCAAATAAGAAAATAAAATTGTAATATACCGAGTAAGCAAATATACATACATACGTAAGCTTTGACTTGACCTGAAGTAAAACAATAAAGGCAGTCTGATTCCTCCCTTCCATTGGAGTAGTTCGTTGTATTTAGTTAAATAAATAAATTTTAAATCAAAAACAGAATTTAGTTTTTTTTCGCAAACTTAACGGCAAAAACACGTAAATGGCGCAGTCGGTAGGATCCTTTTAAACAGTAAAAAAGGATCCAGTGAAACGTAATACGGGAAATAAAAATAATAAAAATAATTTTTTATAAACACCCAACCTAATCCTGCGAATCCGTAGCCAACTCAGGAGTTGACCGGACCCTCCAGGGTATAACTAAATATACGATAACTAAAACAAACAAAAAAAAAAAAAAACAAAGGGCAGTGAAAATTTAGGCGACTTGGACACCACTAAACCAAAAAATAGTGCAGTGGACATTTTTGCAAATTATACACCACTAAAAATAAAAAAAAAAATAGTGCAGTGAAAATTTAGGCAACTTGGACACCACTAAACCAAAAAATAGTGCAGTGGACATTTTTGCAAATTATACACCACTAAAATAAAAAAAAAAATAGTGCAGTGAAAATTTAGGCAATTTGAACACCACTAAACCAAAAAATAGTGCAGTGAACATTTTTGCAAATTAGACACCACTAAAAATTTTTTTTTCTCTAAAACTGTATACTAAAAGACAACAAATATTCGACAAACGGAGAAGGATGGAGGAGCAGACTCACTTTGCTTCCGTCAGCGTGGCCGAAGAACTGGCCAGGAAAGATCAGCAGTTGGAAAGCTTACGACAAGCCTACCTAGATCTGCAGCA
>JAYXIM010001950.1:0-39375 GCA_037575425.1 Anastrepha fraterculus
ACAACACTCCTTTTAGCTGGTCTAAATGTTTTTTTCAACCAACATAAATAAAATTAAATTCTATTCCAAAATCGTTTTATATGAATATTTTTCACCATCACAGTATTTCATTTAAACGAGTGTTCATATAACCGGGTGGCTACTGTATTATTAATAGTTCTTGCAATACCCGATTTTCTTATAATTAAAAAAAAAATTTTTTTTGAGCTGCTTCGTTTGGTAACTTTATCATGTTCTGCCGTTGCCTTCTTATGAATTTATGAAGGAATAAACAAAATTGCACGTAACTGCTGTTTTACAATCTTTCGGAGTATCTTCGTATACAATTCTTGCATTATTTAAAGTGAAAATTTTACTTTATTATAACTGATTTAATTTCACTTCGTTTGCTATAGACATCTTCCTTGTTTGGCTTTATTGCCGTGCAAGAAGAAATGCCATAATTTTTAATATTTTTTATTCGCCCAGCTGAAGACGTAGCTCGTTGTATTGTGTGTAAGATATTGGAGTAAGATACCGAGTTCAATGCCCACTGTGATATAAGACAACAGGGAGTTTCTTCTAAAAGCGGTTGCTTCACGGGTAGCAACGACAGATCTCCGAGTTATGGTGGCTGTGGCTATCCAATGGAGTGCAGAACTACACTTAGATCAAATAGCCCAAAGACCTGAGCAGGCTCTAATTCCAACCCTTCACATTCTGCATGAGGTTCACGTAAAAGCAATGATTTTTTTTTTAAGAGCTGAAGATTCTGAATGGTTTTTAACACCAAGTGTGCGGGGAACTCAAATAAATACTTGCTGAGGTTGGAGTAACGCGTTTTTGTCTGAGCGGGATAGGGACATAAATAACATTCGAAATTCTCCATTTCATTCTCTTTTCTGCAGCTGCGTCACAATTGCTCATGAGGAAGCCTATTTGCTTGTAAGTGCCCAGTCATGGTACCCGCCATATCCCAAAAGGAAGTTTTGTCAAGAGATATTAGGTACTTAGATATTCGTTCATTAAATCCATATGCCTTCTTCTTAACTGGCCCGATAACCGCTTATGCGACTTTTACCGAGTTTAACAAAGCGCACCAGTCGTTTCTTTCTCGTGCTAACCGGCGCCAGTTGGACACACCAAGTGAAGCCAAGTCCTTCTCCCCCTGTTCTTTCCAACGCAAAGGAGGCCTTCCTCTTCCTTTCAGAGTCGGAGCGTTTGTATCCATTTGGACGATATGACCCAGCCAACGTAGCCGCTGGATCTTTATTCGCTGCGCTCTGTCTATGTCGTCGTAAAGCTCATACAGCTCATCGTTCCATCGCCTGCAATATTCGCCGTTGCCAACGTGCAAAGGTTCAAAAATCTTGCGCAGAATCTTGCTCTCAAACACTTCAAGTGACGCTTCATCGGATGTTGTCATCGTCCACGCTTCTGCGCCATACGTTCGGACGGGCATGATGAGAGCCCGTCTACGTGGTAGTTTTATTCGTCGAAAGAGGACTTTACTACTCATTTGCCTACTTAGTCCAAAGAAGTACTTGTTGGCAAGAGAGATTCTACGTTGAATTTCTAGGCTGACATTGTTATAGGTGTTAATGCTGGTTCCTAAATGTACGAAGTCTTTTATAACCTCGAAATTACAACTGTCAAAAGTGACGTGGGTGCCGATACGCTATCAATCTTGTAAATCGACACTAGGTCTGTTTTATTGTCCAACACATGGAGTCGTTAGCTCATCTGCTATTTGTCTGTTAAATGGAAGTCAATCTAAGCGGAAGTTTACAGGAATATAGGGGAACGGCATGGGTAAAGTTTGCTGATTCCAGTTAGCATGGTTCCATTTATTTCCAGTTCGGCCGCAGCATAGTTCACGCACCCATACTTTATCATAACACTTCAAAGCTAGCTCAGGAGACGCTTCAGTTACTTGATGGAAGGGAAGGGCAGTGGACCCCATCCGAACAGGCAGTAAGATAATATAAGATAAGTATTTGCGTTTGAGGGCATTAGAATTAGAATACTATGACCTACATAAAACACTGGTGCAGATGCAAACTCTGTCGATTATGGCTTGAGAGGTAAATGGTGGGCAATCTTAACCAGCCTCTTCTTATCTCTTTAGGGTTTTCGTGCTAAAAGAGTGTTCAAAAAGTTTTGTTCAGCTGTACCCAAATGCACCATAATATTTACGAGGCATACCAAGCGAATACCACAAAATGGTTCTGGTTCCGATAAAACTGCAGATGCGCCTTCTCTTGCCAGTTCGTCGGTGAACTTGTTTTCATACAACTATAATTTCTTCCATTTTGGAGAAAACATCAAGATGGGATATATGGCCTTAACACCTTTCAAGAATGCATGCGTCTATTACTATCACCATTAGCTGCCACATATTATTATTAGCCATTATAGTTAATAAACTGCGTAAATCTGAAGAAAATCCTTTATGGCCCACCAAATTCGCTAACCAAAAGCGATTGTTTTTGTAAGCAGACGATTAAATTTCACATCTCTCTTTCTCACTCAACGCTGCTTTCGATTCATTTTCGCGGACTGGATATGTCATAAAAGTAGAGCTTTACGATGTTTTCATGTTATGAAAATAATACTTAAATACATATTTATAGACATATGATTGTATGTATGTAAGTATTGTAGCAACAACTGCACTGCTCAAATCTTTACTCCGCGCTGGGAATAAAAAAGTAATTCTGGCGGTGGATGGCTATAAAGTGTATTTAAGGACACATACACACACACTCATATGTTAATACATTTATACATACATACATATAATTCGCTGCTTAAGCTCTGCCTTAACCACACTCCATCCAGCAACTTGACTTGACACGCGTTACACACATTTTCTTCCGCAACAACGCGGCTAATCAAAGTCATATTACTTTCTTCTCACTTTGCCTTTGCTTCAACGCAATTATTATACAAAATATTTATCCAATGCGAGAAGTGTAAATATTAACCCTTTGGTTATATTAATTTTTGGTCTCTCGGCATTTTATGAGGGCTATAAGTATTCGAACAGCCAACGTGGCGAACATTCTCAAGTGCAATAAACTGCTACAAAGGATTTTAGTGGGGTGGGTAGGGTAGGTATAGCTTAAAAGTGCGTAAAAGTATTGGAACTCACGCATACATATGTACTATACTCGTACTAGTAGGGATGCCTTTGTATGTTTGCACATTGAGTTTTATGGCGATATTTAATTTCCATCATTATGCCAAGCAATAAGCCAAGTAATGTTTCCTTTGTTGGAATGTCGCAAAATGGCAGTTCGTTAGTGAATGTATAGAAATAGCACTGAGAAATTTGTTTTTCACTTAAGGTATTTGTAACGAAGAAAATAGGCGCAGCGGTTAACTAGAGACGGAACTTTTGCTTATAAAAAGCAGAGGAAGGCGACAAAATACCAGTCATATCTGCTCGACAAAAGTATTTGACATTCTACAATAATTAGGATCTAAAAATCTGAATAACATTCACCAACCAAAATCTAGTGTAGAAAAAAAACCGATTAGCTAGAGATTGTGATAATCGAGGAATGTAGGAATGCATTGAATGAATTTTTATTGCCTTTCTTACATTAACAAATGTTTTAGACGCATCTGTATGTTCACCTATGTTGGGTTAGGTTAAGTTGAAGTGGTTGTCCACTGTGGGACACACTCAGGCTCATCGCCCATTGTGATGCCACATGGGTAACTTACCCTTATCCCTCTTAAAATCAGTGTGTACTTTTCAAAAATTTTGTAAGATCCTTAATTCCGATAAAGTCGAGATCTTCCAAGCCATTAAAGGATTGTTTACCCAAAATGGCGAGTCTACGTCTGGACAGAGCAAAACAGTGACACAGAAGGTGAGGGACCGTCTCTTCCTCTTCCTCGTCTAGACAACTTCTGCAGAAGTCATATGTTTACACACCCATTCTCTGGGAGTGTCTACCGATTAGGCACCGTTATAACTGAAATCAGTGTGTTAAGACTGTGCGTATCTCTTCTTAGTATAAGTTCTGTGCGTTTAGCATTGAGAGTCGGGCACAACTGTCGGGCGATTTTGCTAGTGACTTTATTATATACATATATATATATATACATATAATTGGCGCTTACACCCTTTTTAGGTGTTTGGCCGAGCTCCCCCTCCTATTTGTGACGTGCGTCTTGATGTTGTTCCACAAATGGAGGGACCTACAGTTTCAAGCCGACTCCGAATGGCAGATATTTTTATGACGAACTTTTTTCATGGCAGAAATACACTCGGAGGTTTTGCATTGCCTGCCGAAGGGCGAACCGTTATTAGAAAAATGTTTTTTCTTAATTTTGGTGCTTCACCGAGATTCGAGCCTACGTTCTCTCTGTGAATTCCGAGTTCGGCTACGGCGGCTTCATCACGCCATCTTTTATTCGCTACCCTTACTTATGTTAAGTCTAAGTTCTTCTTACGCCTTGTTTTCAAGGATGGATTGGGCGGTATCACTGCAATGTTTTCCAAACGGAGCTAGCTCCTCAAAAATATGAAATCGATTGACTGCTGATTATTGTAATGCCCTTTAATGCGATGTAAGTGTTTTTGTATAGCTAGGAGGGAATCAAACCCTATGCTTACTGATTGTACCTTACCTACCATTCGGTCGCATCTAAATACTTCGCTATCAACCTTGTATGCATACCTGGTCAAAGTGGCTTTGCTGAAAACTATATAGAAAAACCCATTTGAGGTAGTTTCTTCGTACTTAGAGAGGATGACTGTTACCTTAGCTACCTGAAGCTTCCTCTGAAATAGGTGGACCTGGAGTTAGCTAAACACTGGACGATAACGCGGGCATGAAATAGCGGAGGAATCAAAATAAGGGGTGGTTAAGTTTTAAGGGCCGGTGTTGATTTTGAATAAAATACAATCTTTTTAAAAAATACTGTCATTTCTCTTTGTTATGATAATACTGTTATAGCTCAATTACGTATAGAATAAAACATGGGCCAAATGGCTGCCGCGGCCTCGGCGGCACACCTCCATCCGATGGTCCAAATTTTCGATAACGCTGAGGCATAACTGAGGTTGTATGCCGTTAATGTGCCGAATTATCTCATCCTTTAGCTCTTGAATTGTTGCTGGCTTATCGACGTACATCTTTTCTTTCAAATAACCCCAATGAAAGAAGTCCAACGGTGTCAAATCACATGATCTTGGCGCCAATTGACATCGCCGCGACGTGAGATTATTCGGCCAACAAATTTTTCGCGCAAAAGAGTCATTGTTTCGTTAGCCCTGTGGCAAGTGGCACCGTCCTGTTGAAACCACATTTTGTCCACATCCATATTTTCCAATTCGGGTCATAAAAAGTTCGTTATCATCTCACGATAGCGAATACTATTCACAGTAACTGCCTAACCCGCCTCATTTTGGAAAAAATACAGCCCAATGTTGCCGCCGGCCCATAAACCGCCCCAAACAGTCACTCTTTGTGGGTGCATTAGTTTTTCGGTAATCACTCTTGGATTATCATTTGTTCAAATGCGGCAAATAAGCCTGAATAACTTTAACGCGTTGCTCGATTGTGTATCTTTCCATGGTTAAAATTGAATTAGTCCGAAATTGAAAAATGTCAAATGAAATGCAAAAAAAAAACTAGACGTTTAGGCCTGGTTCACACTCAATATCGGCCCTTGAAATTTAACCACACTTTATATTTTCTTGCATTTTAATGATTATTTGACAGTAATCAAACGAAGTTTACATTATCAAGCTCCGAACTAATCTACTCAACTGTTGAAGTGTGCAAAGAACTTATGTTAGCCCAAGCTGACTTTTCTTTTCTTTCTATGAGGGCTTTGACCTGCTGGCTGTAAATACCACATTGGTTTTGTTTCATAGCAGAAAAGTTTTCAGTGTATTCGAATTGGAATTCACCCCATTAGTTAGCAAAGCTGGTGGTAAGCACACCCGTCCGCTTAACAATGACCTCCAAGTGTCGATGTTGTTGTTGCGCATTTATTGACGTTTGTATTGTTTCATGGTGATGTTGTGATGACAGCACAATTGTTGCTCGTACTTTTGCTATTTTCATTGCGCTCCCCGTTTGATGGTGCCAATAATAACAACAACAACGATCAGCGTTATACGATAAGCCCAGCAGCCAAACGTTGCCTCACGTTGGCAGCTATAATATTGTTATTGCCAATATTGTTGCTGATATTGGTTGTAATGCTATTGCTGCCTGCCGTTAATGTTGCTGTCAATGATGGTGTTAGTGATTTTGTTGATGACGCGATGAGCGTTTTGTTTGTACCCCTCACGCGCTCCCCATTGCTGCTAAGCCACGCAATCCGTCATTAGAACTTTGAAGAAGGGTTATAGAAGGCTGGTATTGTATGCAGGCATTTGTATATACACACATCCATACATATATGCACACAATTACGGACCCACTGTGCCGCCCGATGAAGCCTGGGTTGGTGTTGTGTGATGAATGTTGTTTGCTGTCCGCGCCAATGTCAGTTGATAACTTTCGTTTTATTATATTATTACGATGTGTATACACGTACGTACGTACATATGTATAAGTGTATACTTGTGTTTGTTAGTCGCAGTCACTCGATTGTGGCATTGCCAGGCCTGCATTTTATTTATTGCTGCTGAAAGCATTTAATGACGTCTAATGATGCGCGCACACCAACACACAAGCAAAAGTTGCAAAAATCGTACTACATACACATATGTATGAGTGTATGTGTGCATGCGTGTCTTTATTTTTACATGCAGATAAATTCATTAAAACATACTTGCAACAAATGCCACATTGCATTAGCAACATCGCTGCCTGTGGCGTCGTGCCGCCAAGTGTTTGCTGCGTTGTCCATCCAAACATCAATCTGCCCTTGCATCTGTCCATGCAGTCATTCTAGTGGCCCATCATCACATTCACCATCCAACCGATCATAACCATTGTGGCTCTATTGGCCACAACGCATTGGCGTATTACTCATAATGTACATCATAAACATTTTTTATTGCATTTTGACTGCGTTGGTTTTTTTTTTGTTTTTGCTTGTTTCAATTTTTGTTATAGTGGCGTTTAATTTCATACGTTGGTAGTGTTTAGATGATTTTGTTATTGTTGTTGCTGCTGATTCTCGTTGTTGTTGCTTGTTGTGCACTTGTTCTGTGATTGCATTTTTTTATTGCTTTACGACTATTGGCATGTTGCATGCTGTCGATGAATGTGTGAGTTTGCGTTTTGTGCTGATAAAGGGCTTTAAATATATAAAATCGGAGTAGGTATGTTTGTGTGTAGAAATGTGTTCATCTCCGTTGTTATAGCGTTTCAATACTAAAACTTTTCGAATATAATTACGATTTCAAGTGTCGATTTATTGCCGAGATTGCGATTATATTGTAGAAGTTCGAGTGTAGATATGCTAGCGTGTTACCACACACACACACACACATGTAAAAATAAGTTTATGGACACACATATAAAATCTCATATTTATTATCTCTTCAAGTGGTTGTGTAATATTTATAATTGCAACATGTAACTTTATGTTGGGGGTCATTTAATTCTCTATGCGTGAAATTACTTTAATAAATGTACAATTTTATGATCGAACTGAGTTACTGAAATCTCTGGTATTTGAAATTGGAAATCCACTTGGCTTGCTAGTATGGAATATAACATAGTCCCCAAGCACTCGTAGATTACAGAGAATGTCTGCTAAAGCAAATGATCCGCCTTAGTATTATATGTACACCTGCGTACAAAATAATAGGAGCGCTAAGAATTTGCAAGTTTTAAATATTTTTTCTGTTTATTCAACTTTTTTATACAACAAAATGCATGTAACTCCAAGATCCAAACTTTGTATTAAATTCAGAAAAATTTAACCCTAGAAGGTCATCGTTATTTTTATAACGCAGAGGTAATCCCTCGTCGATTCGACGACGACATTACTCAAAGTCATTAATATATTATCCTACCTATCAAAACCTACGAAAATCAATATATTCACATTGCCTCGTTTATATATCTTATAAATAAAACAATATCAAATAGTTTTTCTTAAATCTTTTTATTATAAATAAAATTTTCACAGCTCTGATTCATTTGGCTTTTGTACAAAACACAAACTAAGAAAAAAAAATTAAGAATTTAATAACATAATATATTATTCACTGAATGGTATTTTTTCATAAAGATAATACTATAAACTAAAAAAATAAAATACTTTAAGGAATGAAATTTCTAATTTTGTACATTTTATATTTTATGCTCCCCACAAAGACTTTTCTTACGTTTTGCACAAAATGATTTCGTCATCCGTCGCTTAACAGGTCCACAAATTGCGCAAATCTTTCTCTTGTTTGTTAATTTTTTTTTGCGGGATTTTCATCATAAGAAATACCATTTTCAATATCTGACCGCAACGAAGTAGACAATACTGCTCGTTCCTCATTACAGGATGATAATAAATATAATATGTTACTTTACTCGGCCTCGGGTTATATGATAGAAGCGTCAGCTCATTATCATAGCAAAACATAGACGTATTACATTTACGACCTTTTATATTTATCATTTCACTCGGAATCTCTCGCTTATTAGAACGTAGAGTTCCAACCATTGTCAACTTATATGGTTCGCATAACAATGATTTAGCAAGAGGAATTGAACTAAACCAGCTATCCATTGCATCGTTTCTATTTGAACCATGTACAGTTTTAGTCAATTCTTTTACTGCTATCACATATCATTACCATTTTGAGTCCATATTTTGCTTGTTTGGAATATACATACATACGAAAGCTACATTTTCCCCTGAACACCAGCAGTTGCTCGTCAATCGTAAGGTATTCTCCAGGCGTATAGTTTTTACGGCACTTTTGAATGAACATCTCCCAAATTTTCTAATGGGGGCAAAATTGTTTTCAACTATTTGAAGGCGGGCAGATTTATCGTCGAATCGAAGACACGACATAAGAAATTTGAACCTTGCTTTTGTCATTATCGAAATATACATATGTTGTTCCACCATAAAATCTGTCAAACAATTCATCTGCAGACAGATGCTGATCTTTCTTGACTGCTGTTAGTGCCAAGAGTCCAATTAAGGCAGAAATTTCATTTGATGAAGTTGCTTTCCTTTGAGCTTCATCTGTAGTTACAAGTAAGATGGGTTGCCGATTAGCAATCTCAATGTTTGCCCATGGAACAATTTCCTCCACAATCTCTGGTGTAATATGTTATATTTTTACAATGGCGTGTTGGTCCTCGAGCTACATTTAGACCATAACGATAAGATTTGCCCTTTTTTGTTGACCACTTATGTTTATTTTTGCCCCGCAAAATAGATTTATTAAAATAAATTACATTTGACTTGGCTCTCAATAAATGTAAAGGTGTGTTATCTTCATCTGTGTCGGTTGATTATTCTGAAGAACTAAGCTTTCGTTTTGTTCGATTTCTGCATCAGATTCTAGTTCGCTGTAGTCTAACTCGTAGTCTAATCCATTCTGGTCGTCGCACATTGCAAGAAATTTTTCAATTTCTTCGTCAGTATACATTTTGTTGCCACTCATATTGTATTACAACTGTACATACCAAACAGATAAATAAACAAGAAAAATAACTGCGGAACGAAAAACTCACACAAAGTTCATCGTTCGTCTTTTCGACTACGCATTTTTAAAAAATAAGTACTTACAGAGATAGTACGAAGCCAACCAACTGCAAACGTCAACAGCGCAACAGCGACTAACGCTGTAAAAAAGAAAGGCACCTTATAAACAAAGGAACAGTGCGATAACGGTAAAATAAAAATTCGCGAGGCATGACTTTCCAGGGTTAACTAACTTGAAATTTTCATTAAAATTTTCATGTTTTTAAACAGTCTTTGGAAAACTCCTGCAGTTTTATACCCTATACGTTTGAAGGCGCTTAAAAACCGCGTTAACTTTAGACAATTTTTTTTGGCATGCGGCGTTGGGAACTTTCTTCCAAATAAAATATGTATCTGTTTGGTCATATTATATGCGCCCATTTGATCCGCCCCTGCATTGCAGTTCCCGCAATCATCTAACATCAGGTGATCTGGTCCTTTTTCATTAGAATTAAGTATGTGTGTTTGCATGTAAGCATGTAGATTTACATGCGAAATAGAATGTATATATTGTATTTACCGATAGTCCTGCATAAATATGTTTGGTGGCTACTGTTTTCCGCAGATTTCCAAATACAATATGTAAAAATGTTTGTATAAGTTATCATATCATGCCTGCCCTAATATTTGACCCAGCAGTTAGCATTGCTTTGCTCTTGTTTTTCACAAACAAGTGCAACAATGAACAACAGCAAATTCCTTTACGGTACCCAGGTACCCAGACTAAGAGCATTGCTTAACAATAGCTTAGCGGTGTGATCTTGTTTTTCACAAACAAGTGCAACAATGAACAACAGCAAATTCCTTTACGGTACCCAGGTACCCAGACTAAGAGCATTGCTTAACAATAGCTTAGCGGTGTGATCTTGTTTTTCACAAACAAGTGCAACAATGAACAACAGCAACATCCTTTACGGTACCCAGGTACCCAGACTAAGAGCATTGCTTAACAATAGCTTAGCGGTGTGATCTTGTTTTTCACAAACAAGTGCAACAATGAACAACAGCAAATTCCTTTACGGTACCCAAGTACCCAGACTAAGAGCATTGCTTAACAATAGCTTAGCGGTGTGATCTTGTTTTTCACAAACAAGTGTAACAATGAACAACAGCAAATTTCTTTACGGTACCCAGGTACCCAGACTAAGAGCAATGCTTAACAGCAACTAAACAGTGGCGTTCGCTAACAACAACATAGACAGAAAAAGGGTATTTAAGGCGGCAGCGTAGAGTAGGAAAGTAGTCATTTCGATTCGTGGGTTTACATCGACAGGTCGTGAACAGGAATGAAAAACTTAACTTGTATTTTTTAAAGTTAATTAAAACTAGAAATAAAGTATTATAAGAAAGTTGTTTTAAAAAAACTTAACTTGTATTTTAAAAACTTGTATTAAACTAGAAATAAATTATTATAAAAAAATGGTGTTTAAAACTTAAATAGAAATAAAGTGATGTATAAAATATTATAAAAAAAAAGGTGTTTTAAAAAACTTAACTGGCGCCCAACTTACGGGAACGAATTCAAAAAAAAACAAAATCGTAATAAAACGAGAAAAAATTCGTGCCTAAAAAAAAAAACAAAACTTAATCAACAAGTGAGCTACGGACTCTTGTGGTCTATGTGAGATCTATTCAGATCAGCCAGATATCCTCAACCCAATCTATTCATCTCTGAATAATAAATATTTCACTAGTGTCGTCTTTTATTACAAAAGTAAAAAAGCAAAAAAAAGGGATCAATAAAGTTTATAACAAACAAGTTATAGCTTCTTAAGTTTGTATTGCGATTCTAAATTCATATACTAAAATTATGATAAAAACGATAAAAGCTTACTTACGCGGATAAAAAAAAAAGAAACTTAATAATAATAATAATGAACAAGTGAGCATTGCATAAACTTTGCGGCCAAGAATTGACGAAAACCCATCGTGGGGAACAGCCAGGAACTTGGAAGCAACGTAGGAGCATCTGTATCAACTTTGCAGCCAAGAAGTCACGAAACCCATCGTGAGGAACAGCCTACAACTCGGAAGCGGTAATCTATTTAAAGTAAGATATTTAGTTATCTAATAGCCCTAAGATCACTATTGTACTTACATATATTTCTATTAGAAAAAGTAACTAAAAAAAATACAGAACAATGGATGTAAACATGGTTAATAGCATAGTGCAATCCGCGGTAGAAGTAGTCCAAGAAAGTTTTAGTCAACAGATTTTAGAACTAACCCAAGCTATTCGAAATATACTTCCTCAAAAAATAGAGCCACATAAACCGGTAACAATAGTAGATGGAGTGCACAGTACTCATACCGATCTTAGTTTGATTAAGTCACTCCCAGAGTTTAAAGGCAAAATGTCGGAATATCCGGCATGGAGAGATGCGGCAAAATTTGCGTTAAGCTATTACAGTGAGGGTTCTGAGCCATACTATATCGCGATGGGAATTCTCAGGAATAAAATAACGTCCTCGGCTAACGAAAATCTTAGCGCCTTTAATACCCCACTAAATTTCAAAGCTATTATTGCAAGACTAGATCAGCTCTATGCGGATAAGCGCCCCCTTCATATCTTAGAAAATCAGCTTAACACATTAAGACAGGGACAAATGTCTATTAGTGAGTACTATGATGCGGTTGATAGGCAGCTTACTTTGATATTAAATAAAATAATAATGACACATAGTAACAATGAGGAGCTCACGAATGCTTTTAATGAAAAGGCAAGGGAAAATGCGTTAAGAGTATTTATTTCTGGCCTTAAACGCCCATTATGTGACACCCTTTTCGCAGCTAATCCTCCAGACTTGCCCAGTGCACTTGCACTCGCACAGGAGCTACATCATAATCGGCAAAGATATGAGTTCGCTCAGACTTATGCCACAGGAAGAATGCCACAAAATACCCAAACAAGACCGTTTTCAAAGCGCTTTAGTAGCACAACTTTCAAACCAAATAGCTCCCAAAACGTTTCAACTCCTAGCCCTACACCGATGGATGTAGATCCAGGAAGTTCCTGCTTCAGGCGGCAGACCGAGTTTAAAAATAATACCTCTGGTCATTTATATAACAGTCCTCAGCCACAAACTTTTAAGCGAAGAAGTGATTGGAACTTTCAGAACTCGTCTCAATGGCAGACACGCCAACAAAGCCGTAATCGCGACCAGCCACAACAGAATGTCAGCACTTTTAAGAGACACGGCAGCAACACGTCCTCCCAAGCACCCATAAATAAACAGCAACGAGTTAATGCAATGAAAAACGAACCATATTTTTCTGAAATTGAAGAATATGAATGCGCAGATAATTCCTTAGATGAAATCAATTTTTTAGGCTAAGATCTCACTTGCCGTTCATTACGCGAACCCTTCCGAGCGGACAAGTCCTTAACCTGCTAATAGATACAGGAACGTCTAAAAATTATATAAAAAAATATTCATTTTTAAAAGGCATTAATCAGGTAGAAAGCCCCTTTCAATTAAAATCCATTAACGGAGTCAATAAAATCACAGAAAAATGCAGAATCGATATATTGGGGACAATTTCCACATTTTACATTTTACCCAAGTTAGATACCTTTGATGGAATCATAGGATATGATTTATTGAAAGGTATCCAAGCAAAAATTGATACACAAGCTGATCTCATCTTCCATAAAACTGGAAGAGAGAAACTCAACTTCTTTTATTGTCAGGAAGTCAATATGGGTACAACAATGGGTAAAACGAAAGTACCCGCAGGTATTGAGCTATTGATAAAGAAAAATCATAATGCATTTGCAAACCCCAATAGAGCTCTACCATACAACACTAGAGTAATTGCGAGAATAGATACCCAAACCGACACACCCATCTATTCAAAAAGTTATCCATATCCAATTTCAGCAGCAAACTTTATTAACAAAGAAATCGAATCTTTATTGAGAGATGGTATCATAAGGAAGTCATACTCACCTTATAATTCACCTGTACATGTCGTTTCAAAAAAAGGGCTGGACGACGAAGGTAACCAGAAATTAAGAATGGTAATAGATTTTCGAAAACTTAACGAACAAACCACTTCCGATAAATATCCCATTCCGGATACAAGCGTAATTCTTTCAAATTTAGGAAAATCTAAGTTGTTTACCACGCTCGACCTCAAGTCGGGTTTCCACCAAATTTGCCTCCTGGAAAAAGACAGATGCAAGACAGCATTTAGTGTTAACAATGGCAAGTACGAGTTTTGCCGATTACCCTTTGGTCTGAAAAATGCACCAAGCATTTTTCAGAGAGCCATAGACGACATCCTGCGGGAGGATATCGGAAAAATATGTCATGTTTATGTCGATGACATCATTATTTTTTCGCCGGATGAGAATTCACACTATAAAGACGTCGATGCTATATTAAAAAAAATTGAGTGCGCTGGAATGCGAGTATCTATAGAGAAATCCAAATTTTTTCAGGAAGAAGTCGAATTTTTAGGTTTTACCGTATCATACAGGGGTATTCGAACATGCCCGAGCAAAGTTGAGGCAATACTAAACTACCAGGAGCCGAAGTCATTAAGATCCTTACGTTCTTTCTTAGGTCTTTCCGGTTACTACCGCAGATTTATTAAAGACTACGCTCACATATCCAAACCTCTCACAAAATACTTAAGAGGCGAAAACGGACACGTTAACAGCCGACATTCAAAAAAATCAATATAGCACTTGACGAAGATGCTATCGCTGCTTTTAACAAGCTTAAGAGTATTTTAGCTTCGGAAGATGTCCTTCTCCAACACCCAGATTACACTAAGCCTTTTGAAATAACCACAGATGCATCGGCCGTCGCTTTAGGCGCTGTACTATCCCAAAATGGGAAACCGATAACGATGATATCGCGTACTTTATCGAAAGCTGAAGAAAACTACGCCACGAATGAGCGTGAACTTCTGGCAATAGTTTGGGCCTTCCAGAAGTTACGGCATTATCTGTATGGTATCAAAAATATTCACATTTTCACGGACCATCAGCCATTGACGTTCGCCATTTCAGACCGAAATCCTAATTCAAAGATTAAAAGGTGGACTGCATTTATTAACTCATTTGCGCCAAAATATTTTTATAAACCTGGCAAAGAAAACAAAGTGGCAGACGCACTTTCACGCCAGTACACACACAACCTAGATGATTCATTGTCAACGGCTCACAGCGAGATTTCCTTGTCAGGTGTAATAAAGACGATACAAAACCCTGTCAATCAATTTAAGGCTCAGTTAATACTTTCAGCATCAGAGGTTAACAGTAAATCCACTAAAATTTTATTTCAGAAACTTATTAGGCACACCATAAACTTCAAAAGCGCGGAATACCTTTTGCAAACCATCCGTGAAAAGATAAACCCAAACGTTGTCAATGGAATCTGTTGCGACCTCGAAACCCTAGCTAGAATCCAGTCTTTACTTTTGTCAAATTTTCCGGGTGTAAAATTCATACATACCGAAAAATTAGTAATAGACCTGGTAAAAAAAGAGGATCAAATCGAGGCAGCCACAATGGAACATAATAGAGCTCACCGCTCCATTCAAGAGAATTATAAACAATTGGTGTCAGAATATTTTTTTCCAGAAATTAAGAAGACCTTAACTACAATAGCCAAGAATTGTAGAATATGCTTGGAAAACAAATATAATAGGCATCCTACAAAAACAGAGATAGGCAAAACACCCATACCCGAATATCCAGGTCAGATTCTGCATATAGATATATTTTCTGTGGATAAATCCCATTTCCTCACATGTATTGATAAATTTTCCAAATTTACAGTCACAATTCCGATAGAGTCTAGATCAACAATTGACATCAAAAATGCACTTTTAATCGTACTTAACAAGTTCAGAAAAACTAAGTTAATAATTTCTGACAATGAAAAATCCTTTCAATCCCATGCCGTAGTCAATTTGTTGAAGGATCAGTTTGACATCAATCAATTTTTCATACCTGCTTTACATAGCAATAGTAATGGTCAAATAGAGAGGATGCATTCAACTTTGACAGAAATCGCACGTTGCATTAAAGCAGAGCAAAATTTAACCGATACCACAGAACTGATCTTACTTGCAACTTATAAATACAATAATTCAATGCATTCGACGGTGAATGCAAAACCGATTGATATATTAAATAATTTTTCAAAAGACCATATAAGTTCAATTAAAGCTACCCTAATTACTGCACAAGAAAAAATCGTTAAAAAATCTAAAGCTACCCCAAGGACATTCAAAGAAGGAGAAAAGGTGTATGTTCGCCGGAATAAGCGCCTAGGTAATAAACTTAATAAAGTATATGTTGAAAATGTAGTACAAAACGACCTAGGAACAACCGTGCTAATAAATGGCAAAAAAGTCCACAAGGACAATATAAGATGATTTTTCACAACTACATACTAATGCAACGACAATGAACCAAAATACACGTTTGAGGAAATATTTTGGAATAGTTTGGATTTTTTGTTAATAGTTTTTTTTTATTATTACACTCGAGCTGCTTCTTCCAACAACACTTCATTTTGTATTATGTAAATAACCGAAAACCAATTTCGCTATATAAAATACGCTATATGAAGATACTCCAATCAGAAAAAATGGGATCTTCTATAAGGAAATCTTAAAACCAATAATTTGTGTAAATAATTGCATATTTATTTTAATTTTACTTTTCTGAATTGTAACTAAATTTTCTTGTTAATTACTTAATTAATTGGTTTATAATTGAACATACAATAATAATTCAGTACAAACCCACATACATATGTATATGAAAAATTCATTGTAAAAACTTAAATTCTTCACATTTTTATAAAAATTTAAAAAAAATAATTATTTATATTTTTGTTATAAGTTTAAGAATTTATGAATTTATAAAAAATTAATCCTTCACATAACTGTAAAAATTTAATTTTTCACATTTTTGTAAAAACTAAGAATTCCTAAAACAAATTGTTTGATTAAAACCTATATTAAGACCACAGCTAACATACGTATGTATATACTTTTCATTTAATAAAAATACGCATATGAATTTGTAAAATATAATTATAATCGCTGTTGTGCAAAACTTCAATCATGTTATAAAAAAAAAAGAACAGTTTTATAGAATATCATATATGTAAGTTAAAAAAACAACAGCGATACACTCACTTATTTTGTAAACGTAGAAAGGCATACATATTTATCGTTAAAATTTGTTAATTATATGTTACGCAAAATTGAATTCACATTTTATGTTAGTTTTTTAAAAAAAAAAAAAAGCTCGTCGGATCAGGGACGACCCGAATTTAAGAGAGGGAGGAGTTATCATATCATGCCTGCCCTAATATTTGACCCAGCAGTTAGCATTGCTTTGCTCTTGTTTTTCACAAACAAGTGCAACAATGAACAACAGCAAATTCCTTTACGGTACCCAGGTACCCAGACTAAGAGCATTGCTTAACAATAGCTTAGCGGTGTGATCTTGTTTTTCACAAACAAGTGCAACAATGAACAACAGCAACATCCTTTACGGTACCCAGGTACCCAGACTAAGAGCATTGCTTAACAATAGCTTAGCGGTGTGATCTTGTTTTTCACAAACAAGTGCAACAATGAACAACAGCAACATCCTTTACGGTACCCAGGTACCCAGACTAAGAGCATTGCTTAACAATAGCTTAGCGGTGTGATCTTGTTTTTCACAAACAAGTGCAACAATGAACAACAGCAAATTCCTTTACGGTACCCAAGTACCCAGACTAAGAGCATTGCTTAACAATAGCTTAGCGGTGTGATCTTGTTTTTCACAAACAAGTGTAACAATGAACAACAGCAAATTTCTTTACGGTACCCAGGTACCCAGACTAAGAGCAATGCTTAACAGCAACTAAACAGTGGCGTTCGCTAACAACAACATAGACAGAAAAAGGGTATTTAAGGCGGCAGCGTAGAGTAGGAAAGTAGTCATTTCGATTCGTGGGTTTACATCGACAGGTCGTGAACAGGAATGAAAAACTTAACTTGTATTTTTTAAAGTTAATTAAAACTAGAAATAAAGTATTATAAGAAAGTTGTTTTAAAAAAACTTAACTTGTATTTTAAAAACTTGTATTAAACTAGAAATAAATTATTATAAAAAAATGGTGTTTAAAACTTAAATAGAAATAAAGTGATGTATAAAATATTATAAAAAAAAAGGTGTTTTAAAAAACTTAACTTATACTTATGCATTGTTAGACATACATATTCATACCAAAAAATCTATGTACAATGTATTTTCCGTAGAATATAAATTGAGAATTTGTAACAGAATAAAGACAGTACATATGTACATACATACATATGTATATTTTTCGAGTTCATCGAATTGTAACGTTTTTGTCAGCATTGCCGCCGGACAAGCAAACTAGTTTGGCCGTACAATATCACTTCGGACGTCTTTTATATGGAAGAAAATACCTTGAAAAATTGCCGAACATTTTGAGCCACTTGAAACTTACACTTTGTATACTGATATATACACCTTTTTATACTCCTTTAAAGCCTAGGTATTTAAGATAAAACTTCATACCCGGCATTTTCCTAAAAATTCTGGATAAAAAGTTTAAAATTTTTGTGTATTTTTTGGAAATTTATAGTTTGTTTTTTTGAATTTTGTACAAAGCTTGGAGCTTTGAGTTCCATACTTTTTGTTATAGAGTGCACAATGCAATTAAATAAAAAAAAAATATATAGTTAATACTTAATAATTCGTCGCGCTCCTATTATTGTGAACACCGGTCTATACACATGCATGTAATATAATACCAACGTGGCTCTAGCAAGCGAAGTGGCATATACAGGGTGCGTACGGTATTTGAGTACATGAAAATATTACGTGGTTTTAACTTCCCGAAACCATTATTTTGCTGTTTTCGTGTTCCACTTTTTTAGTTAAGACATGGAGTACTACAACTTATAGTAATTCAAGAAAGAAACTTGCAGTTATTGTCCCTATATGTACAAATCACACCGATTTAGAAATCTCTAATTTTCTTAAGTGCTCTCGTTCATTCACTAATAAGGTTTGCCATGAATGGGAGGCATCATACGGCGATGCACAATCTATTGCAAAACTCAAAAAACACAAAAATGTTTTAACGTTTCCGAGGGTCTTATCAGTCGAGTTATCCATGAAGATCTCCGCTATGAATCCCACGTTAGACGCAGAAGGCAGTTTATGTCAGAGCAAATACGAAAACAGCAGGTTATCCGATCAAAACGCCTTTTAAACAAAATCAAACACCCTGAAGCGCCTGAGAACACCGAACTTATGGACACCTAACTACCTATGCTTTAATCTCCTACATTATTATAACGGGGCGTAGTTAAGTATGAAACTCAAGTTGTCCTCAAATACCGCACCCTGTATATACAAGTTACATTTCTGTAAAGTGGAACGTAATACTCGTAAAAATACACTTTCTTATCTTGTTGCAGCTGAGCGTGGTTGGAATCTAGGTTGGAGTAAAGAAACAAAAAGTGACACAGATCGATATACTATGGCTCAGGAGATAGCATAATGGGATTAATTATTACCCAGTACAAGATCTGAGTAGTAAGAGCTGCTTTAAAACCTTTTGTTTTTTGTTTACCCCGTCATCGTTGGGCTTTAATTAAACCTCAGTACGTCTAAGTATCGATCGCCATCCGGTACTACCGTTAGGTAAACTGGCAAGCGACGGTTTGAGCACAAAGCTGTACATCAGTTACTCTTCATACATATGTCGTCCGCCAAAAGTTATACTGTGAAAGAAACCACCTCAGTTGGCCCTGTCAACCCCCTACCACCATACTTGTCTCACGTCGAATTAAGAGTCCGTTTCTTTGTCTAGTATCGTCTGTTTAGTTGCCGCTGACCTCGTAGATGGATGCTTGACTCACATCTGCATGATTTAATGCATGTTTCATATCGTTCATTGATGGTGCTAGCCGTAAATTGGGGGCATGCAAAAATATATGCCTTGTATTTTCATCTTCATGACATACAGGACATAAAGGCGGTTCATGTACCCCAAAGCGATTCAGGTACTTGTAGTACCCACTATGGCCCGTCAGAGATTGTGAACTCGCCATAGCAGCAATTTAACCATCTTTCGATTATTGAGTTTCGTGCATAAGGCCACCTTCCTTTCTTCAAATTTTTCCAACGCGTCTGTCATTTTGTATTTTATTTTTATACAATCGCCTGCAATCACCGTTGAAGCTTCGTCCACTTATCACCCTCAGTGCGCAAAGTCTGTACGAGGTAACGTATGGCTTTCTGCTTTAAAGCTTACTTTTCTCGATTTAGCCACTTAGTCTATCTGAGTTAGATTGATATGTAGATATGAAAGAGGAAGTTCCACTTCGATCTTAAGGCCTATTACCCTTTTTACTTCTCACAATACTACATCCTCCCATAGTTCGCTCATGAAATCTTAAATGGTATTGGACTGTGTCAAACATGTGTATGTGTGTATGTATGTATGTATGTATGTAAATTTTTTTTAGCCCTACTAGGCCGAAATATGTAGATTCTTCTTATTTTCGAGATGCCACTACAATCGAGAAGCAGGTTCGTTGGTGCTTTGTGGGCGGGTCCGAGAACCAACACGAATGGTTAGAAAAGCGCCTTGTGAGTGGTTTTGCAGTACGCACTAACCTCTATAAGTATTAGCCTTTCCTTCCTAGGCAGGTTTATAAGTTGTTTGTGTTTTTTTATCTTTTAAAGTTCCACCCTCCCAGTTAGGATTTTTTCAGGCATAATTTCAAAAAGTGGCGCCTGTGTAGATCCCGCAGCTTTTCGTCTTCTCTACTGAGCTTACATCCACAGTTCAACAGTATGAGGAGTAAGCATATCCAAATCTTTGGCATTGATAACAACTAAAGCGAAGACACATTTGAGAAGAGAGAGAGCGAATTTGATTTCAATAACAGTAAACTATAAGTAGCAACATTTATCGTAGCTTAATGCCTGTGGCTTGAGGTGCACCTACACAGTCAACCCAATGGCGACGGGTTTGGAACGTACTCCGAGGCTTGTCAGGGTTTTAACGGGACTGGAGCGGTCACGGAATTAGCCAACCAGCCATTTTTTATTAAGTTTCACCCTAACATACTCAGGTGGCAGGATATCGCAACCACCAGCACAGGGATCAGAAAAATTCCAAAACGTAAATAAAAGTGGAATTAGTCAAAAGGCGAAAGAAAAAGGCCGTTAAGATGGCAGGTCGTTTTGCGCTATCCAGGGTGCACCACGCGGAGGGGATCCGCCTTACACCTTCCTAGCAGAATATAAGAGTGACGACATAATCGCATTCCAACCTGCATAGTAAGGGTAAAAGGTGATTACGGGTGGTGAGAAAAGCAAGCCAGCAAGATTATCTGGCCAGTTATAACCACTTCAGATGCACAATGGTCAGGAAAAAACTATATTCTCCTTGACCGTTATTATCCCAACCCAATTTAATGTGCGTATTTGAACAGCATTTGAAAAGTGATTGAATAAATCATAAAATTATAAATTTGTTTTACCATTTTTCCAGTTTACTTCTTATTACACTTAAATTAGCATATTTTTATAAGAATTGACGACAATGTCCAAAGGACTTGGATCTCTTGATATGGAACCGTTCAATGTCCAGTTAAGACATTCACTTTAAGTTGGGTATTTGTTAGGCTTGGGAGTTCGCCCGAATGCCTCCGATTCACGTGTGATCATCTAGTAACTTCGTGATCTCTCCAGCGTTAGCTGAGTTGACAGATAGCTCGCCATTCCAGAAGCAGATCACAGGTAGCCAGGTCACTCTAGATATCTCTTTTCATGAGAAAGCCATCTAATGATTCTTTTCCAGCCAGCTCAACGGTCATCGTGGTTTTCTTTAATTTGTAAAACCTTTGAATGAAATTGTAAGTACTCCTTTTAAGGAGTTTGAATCATCCAACATTGTTCCCGAAACATAATGTTGCAAGAAGAAACTGTCTTTTGTTGACGTCACGAAACTGTTGGTCCCTCTAACGTAGGAAAGGCTCGACTTATGTATATACCTTTTATTATTATAAGCGTTATGTAGCACTTTCGTCGTTCGTGCTTTCAGGCATCACAACTCAGCACCTCTTAAAGTCCTTTAAATCAATACTAATGAGAATTCGTCAGTACTATCGAATTTCTTTTAATTTCGTACTATCATAACAGGAGCCATGCGTTTTAACAAGTGTCCAAACACTTAATGTTCATTTAACTGATTCCTTAACCTGATCCGGATGACCACAGCAAAGATGCAAAGAACAAACATTACGACACTTAAACAAACTGTGTCACTCGTAAATTACGCAAGGCAAAAAAAAAAGTTACTTAAGCAAACACAGCACTCGAGTATCTTTGTATGTATACACAAAAGTGCGTACATATGCACATACTTAGATAAACATGCGCATAAATTTCGTGCCAAGACATGCACAGGATTACCGCAGCAACATCAAAGGATCTTTGCTTTAATTCAAAACTTAACTGAAACAAAAAAAAAAAACAACAGGAACGAAAAATTACTCAACGCGTTTCCTTAATTTATGTGTAAACATTCTGTCTGCTGCCACTTTTGCTTTGACCTTTTGATGCTTGCAATACTGCAACTCACTGCTGCGCAATGTTTGCGCAACATATTTGAAACTATATTTGTACAAAAGATTTCCAGCACACAGAGTTAGTGGCAAACATACATGAATACACACACACATCCATGCATGCGCTAGGAGACAATTTGTCAACGAGGACATCGGATATCAGCACATGAGACACACACGCCTGGCGAGAAATTCGATATTTTTGCTGGCAAACATGAAAAGGGAGGACATTTGTGTAAGGGAGTAAGGTACACAGATACTCGAAGCTTGTCAATGGACTTGACGATGGATGGACGGAGGACAGCAGTTTGAAGTGCGACACTTGACCGGCGTTCAAAGGCGTTGTCGAATGTGCCAATTCGAGGCAAGGGAAATACTGGGGTACAAGGGAGATCCAAGAGGCAGCACATGCAGCAGCAGCAGCAACAGCACATGTCGCGTGCGTGCAACGCAAATTTGCAATACTGGACTGGACAAATAAGAGAAGGAAGCTGAAAGTGTGCCCGACAAACGCGTACCGACAGGACATGTGAGGATGGCGAAATCTGATATGCAGCACTGCGACAAAAGAAATAAGGGAACCAAAAAATCTTGCTGCTAAGCGCTATTAGTGCGGTATGCACGATTGTGTTTGTATTTGTGTGTACCAAAGACAAATTGTGCATAAACATGAAGAATGCTGCAGCACTTCCTCACTCATGCTCTATTTACCAATGCAGTTATTGCCGTGTTGCATGCTTCGTTGGCTGCTTCCGCTTTCACAGGCGGAACCATTTAAATTGTAGCGCCATTTGCGGCAATTTCTTGCACATTAAGTGGAAATTTTCGTTTTCTCAAGCACTCTTGCCTTGTTTCTTTCGTATTTTTTATTTAATGCATTTTTTTGTAGACAATTCATTAAAGGTTGTTTGGAAAGAAAGGCTGAACAATGAGAATGAAAGCGTAATCGCGCGTAATCAGCACCCACTCCAAACGCAAAGTAAATATATAGAAGCCGTCCGTGGCAGCTGCTAGAAATAAATAGCGATGTTTTTGTTGTTTTTTTTTAACTATCTGTTTTGATCGGCAATGCATGATCAACCGCCTGATCCACCGCCACTGCTTGGCTTAATGGGTTTATAATTGCTGCTTGTGGCATGTCCAACTGTCAATCGTCCGTCCGGCGAAACATCAGCGCGACAAACAAACGAATGGGAAAAAAGTGTTATGTCTACAACTTGGTGGATAGACAATTTTATTGATGCATCAAGGCAGTCAGTCATTCATTGAGTTATTTCTACCGCCGATATGACTGCCAAACAACAAAACTCACACGGCAAGTCTTGTACATATGTAGTAGTTGTTCCCAAGCAATCGGAAGCTTAAATAATAATGCCAACAGTAAAATTATAAAAAGCAATAAGAAAGATGAGCGGCGAAGTGAAGTAGCAGCTAAACAAAGGCGGGCGTGCAATTATAAATGGCAACGTTGTGGAATAACATCAACAAAAATAAACAGAGGCGTAGCCAGTGGAAACTATTACCCTTCTGATACCCCGGTAAAACCAATTTTGAGTTTTCACGTGTGCATTAGTGCATCCGGTAAACCCAGGGACGGTTGTTGGATCTAACTCACGAATGGCTTTCTCGATATTCACCTTAAGTTCCTGAATCGTTAATGCATTATTCGCATATAGTCGGTTCTTCATGGCGTCCCACAAAAAAGTCTAACGCGTCAAATTGTGGCTCCGAGGTCACCAATTGACTACAAGAAGTCATTGTATTTGAACCACCCTGTTTTTACTTTCAGAAATTGCAATACATTTTCAAGACTCAATTAGAATGACGATATATTGTTAGATGTTTGGGCGAGCTCCTCCTTCATTTCGTGATGTACGTCTTGATGTTGTTCTTCTTTGCTAACAGTGGGTTTCATACCCATACCCTAGAGAATAATAGTCCCGCAGAAACCCGTTCCGTAACAGCGACTGATAGGTATATACCTTCTGCTCAAATATGAACGAGACGTTATCAATAAAACGGTCCGCGGATGACATATGGCAAAAATAAATTTTTTGTTTTTTGGTAGGACTGTTATAAGCTTACATGGCAAATTTCAGAGTGATATGTCACACAGTTTGTTTTCTGTGCTACTGTAAACAAGTCAAGCCCGAGTGTTCATATTTGAGCAGAAAGTAAATATTAGTACGAGGCTCGTTTGTAACGGGTGATCAATTAAGAGGAGTTTTTTTCATTTGCGTTTTTTTTACAGATCGCGCGCGAGTTGTGGCAAACTGTCAACGTGGATTTGTTGAACAGCGTTTGGTATTTCATCATGGAAAGACTCACACCGCAACAACGTCTACAAATTGTTCAACTGTATTATGAAAATCAGCGTTCTGTGGCAAATGTTTTTCGTGCGCTTAGACCGCATTATGGTCAACATAATCGGCCTGCTTTAAACACTATTCGACATACCATCAACAAATTTGAATCCGAATATTCATTGGTGGATAATTCTCGACTGAATAGACCACGTCCAGCAAGAAGCATTGAGAATATAGCGGCAGTAGCAGAGAGTGTACGTGAAAACCGCGATGAATCGATTCGGCACCGTTCTCAGCAACTTGGACTGTCGTATGGAACAACTTGGTCAATTTTACGGAAGGATCTTCATTTAAAAGCATACAAAATACAGCTCGTACAAGAACTAAAGCCAAATGACCTTCCTGCACGTCATCGTTTTGCTGATTGGGCTCTTGAAAAGATTGAAGAAGATCCGCTGTTTTCGAGCAAAATTTTGTTCAGCGATGAGGCGCATTTCTGGCTCAATGGTTACGTCAATAAGCAAAATTGCCGTATTTGGGATGAAGAGCAACCAGAACAGGTTCAAGAGCTACCTTTACACCCAGAGAAAACAACGGTCTGGTGTGGTTTATGGGCTGGTGGAATCATCGGTCCATATTTTTTCAAAAATGATGATGGCCGCAACGTAACTGTGAATGGTGCTCGCTACCGTACCATGATATCGGACTTTTTGCTACCTGAAATTGAATCTAATGATCTCTACGACATTTGGTTTCAACAAGACGGAGCTACTTGCCATACAGCTCGTGAAACAATGACTTTATTGAGAAGTCATTTCGGAGAGCAGTTGATTTCACGTTTAGGACCTGTGAGTTGGCCACCAAGATCTTGTGATATCACACCTTTGGACTTTTTTCTTTGGGGATTCGTGAAGTCCAAGGTCTATGCTGATAAACCAGCTACGATTTAAGCTCTGGAAGCCAACATTACGCGTGTTATTCACGACATACCAGTCGAAATGCTCGAACGAGTGATTGAAAATTGGACCTTCAGAATGGACCACCTTAAGCGTAGTTGCGGCCAACATTTGAATGAAGTCATATTCAAAAAGTAAATGTCAAAGAATGTCCTTTCAAATGATAAATAAAGGTTTTGAACATAATTTACATTTTTTAACTATTGAAAAAAGCACCTCATGATTGATCACCCGTTACTTCGAGCACTTCCTTTACAAACTTTTATTCATATAGAATTTTTAGGAGGCATTGGATGGCAGTGCACTTATGTGCTCTTCCTTTAATCATACTGAATCAAAGCGTTTTACTATTCTTATTGAAAAAACAATATACTTATTGTTTCTACAGCATCAAAAGCGACATGAGAGGCCTACCATGAATAAGCAGTCTGTAATTAACCATGAGAATTTCTTCGAACTTTCGTGGCCTATTCCTTTGTGAAACTTATAGGGTGGCTAAACACTTTGAAGTTATATCCTCCCAGTAAGAATTTTGCTTGTCATAATTCCATAAGGGGTACCAATAGGGGTTTCTCCGCCTCTACTTGTTTCCTGAGGTTTTCTTTGATATCGTGTTTTTCTGCCGCCAGTTAAAGTTCAGTTCTCACTGGTGTAGTGGCTGTGACTTATTTAATAAATCTATCACCTTCCTTGAAATAGGATCGCATGCCGCCAGGGAGCTTAGTCTCACTGTGTAATCGAGATTTTAGTGCAGCTTGGCTGTGTGTATATATTAAAGTACTTTTTCAGAAATCTAATTTTCCCACGCAGATTGATGGCGTTTACCTTCGAAAGATGATCGAAGAGCCACAAATATCTTTGTTCTAAGACCAAAGATCCCAGCGACTATGTCTGTCGTGTAAGGGGGTGCTTCAGTTTGCCTTGCTTTTCAGCTCAAACTAATGATAATCTCTTTAATGTCATACTTATGGTGCCAAGTCGGCAGGTGCTACACTTCTGTTACAACTGTTCCAGTACCTATATGTAGCGAGGTTAATCCCCTCGGGCATGTGCGCTTGCTTCCGTAATAAACGCACACTCTAGGTGTTGGAGTTCGTTCAGAACTTCCTGCACTGCCTGTCAACTAGTTCTCGAGAACTAGCGCATCGGGTCGTGGGTTGATGTTGGTCTGACCGATTGTTGTGGTGTAACTCAGATCATTGAGTTAGAAGCCCAGTATTCGCTTATTATAAGAGATTTTGTTCGCTTGGACGTGGTTGCTTCTCTTGCTACAATGACTGCATCTCCGCAAATTCTTGATAGTGAATTCGGCTTTTAAATAGCATTTGCAGTATTAGTTATTTAACCAGGATTCATGATAGAGGAGATAAGACTCTTACTTGCAGGCTTCTTTGGTTTAGGCTTATGTCGGGGAAACCAACGTTTTTAACTTCTATATACCATTGGCCCCACTTATTTATCATATTATGAACGCCTTCGATTTATTAAAATATTCTGTTGCAGATGAACATAACATTTTTGGACATTTGGGGCGGGCAATTAGGAAAACTGATTCAAATGGCCTTCCATATGAAGGACTTATGAACTTTGAATTTTTCCGGTCACGCTTCTATTAGACAGGCTGCATGGAAGGTGAGCTCGTCTTCGAAAGGGGAATATAATTGCAAGAATTATTTGGTTGGAGAATAAATTCGTAGCGTTTTACCGAAGACTTTTATTCGCAGTGTAGCTGGGCAATGTAGAGCTCCTTGTTGCCCGTGTCAGCCTTTTCGAGCATTTCACAGTGCTACCTCTCAGACCTACCAAACACATATCACGATCTTCTTTAGATGAAGATCCGGCTTGACTCTAGGCCTTGGAGTATCCACTGGAGCTACCCACTCTTTGTTTGCTTCATATTGATGCACAGGCACCATATCTCATCACCCGTGACGATTCCGTACAAAAAGCGCAGTTTATGAACGGGTGTTGCGAGATGCTGAGAAGCATTTTGAAGGCGACTTTCTTTGTTTTTTTCGTTGAGCTCGTGAGACTCGTTTTATAATCGCAGTTAATTTTGTTCCCCAATTCACGACTGGGGTGGCAACTGTTCTCCTTCAAAAGTGATTTGAGATGTTCTCCATCGAATTTAGAACGCTTTCCGCTGCGGGCCGTGTCATCGACGTCAAAGTCGCCATTTTTGAACTTTACAAATCATTTACGTGGTGTAGACTCACCTATGATACCTTCTCCATACACGTCGCAAATGTCCCGGGCTGCCTCGGCGGCTTTTTGAACTCGATGAAAAGCAAAGACGAGAGGGTGACGAAAATGTTTATTTTTGCCTTCTGGGCATTCTGTTTCTAAGCCTCAAAACTAATGAAAAATTAAATAACTCAAAAATACAATTAACATATTTTTGTAGAGCAGAAAGAGTTCTATCGAATGGATATTTACCTCTTGCCAAATAGCAAACAAATCGTTCTAAAATAAAGGAAATATAAAAACGCTATGAACTTATTCCCCAACCCAATAATTTAGGATATTGTTGCATTAAGTCGAGGAAGTCTAAAATTATTTAATTTTTAAAAAAATATTTTAAATTACATAAACGTGGAAACCAATAAGTTCCCCCTTTGCGAATTGCAGGCTACGCCCTTGATAATGACAAGAATAAATATGCATTAACAATAAAAAAAAATGTTTGTATACATATTTCTATGTAGATATGACATCTGTAGTTGGCTACAAGTGATAATTCGCATTTCGTTTTGAGTCCCCTACTTAATGCTGTTGTTAGTTTTTGATATCTAAAATCATCTAAATAAGAAATTGAAGGAAGTGAAACTAACAGTCAACAACAGTTGTGGCTTTGCTTGAGAAAGTTATGCTGTTCGAGAGCAGCCTGCAGAGAAGCAAAAATGGACGGTAATTTTTTGAATTAATGTTAAGTCAGACGGCAGACTGTTAATGCCCGTGATTAAATGAAAGTCACTTCCGCTGTGGTCAACAAATCAAGCTTACGAAGTTTTCTCTTGGGCTTATCTGGTATTTAGTATTTGTATAAAATCAAAAATTACGTATTTTTCTGAAGAAAATATTTATTCCATTATAAAAAATAAAAACTGCAAGAAACCTGCGAAAATATAAGAATATACCAGCTCTTTCAAAAGTCGAACCTAGATGTTGTCTTAAAATAACATGTAAACATTTAGATTCTTTCAAGTTTCACTCTTTTTATTCAAAATATGGCTCTTAAGTCAAAAAGAAAAGTTGAAAAAAAGTAATAGCTTTTCAAAAATGAGTGAAAATAATGAAGAAATTCGCTATATTTTGAAATTTTTGTATAAAAAAGGGAAGAATGCCACGCAAGCCACCAATGAAATTTGTGAAGTTTACGGAGACGATGCTGTATCAGTTCGTGTAGCACAACAATGGTTCGCTCACTTCCGTTCTGGAAATTTCGATGTGAAAGATGCACCTCGCTCCGGTCGACCCATCGTTGGAAAAGTCGATGAAATTATGGAAAACATTGACCAGGACCGTCACGTAAGCTGCCATGACATCGCCAAGGCACTAAATATTCATCATCAAATGATTTTGAGCCATTTAAAAAAGGCTGGTTACAAAAAGAAGCTCGATGTTTGGGTACCACATGAATTTTCTGTTAAAAATTTAATGGACCGAATTAACATCTGCGATTCTTTGCTGAAACGAAATGAAATCGAACCATTTCTGAAGCGAATGGTAACAGGAGACGAAAAGTGGATCAAATACGACAATAATGTGCGAAAAAGATCATGGTGCAAGGGTGGTGAAGCTCAATAAATGGTCGCAAAGCCAGGATTGACGCCTCGAAAGGTTATGCTGTGTGTTTGGTGGGATTGGAAAGGAATCATCCACTATGAGCTGCTCCAGCCTGCTCGAACGATTGATTCTACACTTTACTGTCAACAACTGATGAGATTGGAGCAAGCAATCGAAAAAAACGGCCAGAACTGATCAGCAGAAAGAGCGTCGTCTTCCATCAGGACAACGCTAGGCCACACACATCTTTGATGACTCGGCAAAAACTGGGAGAGCTTGGCTGGGAAGTTTTGATGCATCCACCATATAGCCCTGACCTTGCACCATCGGACTACCATTTGTTTCGGTCAATGCAGAACTCCCTTAAAGTTGGCTTCAAGAGAAGCCTGTGAAAATTACTTGTCGCAGTTTTTCGCCGAGAAACCACAAAAGTTTTACACTGATGGAATAATGTCTCTAGAAGAAAAATGGCAAAAGGTGGTCGGAAAAAATGGTACATATTTGGTTTAATAAAGTTCATTATAAATATAAAAAAAATGAGTTGAAGTTTGATTAGAAATACGAAAAGACTATTCCGACTACCCAATATATACCAGAAGGTGGTGGCCGCTCACTCATGCAATACCCTACAAAGTGATTTTCAGTGTTTTTTTACTATAAGAGGGGATTTTGCTGTCTACATTTCATAAGATTCGTAAAAAATAACTAGCCCGAAATATCGGTGATTGTTAGAAAATAATCCCGTGATTTTTGGGATTTGAAATATAAGGGAATCTCGAGATTGACATATCTACCCCTATATGTCAATTTTGCATTTTGAATTTTAAAAAGTTAGACGTAGTTGGTTTTATTGGCGATTTTTGCTATGGAATTGTTGAATATCGACTAAAAACCGTGACACTATCACCGTTCAATTGGTTGACTGTTGTTAGTTGGCGCCAACAACGATCCAAATATGGCTAAAAGGGTCATAATAGTTTGTCGTTGAATTCAAAACCCAATCACACTCATGAAAGTAGACAGAAGAGCTAAGAGCGCATATGGAGAAAATCATGCCCAATTATGTTAAATGTGAAGGATTTCTCACCACTTTATTTGTTTGCAATGGTGTGTTGCATCATGAGTTCCTGTCAGAAGATTGTATCGTCAATAAAGAGTATTATCTTGAATTAATGCGCTCTTTGCCGGCAGGTAATGGCTAATTTACTTTTTTTTCTGTCATGAGAAAGCTTCTCACAAAAAACCATCTCGCGTTCCAGAGGCGGCATGAAACTGTACTCTGTCCATCTGTCCATTTATTTATGGAGCAACATTAAGACACACACCACAAATTGAATTAAGAGCTCGACCCAATATCTAAAAAAGTATGTATGCTCAATACTTTTCATCATTTTGGCACATTGTACCGAACACTTATTTTATTTCACGGGCGGTTTTTTTTAGATTTTCTGCGCCCTGAGAGCCACAATCGCTGAAGAAATTTTTTAGCAACACTGAAATTTGATTTTATTTCTACCAAAAAATTGATTTTAAATACGTATCATATTTGCTTTCCCTGAAATAAATTCCCAAAAATCATATTACAAGGTGAAGTCCAAAGTAAACAAGACTGATAACTTCGAGTTTACTTATTCAAAATAGTCCCCTATGCCCTCGACCCATTGTTTTCCGCGATCTAAAAGTGTTTCAGGTCATTGACCGGAATGTCCTTCAGGATGTCGGTACAAGCCTTTTGGATGACCTCTACGGACGCAAAACGTTTTCCTTTCATATCCAAACGTAATTTTCCGAATGCGTAGAAGTTACAGGGAGCCATATCAGATGAATACGGTGGGTGGTTGATGGTGCTTAAAAACGCCAAGATAGAAAATTGCCTTGAATGTTTGGCCCATGGGCACGAACTCCTTGTGGACAATTCCCGTGGAATCGTAAAATCAAATGAGCAACCATTTGACTTCTGACTTCTCCAAAAGCGATTTTTTGGGTCACCAAACTTTCACTGGAAGTCAGCTAGGGATGTAACTTCCAACGCACTAACTCATTAAAAAGATGGTGCCATCGAGACGATTTTTATATTTCTTGTATATATTTCTTTGCCATTTTCCCCAGTTATGGCCTCTCATAGGTTAAGCACCGGCCAAGAAAAAATGTTTTTTTCAATTTTTTTCTACTAATGACTTCAAGAATGGTAATAAAGTTCACTTCGGGTATCCAAATATAAATATACACTCAATGAATATTTTATGTATGTTTGTATGGGGTTTTCCAATAAGAGATGTTACTTTGATATTCGAAAAAAATGCTATTTTTCCAATATAAATGACCGGATGTTTATTTCATAATAAAGAGGAAGGTATGCCGTTAATAGTGGAAAATAACATCAGGCAAATGACCACCACGACCAAGCTTACAGGACAATGTCCCTTTCATGAACTTTTCCATAACCGAATTGCAAAGTGGCTGCCCTATGTCCTCGATAGCCTCACGAATTCCATCTGTGAGGTCTTGAATCGATCCTGGGCTGTTGGCGTAGACCTTCTCTTTCATGTGACCCCAAAGAAAAAAGTCACAAGGTGTTACATCAAAAGATCTCGGTGGCCAATTGTGATCACCTCTTCCAGAGATAACACGGTCCGGAAACTTTTCCCGTAAAAGATCAATGGTTTCGTTGCTTGTGTGACACGTAGCGCCCTCTTGCTGAAAATAAACGTTGTCCAGATTAATAACATCCCATTCCGGCCATTCAAAATCGTTAATAATCTCTCGATAGCGCAATCCTATTCGAAATAACAAATGTTATTGGAAAATCCCTTATATAGGTATGCTTATATACATATAATTGGCGCGTACACCCTTTTTGGGTGTTTGGCCGAGCTTCTTTTCTTATTTGTGGCGTGCGTCTTGATGTTGTTCCACAAATGGAGGGACCTACAGTTGTATGCCGACTCCGAATGGCAGATATTTTTTATGAGGCATTTATAAGGTGTATACCCCTGAAATGAGACTTTTTTCTCAATACACAAAAAATGGTTACAAATTTAATCTTCAAAATAATAGCCATCGCTAGCGACACATTTTTCCCATCTCTCAGGCAATTTGTTGGCCGTCTTTGGCCCTAAGCCAATCATCGAGTCATTTCTTGGCTTCTTCGTGAGAATTGAAGCCCTTCTCGGAAAGTGCGTGGCCCATCGATGCAAACAAATGATAATCGGAAGCCGTCAAGTCTGTTGAGTAAGCCGCATGCACCAGCGGTTCCCAATCGTACGTCTCCACCCATTCCCGGGTCGCTCTTTTTCGATGTGGCGGTGCATTGTCATCAAGAAAAATTACTTTGTGACGCCGATCGGCATATTCGGGGCGTTTTCGGTGCATAGCGCTGTTCAAATCGACCAATTGTCGTTGGTAGCGTACACCGTCAACTGTTTCACCTGGTTTTAATAGCTCGAACCAAATCATACCACGCTGATCCCAGAAAATACACAGCATTGCCTTGTGACCGAAGCGATTTGGTTTGGCCGTTGTTTTTGGCGTGTGGCCGGGTGGACCATAGCTGAAAGTGGACTATGGACTATGGACTAATAGCTGAAAGTCTCACTTCATAGGTATATACCCGTATATGGCAGAAATACACTCGGAGGTTTGCCATTGCCTGCCGAGGGCCGACCGCTATTAGGAAAACATTTCTTCTAACATTTTGTTTCATGCTGGGATATTCGAGCCTGTTTACTTTCGAATGGTAGTCACGCAGCAACATACATATACGGCTATGGCTCACTCAGCGAGTAGGTAGATTAAATTCCAAGCAGCAACTTGAACTAATTACCTACATATTTCCTTTCTTTAGTTTTAATCATCATTAAATAATTTGCCAGATGACTGGTTTCAGTCGTCCATTCAGTACATCAAATATATCTGATAGTATAGGGTGTTTTTTTTAGAGGTTAGGTTTTCAAGATGAAATAAAACGTATATAATTTAATGTTATGGCCAAGAATTTAGCTTTATTATAAAGATAAGGGTTTGCCATTATGTTTTAAAAATGATACCCATTCAACCAAAAGTGAGCTTCATCGCTGAACAAAATTTTCTTCGATGCGTCGCGCGAACCGAACCATTATTTTCGTAATAAATTTGCACGATTTGCAAACGTTGTTCAGGTGTAAGTCTATTCATTATGAAATGGCAAACCAAACTGAGCATAAATCAAGTGACAGCTGTCAAAAAGACCATCTACGAAAAAAGTAGTGCCAACTTAAAAACCTAACCTCTAAAAAAACACCCTATATCTCAGGGTAAGTGAAAATACGTCGCTTCAGCGACTTTTTAGTGCATAAAGAAAATTAGGAATTAACGGATAGTGCGAGTGTAAGTTGGAATTAAAGCTATGGTAATATTTGTATATATTTACATATATTTGTTTGTATGTATGCATCAAGTGACATTAGTAACAACTGTTGCGGTCAAATGTGGTGAGGAAAACAATTAACACTCAATTTAAATGACTTGAAAAATAAAAAAATGACAGTGGCACTACCAACTATTTGTCATCCATGTTTCTCCATATGTACAACTTGACATACATACATACATTTATGCATCTGCATGCATTAAATATATTCTGATATTTCCCAAAGGGACTAACGAATTGCCAAAGGGGAAGTCTAAGCAAAATATAGAAACAGTCAAAGAAACAAAAAAAAAGAAACAAAAACAGAAAGCACATTAGGGCACATTTTCTCACAATTAAGAAGATGTGTTTTTTTTTCGGGTAAAACAAAAATTGTAAAACCGCCTTTACTATATTTTTAATGGACGAATTTTCCCTTTTATTTTATCTGAGAAGAATTTTATTTTCATTTTTATCAGCTTAAATATCTGTTTGTTGAAAACGCATAATTAAAGCGCGTTGATTGTGTCTCATTTCCGAAGTGCCGCCTACTAATGATTTCCTAAATCGCAGCGTCGAGAGATGCCACCGCTTAGCCGCATCCTTTTGGGAACTATAAATTTTGTACAAGTCAAGCCTTAATATGAAAACAACCCGCCTCGTAGCGGCTTCCGTGCGTACATTTCATTGATTACCGCAAATGCTTGGACGATCTTTCACTTAGAGCGCCCCCTTCATACCGTCGTCACTTAAGGCGACTGCCTATCGGCATCATTTGGCCCTTGATGCATTTGTTGCGGCAATACTTCAAGCGTGCAGCCCTAGCACTCACAGCGTTCTTATCTTCGCCGACTACTGTAAGTACTTCAAATGCAACTTCAAGCACATACCTACTTGAACACTCGCCGTCGTTATCGGAATGGGAGCCTTTAATAGAGCATTAAATTATGTAGTCGTGGACACTTAGTTTTCTGTGAGTTTTAACTTGAGTTTGAGCATCTCTAGTATCCGCATTGCATTCGTGCAACAGCAGCAGCCAGCCGGTTGGCGTCAATCAAGTGGACAATTTCTGTACGTCAAGCAGTCGCAACAATGCTGTTCTTTGTTTGTCGTATCTAATCTCTGACTTCTGGCTATGAACGCCGCTAGTAAGTACATAGATATAGATACTGCCAAGCAGCTGAGGTGTGCATCGCTCACTCGCTAACTGCACACACACTCACACATATATAATATCTAGAAATGTGTCGCAAGATCACTTGTGGCTTTGGTGGCGGCGACAATGCTGCAACACGTTCATTAAGTCGAATTTTTACGATCACGAACAATTGAACAGTGTTGGTGTGCCTCTGAGTGTTGACCGTTTGATTCTAATTCGCCTTTCCCAACTTCCTATCTACTACACCGCGCGACAAAACATTAGCACAACAACTTTTTGAACAGAAAATGCACGATTTTTTTATATCTTGAAAATATGCAACACCTTCAATTAAAAAATTACACAAAATCAGCGGGATTTTTTAGCAACTTCATAGTTGCATTTCATTATATTAATTTTTATAAGATGTAAGCCTGCATACAAACAATTTTTCTAAAAATTCTAAGTAATGGTACTAGTGGAATTGGAAAATTCATAGAATTAAAACAATTTTTTTTTTTAAACTTGTATGCATATCGTTTTCTTTAGACAGTGAGCTATACTTTTATTAAAAAAATAATGCACATTAAAACAAAAAGTTTTAAAAAATAGTCAAAACTGGCCAATAACTGTTGTTGTGCTACCATTTGTCGTGGGCTGTAGCTCGCACGCCGCTGTCTGCTGGCCGCCCCTGCCTATGCTGTAATGTGGCATGTTCATATGTATGTCTGTACACATGTGATCCTTTGAGAAAGTCTGTCAATTAGACATGACATGCAGGCAGTTCTTTTTGGCTTCAGTTTTTGTTTTTGCTGTTGTGCTTGTAGATAAGAAAAAGGACTCTCATGACACATGTTCGCATCGCTGGCTGGGCATGCTTGCTTGTTCGAAGCGCCGTCATCGTCGCCGTTTGCTTTGTCTCTCTCTCTCTAATTTTATTTATCTGCGTTCAAATTATTTGGATATTTTTTGTGTCCTCGTTTTTTGTTGCTTGTCGGACAATTGCACTTTTTCTAAAGCACAAAAACAAAAACACAAAAAAATAACTTGCAACACATGCGACATGGCAAGCGTACACTAAAAGTGCATATAACATTAGCTATTACTGTTATAGTTGTTGTTGCTTTCCGCCGCTGCTGTCGCCATTTGCCATTCCCTTTCCTTTTGATGCTTGAACGGTCGCTCACTGCCGCTTCATACCCAACATTTCATTGATGCCTCGTTCGCTTCTTTTTTTATTGGTATTTGTGTGCAATTTTAGCATTAGTTGCGCTGTCTGGGTAGGTGTGGCGCACTGGTGCCATCGAATAGTAGTGCCACAATTGATTGCTTGTGGCAGTTGGCAAAGTCAAATAGTTTGCTTGGCAAAGTGGATGCAGCAGATATATGTTTGTATGGCTGTATGTATGTATGTATGTACTTGCATGGCTTGTAATGTACATGCTACTTACTCTACATATTTGTATGCATGCATTTGTGTGTATACTTGCCACATACATACATGTGTGCTACACAATAATTTGCAGTTTAATTTCCTTGAGAAATTATATAATGACAAAGGTTCCGCTTGAATTACAAATCACTATATAATTAAGCACCTTGCACAGGCGCCTCGTAGTTAATCCTTTAATAAGCAGTTGTGCGCATTAGCAGCAGGAGTGGCAGGTGTATACTGATTTTTCTTGATCACAAAATTAACGTTAGAACTGTGTTGTTCTTTGTATTTAGTGCACTGTGGGTTTTTAAATCGTTTTCAATAGGTCGCTTTCGTTCTGCAGTGGTCCTCACAATTTTGCAATCGGCTTTAAGGGATTATGTCTAGCTCTAGCGCCATTAGAAGAATAATGACAATGATAGTTAAGTGCAAAGTTACCATGACAATACGATGATTATTATTATTAGGTTACTGCGCGATCTCTTTATTGTGCAAAGCCTGCTGATGTACCCTATTTTTAAGCCTTTTTCAAAACGCTAAGCACATTCTGGGGTTTATTGTTCCATAATTAATATGGAGACACGGCAATACCACCAAGTTAATGTAGCCGTTTTCTGCATACTGCAGGACATTTACAAAGGATCTGTTCTAAATTTTCAATGTGTGTTTCACAGAATCGGTAGAATATGGTCCCAGAGAGACCAATTTTGTGTATGTGCTATCTCGGGCTACAGGGGCCTTTAAAGTAACCAGTTAGAAGTCTTAAGTCTACTCTGTTGAATAAAAGTAGCTTATCAGAGGTTCCTCTGTCTGGCGTGGAATTGTTTCGCTTGTCGCTGATCGATAGAATTTCACCAGTGTTCAACGACCTTCATCTCCTCCCACCACCAGAGAAGTTCGTTGGTGTGACCCTTTAGGAGTCCACAGAGAGCACGTTTGCCCTTTTTTAGCTAGAAGGTCCACAATTTAATTTCTCTTATGCCCTTTGTGTCCACGAAACAACCTAATAATAATGTGTTGAAGTTCCCTAGCATGCTGAGAAGGTTTAGGCAGTCATGCACCATTTTTGGGTGATTGTAGTTTATAGAAGTGCTTTCAAAGCCGCCTGTCTACCTAAAAGTAATATATGTAAATGTGAGTTCCTCTCATTTTGCTGCGGAGACATTCCCTCACACATATCTCAATGGCATAGATAGATAGATATATGAGGTTTGCATTTCGACTTTATGGTCTTTTGTGCGCTCTACCCAACACACTGCGTCATCCAAGCCCAGTTCCCTTATTCAACTTAGGATAAAGCTGAGTTGGATTGAGCGTATGTCCCTGTCCTCTGGCTGCAATTGGTCAAGATGTCTCACTCTTCTCCGCTGCATTCCATGAGAAGGTGCATTGGAGTTTCCCGACATTAGTCGCAGAAACGACAAGCGTCTTTAGCCCAAACCCCGATCATGTGCAGATGACTTTGCAGTCTGCAGTGGCCTGCGAAGATGCCCGTGACCATTATCAGATTATCATTAGGGAGGGTTTATTATACTGCTGTGTCCTGGGACCCAAATTAGCAGGATGCAGTTGTGCATTCTTAGTAGATTAAGTTTCTCGATATACTCAAGTAACAGTGAGGACTTGTTCTCACAGGACGATAGGGCATTGAGTGCCACCTGACTGTCACTCAGAATGGCAATTGGCTCATTCCGGACATTCCTGTCTAAATTTATCAATCCACATAGACAAATGGCATACATCTCCGCTTGGCAAACAGCCCATCGACACAGACCATTTGGTTCTAGGGCCGTAAATTCCAGCGCTTATACCTGCTGGGGTCTTCGAGCCATCCACAGACATCCCTGTACCAGTGCAGGGTACACTCCTGAAGTTTCTTTTCAAATGCAGGCATATTTCTTCAATTCTTTTCGAATTTGATCACCTTAGTGATATCATCTCTGAGTAGCTGGGAGAGTGAGAGCTGAAGTTTTAGCCCTTCCATGTATTTAGATGACATCACTTTTCCTCTCCTGAAATCTTTCCTGGTAATATTCAGCAGGGTACGCTTGGTTGATTGCTGAATGACTATATGGAGCGGTGTCAGCTTGAGCATCACCTCCATCACAGCTTTAGCTCAAGTCCGCATCGCTTCCGTGATGCACAAGCATGCAAAGCGCTGAAGCCTAGTTTGCACTACACTAACTGTCGAGAGAGTGACTCTCAATACCCGAGCGACCGCTCCATATGTCACCATTGGTCTTATTATCATGATGTACATCCATCTAAGGACTTTTGGGTTACAGCCCCAATATTGTCCTTCTAGACGTTTGCGGATCGTGAGAGCCTTTGTTGCTTGGACAAGGTTGAATCATCGCAATGGCATGTACATATTTCTGCCTTGAAGATTATTATGTAGAGACCTATAGGAATCGATTTTTTTGAAATAAGGCGATTTGATTCCCGCCTCTTTTCTATCAACTTTTAATTTGGATACATCAGTGTATCATAACTGGGGTCCGGGTTTGAAGGTGATATAATTATTTTCCCACGCATACGATGACTGCAGTTACATATCTCCACAAAGAATCCAAAAAAAAGCGTAAAATTAAGTAGTTGTATCTACATATGAGCAACTCCATGTCAAGTGATACAAGTATTTTGGGTATTATTGTAAATTTTTCTGGAATTGGTTTATTTGCAGGCTTGAGTATAATAAGAAGTAGACTGGGATGTCAACTGAAATATACTTTAAAAAATATAGATATTTTCACGTGCTGCAAGCACAATACTGAGAGGTGCTCTCGAAATAATGATAGGTACTTTTGCGTAAAACACGAAAATGCATATACTATACATCTCTAAAATATTTACGCACGTTTTCCACAGGGAAGTATTTTGGGTCCTCTGCTAAATCTCCTGTATACCCACAACCTACCATCGGAAAATCAGCAAGTAACTGCAACATTTGCGAATGACACTGCCATGCTTGCAGTCGATATCACTACCGAAAACACAACGAAATAGCTATAAAAAGCAGTTAACCTTATCGATACGTCGATAATCCCTTACGACGATGAGACCAAATATCT
>JAYXIM010001972.1:0-26022 GCA_037575425.1 Anastrepha fraterculus
TAACACATTGATAGTTCTGCCTGTTGCCTACGAAGAGTCCCGCTGCAGTACCTCCTTCTCGAAACCGTGTTTCTCTTCTTTCCTTCACATTAAATTTTTTGTCTCGCTCAGACATTTGCGCCTTTTCTAAGGCTTCTATTTCGGTCTTTAAAAATTTCAGAAGTTTATTTAGCTGATCATTTTCTGTTCCGTTACTTGTGCTCTCCTTAACTGTATCAATGCTGGAATTTAGTATTGTACTGCAAGCTGCGTTCCTTTCAAATGAACGGTAAAATTGCACACGCAATGTTGTTGGTATAGATTTCAACAAAATTGATTTTACCATTATATCGTACTGAGCCGATGATATGTGAAATGCTACAAGCGATCGCATAGTCGAAGTAACCTCGTTGTACAGTTGCCGTAATCCATATATATCTGCTGTTGACTGCACCGTTCTAATATTCATTAATTTCTGAACAAATTTCTCCACGATTTTTTCATTGTTTCCATATTCTTCTTGCAAGAGAAATATGGCTTCGCTGTAACACTTTTCGGTGGGTGTAAAACCGGCTATGGAAGCAGCGGCCTTGCCTACTAACGCTTCATTCAAAAAATTAAATTTTGTAGATGTAGACAATTTTGAATTTTCGTGCACTGCTCTTTTAAACTGCTCCCAGAAAGGAAGCCAATTTTCGAAGTTTCCATCAAACTTTTTTAATTCAAAGGGCTTAAGTTTTATACCACTATAACCACTATTTCCCTCCGTCGCTACATCCTGCCCTGCGCCTTCATAGGAGTTATTTGATGCTTCAGCACGTGTTTTGAAATTAACCCGAATAAAATGCTCCAACTGAGCTAAAGTGGTTACCGCCTTATCATCGTATTCAATTATGGTATCGCATTCCTTCGCAAAATCGTCTTGTTTGACAACGACTTTCATGGCTTCATCTGCGGCTTTTAGATTTGAATGCGCGTTTTTGAGCCTTTCTAATAAAACAATCAGCTCGGACTCGACACTTGATGGATCGCTATGGTCTGCCAATTTAGCACTTTTAAACGATTTTAAATATTCGCTTACGCTGTTGCACAATTTAGTGACTTGTGCTCGGCACGTAGACCGATACACCGCTTCCATTTCTACACGCTTTTCGCTGAACTCACTAATTTCACTTTCAAATTTATAGTTTTTAATATGTCTTTTCGCTTGTAATTTATAGTATTTAAAACAAACCGCACGCTAGTGAAAATCTGATTACACAACTGTCGTCCCTGGTTTCGGCACCATGTGAAAAAATATTATATTAAATAAAACACGCTATTTTCGTCCCGAGTTCGAACAGTCTCGGCGGTCAGATTCTTACTATATTTTAAATCGTTATAAAAAGTAATACAAGGTATGAGCTTACAATGTTACTGTGTTGAGCTTTTCTCTCTCATTAAATAACGGATATTTCTAAGTAAATAAAGAGTACTAATTTGTTGGTATTTAATTTTTGACATCTCCATCTGGTATCGCTAGGGACCAAAAGGTCTATGCGTGGCTTATTGCCAACCAGGCTAACCTAACCTAACCCTTTGCATACGCATTTTTTTGACAGAAATTCCCCTTCCTCTGCTACCACCAGCTGGTACCGCATCGAATACTTTTAGAGCCGGATCGTTTAGATCCATTCGGACGACATGACCTAGCCAACGTAGCCGCTGGATCTTAATTCGCTGCGCTATGTCTACGTCGTCGTAAAGCTCATACAGCTCATCCTTCCATCGCCTCCGATATTCGCCGTGGCCAACGTGTAAAAGTCGAAAAATCTTTCGCAGAATCTTTCTCTCAAGCACTCTAAGGGACGCTCCATCAGATGTTGTCATCGTCTAAGCATCAATTCAATTGTCTACATAGTCCAAACTAGCACTTCTTGGCAAGAAGAGTTTTACGATAGATTGCAAGGCTAGCAATAATATCAGTGTTAACGCTGGATCCAAGATAAACGAAGTGTTTTTCAACCTCAAAATCATGTTTGTCAACAGTGACCTGGTTGCCGATACGTGAGTGCGCCGACTGTTTGTTTGATGACAGGGGTACTTCGTTTTGTCCTCGTTCACCACCAGACCCATTCGCTTTGCCTCTTTGTGCTTGAGTGTATAAGTTCTGCCGCTCACACGATCTTTTCCAGCATAAAAATAAAGAAGTCACAAGACAGCGAGTCACCCTATCTAAAATCTTTTTGGTATAAAATGGGTCGGAGAGGTCCTTCACAATTCTGACGGTGCTGCTGGTATTGAACAACGTACTTTTGACACCGAGGGCAGACGTAGTAGCGAGTCTGCGTATTGCTCAAAGCTATTCCTTTTATTTTAATTGTTATATACCGCATTTATCCAAGTTCTTTGCAATCAACTTAACCACATCAAATTCATTTACTTTAAAACAAATTCTCTCATATCATCCGTGGCACATATTTAAAGAAAACTCCCCCAAGTTTCGTATGCTAAAATTAAAGAGAGAATTCGAACGAGAGAAGTTTAGTTTACAAATGGATGATCCAGATGGAAGGTGAGGAAATTCTCCATCTAAGAACCTTCCAAGGCTCCTTTGCCCAACGCCAGTGAACTGCAAATGTCCCTCTTATTGCTTGAGTAGGATATAAATATAGGATATATAGGAATATAGGAAAACAATTTTCTTCTTTTCAAAAAACATTACGTTTTTGTTGCCTTTGAGGAAGAAACTAATGATGCTGAACTCACTTGCTAGCATTCTTGTGCAGAATACCCCAATTAAAACGGAATAAAGAAATTTTGGAAACCCGAGGCATTTCAACTCTGGACTAGGTGCATCTTAGTGCAGATCTTAAGCCAATAGAGAATCCTCGGTTCATACTATCGATTTGAGTTGTCAGTTTAAAGCCAATCTTAACTTTAAGGCAAATTTAAAGATTTTGGGGAATTGCAACAAAATTTAGAATGTTAGTCACAAATGGCTAAGCCTTACGACCCATCCATATCCTCCCATAAGTTGGTGCTTCATTTGATGTGGTCATTCAACTTTGAAATTTTCACATTCAATTAAGAGAAGCTACCTCTTTTTAGCCGCTGTTTTCTTAACAATGATGAGGTGTGTATAGGGAGGTACCAAATATACATATACATATATATATGTTTAGAGCTATAGCACTACAAATAGTCCAATGACCAGTAACGAAGTTGTCCCTTTTAGACTTGCATTTTTAATGAAATATTTGTGCACATTTTTCTCTAAGTCTGTGTATATTTGCACATATTTACCTTTGTATATTAGGATACGTACTTCTTTATACAAACAAATTTGGTAGTGTTTTTCCATCAGAACAATAAAATGTATTATATTTTAAGACTACCGCCGAAATATTTCGAAAAAGTATTAAGACTAAGTGAGTTAAACCGATTTGAAACTAACACCAAAAAATATTTTTTGCAAAAAATCACCTCATCTAAAACGATACTCATAGAATAGTTCAAGCTTACAACATTTATGTTTATTGTTTAAAAACTTTATCAACGATATCGAAAAAAAATTTGCTTGAAGCTATTTTCAATTCTTTTGGGTGGTTAGTTACAAACTGGCACAAAATAAATTCCTCTATCGGAAGATATTCAATTTTCGCAAATGGCGTCGTACGTCAATCATATCTGACACTTGTGAACTAGACATCTAGAGTACAAGCAGACAAGCAACGGAGCGCATAAGGATAAAATTAAGATTTCTATCTCTCAAAATTATTATTTTTTTATTATTTAGTGAAAAAGTTATTCAAAAACTATTGGGCCACCTTGTATATGGTAATACATATCTCAATTTCGTTCTTCTTGCTGTTCTATAAAAACGAAAATGGTTGAGCTTTCCCCTAATTGAATGAAGTATACGCAGTGGAGACCTCTACTTACCCTTTGAAACTTTAAAGTCCTTTAAAAATCAGTCCTTTAAAGTCTACAAACTAATGATGTGCCTTGTCCTACGTAATTTTTTTTTAATTAAAAAGGATGTTCAAACACAATTCTTCTTGCTGTTATGTAACAAAGAAAAATATAGCTGAACTTTCCTCCTATAGAATGAAGTATACGCAGTGGATACCCTTGCGTGCCTCTTATAACTTTAAAATCCTTTAAAAATCAGTTCTTTTAAGTCCTCAAAAAAGGGTTTCCATCAAACATCAACCACACTCCCTTTCGTTTACTCCATTCATAAAATTTTTAAATAATTTTAAATACACTTTTTATGCTTAAACTCCTCTTTCAGTGACGTAGTTTTTTTCAAAAATATTTTTAAAATTAATTTTGACAATAAAATCTCGATTTTTACGGCACTTTCACAGCAAGTTCGAATTATATCGGCAAAAGTCTTAAAATATAATAGCATAAAAAATTTAGGAAAAAAACAGCAACTTTTTTTGTCGAGGCACCCTAATGTTCATACATTCATGTGTACCTGTACTTTATGATTATAAAAACATGAGCCGGCATACGTAAATATGAATGTCCTCAAACATTTGCACTACTTCTACTACTACAATAAACAACAAATATTTACCACCCTTTTATTTAATATTCCATGTTTTGTTTCACCAAAACACTTTCGTACCATTTATCTTTTTTCTAATAATTTTCCATTGCACATCTGTTTGCAATTTCCTACAAAACATTGCCCTACAGGAAGTATACATTCTGGACACCTTACACACAAACGGGCAAAAAAAAGCAGCGAGCATTTCTCCAACTTACAATTCTTATTATATTTATATGGAATGTGTGTAGATTAGGGCAGGCCAATTTGTAAGGAAAATTTTTTCCTTCGATGCTAGCACATCCGTATCTCATATTACCCTCTATGAAAAAAGTCCATTAAAAAGTCTAAAAAAAATGTTGTGCCTCAAAATTTTAAAAGAAGCAGTTTTGAATAAATGTGAAAAGAAAACAGTAATGAAGATTCTTAATATTAAAAAACTAAAGGTTAGAAAAAATTATATTAAAATTTATTTGTTTTGGTTGCTTGGCAAGTTTAAGTGTGATTTATGCATGCAAACAATTATGCACCACCACTTTTCCTAACACAATATTAAAAAATCATACATCATTTGCTTTTTGGCGTCATATTGTGTTTTTTTAAACAAAAAACAGATATCTGAAATAAATTCTTTATACTAAAATACTCCCTAGAACAAATGTGTATTAAAAAACACATTCATAACACTTAAGTAAAAATTTATCTCCACATTAACTTGAAATTAATTACAGAGAACTTCTTTAAAAATTTGCTTTGCTTTTTTCTTATATTAACAAATATTGTTCACCCTAATGTAGATATATAGGGGTACCATTAAGACTACCTACAGTACAATCGTGATAGTCCGACACTTACGGGACCGACTCGTTGTCGGATTATCAAATATTCCGGACTATCGAAGGTTCCATTTAATCAATGTTAATTCGAAAATTATGATCAAAATGCATAATGCAAAAATAATATTTTTATTAATATCTCTTTTAGTGGGGGAACAAAAACGTAACTGCTAAACTTAAAGAAAATAATTAAACGCAAAATTTTTAGTTTTTTAATACATATGCAGTTAATATTGTATAAAACATGAACGTAAGTATATATACATCATTGTAAATACATATGTAAAAACCAGCTTACGTTGAAACACAAAATATGAATTACGAAAGCGAAATGAGCTACTTAACATATGTAATCGAGAATACTTTTTTGTTCTTTTCTTTTATAAGACTCGGCAATCACTTTTTCTTGGACCTTCTTAAGCTGGAGTACAGTTTCCATACTAACACCACGTTCTTGTGACCAGCGTAGCAGTGTCGTAGCAGCCAAAGTGGCCTCGTCACGTTATGAGGTTGTCGGATTACCGAACGTGTCGGATTAAGAAATGTCGGACTATCACGATTGTACTGTATTATGATATTTGGAAAACAAGGCCAATTTTTATTTGAAAATATATGGACTTTATGTATATCCTATCAATCGGTGAATCATCACTTCTCAATCTTCAAAAAATCAAATCCATTAGTCTTGTTAAAAATAAAGTGAAAAATTTTCAAAGCTTGGTAGACCTTGAGTATATAAATGAAAAATTTGCAAATATTTTGGATCCTCGAATCACGAATATTTAGTTTTTTATGTGTTGATCAGTCCCACGTTCTTGAATGTTTTCGCTCTATCAAGTCAAATGCCGCTGGGATAGATGGTATACATCCCGTTTTTCTAAAAGCTGTTTTGCCGATTCTACTTCCATATAATACTCACTTTTTTATAATGATACCAACTACGCCCGTTTTCTCAAAATGTTTGCAAACCCCTACGGTGAACTCAGACCAATCGCAATTTTACCTTATCTTTCGAACGTATTCGAATTGGTCATCCATAGACAGTTAAGCGCTTTTATTTCTAAGAACTTCTTTTTACACAAATGGCAATCCAGATTTCAAAAAAGACATAACTCTATAGCTGATCCTATTGATGTTATCGAAGATATTTGTGAGCCCATTCAAGAAGAAAAAGTCACCTTCCTTACCCTACTTGACCACTCAAAGGCATTCGATTCAGTTAAACACTGTTTCTTATTGGCAAAACTCAACAAATATTTATGTGCTTTCCCCTACTTTTATACATTTGATTGCCTGTTTTCTAAAAAATTGGTCACAAGCTTCCTGTAGTGGGCCATTGACATCATCTGTTTTAGAATTACACAGGGAAGTTCTGCAAGGATATAGTCTTGCTCATCTTCTCTTTCCTTTATACATCAACGATCTAGCAGTAATTTTTACCGAAATGCGCTCTCACTTGTATGCAGATGATCTCCAGATATATCGATTAATATCGAATAACTAAAATCTACCAAAACATTGGGCATTTAAAATAGGGCATCCGACAATACACTAACGCTTAACCCTAAGAAGTCTCAAGTGCTTGTTAATTCCAGAAAGCCCCCCGACGCTTCATCTTTTCCAACTGGACAGCTTAACAATCAATAATGTGAATACGCCTAAAAATCTTAAGGCAAGAGACCAGATTTCTCATGTTCCTGAGACTTCCTACGCTATGTCCCTGGCTAAGCTTCATCAGTTCAGACTCCTCTTATATATATATAATTGGCGCATACACCCATTTGGGTGTTTGGCCAAGCTCCTCCTCCTATTTGTGGTGTGCGTCTTGATGTTGTTCCACAAATGGAGGGACCTACAGTTTCAAGCCGACTCCGAACGCCAGATATTTTCATGAGAAGCCTTTTCATGGCAGAAATACACTCGGAGGTTTGCCATTGCCTGCCGAGGGGCGACCGCTATTAGAAACATGTTTTTATTAATTCGGGTGTTTCACCGAGATTCCAACCAACGTTCGCTCTGTGAATTCCGAATGGTAGTCACGCACCAACCCATTCGGCTACGGCGGCCGCCTTCAGACTCCTCTTACTTTTGCATAGAAAATAAGACTAAAGAGTACCTGGCCCTCAGAATAACTGCCAAGTTACTAACATCGGAAACATATCCTTGCTGCATGTAACTCGATTTTTCTTCCAGAAAATTTAGTATCTATAAGCAGCATCTAGAAGCGAAGCTTCAGTTCAGACATTACTGTTGGGTTATTGGCGTTAAATTTTTAAATTTAAATATAAAAATATAAATATATATAAAAACCTCCAATGACATGAATGCAAACGTGGCAAATGGCCTTTTTTTGGTGGTGAGGTAACTTTTTCTTCAAATTTCATCTTCAGAAACTCTATTGTTTCGATCGCTATGAAGCAGTCTTGTTGAAATCACTTATCTTCGATATGAAGCTAAGGAACTCAATAGCGGAAGTTATCTTGACTATAACCGCTTCAAAAGTGGCATACTCAGAAAAGAACCAAACACTGAATTGTAATGGATGAGTGCAATCTTAAGTTACCCATCTCGCGTGCTAGGTCCAAGAAATATTTCAATCCGTAATTTAAAAATACTTAATAAAAATATGCTATGAAAATTCCAGAATGTAGTTTGAAGCATTAACGAAGTATAGTCACATAGTTATATTTATTTTTTATTCGACATTCGTGCTGACGAGTCATGTTTTATCACCGTCTACCATCTCTTTAGAATTCTCACTATTTTGATAAAAAATGTTACTAAATTTTGTGAAGCATGCTTCTGTGCAACTCTACTCGACTTAAACTCAGCGTACACTTAAGTTTAAGACAACAACGTCATACAATAAAAATGCACTATGTGAGATAAAAAATGAGCGTCCATAATTTGTCACCCAATATTTACTGTATGCTCTATTTTATTGTGTCAGTATGTATGTGTGTACCGAATACATGTCATAAACTCTTCGGTTATTGTTTATGTATTTACGTTTTTCTCGAAAAATTGTTGCCGGTGGTCCGAAAAGTCCGCACCCGTGCACAATGTATTAAAACAAAGTTGCCTTTAGTGTTGTAAATATTTTGTCACAATACGGAGCGAACGTGGCCAGAACAAAAGTGCAACAATTACAAACAATTTCAAATAACGAAAAACAAAAGAGCTGATCAGTAAACTTACCTCAAACGGGAAATAGCAGAGCAACATGGGAAGTGGAAACAAGTTGTGGCTAGACAGAGACCCACAGGGCTACATGTTTTTAAACACTATATTATATACATTGTATGTGGGTATATGTGCTATATTTAAATGTATGTGAGTATGGTCAAATGGTGGATTTGTGTGTTTCTTTCATAGTTTTTGCATATCTGTATATTTCAGCAGACACACAGCTTCAGGCAAGGTAAACTAGAAAAATACATATAAGGGTCGAATGTTACAAGTTTTTGTATTTGCAGAAAGTTGTAACATCTCAAAGTATTAAGCGCGCAGTTAGTTTTATAGAAATGATTGCGAAAATATGAAAAAAAAAATATAAAATAAAAAGTCGGAAATTGAGTGAAAAAATAAGGAACGGCAATTTAGTAAGAGTTAGTTAAGAGTTCATGAAATCACTGATGAATTAAATCAGCAAAATTTATGGCACGAAAACCTACATATATTTTGAATTATTTCAAAGAGCAAATCTTATACTCTTTAGAAAAATTATATATATAATTAGGTTATGTTAGGTAAAGTGGTTATCTTACAACGAACCTAGGCCAAATAGGAGTCGCTTGAGATACCACCAGAACTATCCCATCCTTACTCCACTAGGTCTTCTTTAAACCTTCCTGTGGACTTGTAAATCTAGTTAGTCTAATAATTTTATACCTGCAACATCCGCAATGCTGTCCATTGCGAACAAATTCAACCTTCTTCTATACGGAGTACTGCACCCGCATCTGTCTCTTCCTCTTCTACATTCTGACAGCCTCTGCAAAAGTCAAAATATGGTGCACCAATTTACGAAATAGCACTCTAATGATCTCAAGTCTTTCCTGTTAAATTTAGGTAGACTGTTAGTACGGCCCATATTCTATTCTGGTAAAGTCTGTCTACTAATGCTAAAGGTTTGCAACTGTCCCCAGCAATTGTTGGCAATGCATAAGGGGTATCTCTCTATCTTAGTATTTGCAGCTTACAGGTTGCCAAGCGCATAGGTATATCAACTTGTCTTGAGTAATTTGGAGCGTAGTGCCTAGTCTAGCTAACTCATCCGCCGCAGGTAGCCTCAATGGTACAGGGGCCCGGCACACAGAGTAAAGTTATAGAGAAAAACAGTACGAGTATTCTTAATTGTTCATGACACTCTACCACTGTTTTTGTTAAGTGTTTTCGTGATTGAAGCGATTGAAAAAAAAAAAGAAAATAAAAGTTGTATCCCTACAACACTTTTTTATTCTAATGTTTAAATTTTTCAAGGCACTTGAAAGTCAAGAAATTGAAAAAACAAAATCGGTAAATTTTTTTGTTTTTGTTAGATTAATAATTATCAAAAAAAAAAATCTTTTTAGGTTACCTGAAGAAATGTGGTAAGAAATGCTGTGCAAAATGTCAAAACGATAGGTCTAGTAGGTTTTGTAGATTTTGAGTTATGGCGCACGCGGACTTCAAAAATATCTAGTTTCAGAAAAACGCTTTAGAATCGAGGAGGAATGAGAGTTCGGTCAGGAGCGTTCAAACACTCCTAACTTCGTGAAGTTGGCTTCAATCAACATGGAAGTTTTACAAAAAAATTCCTAATTAAAGAAATGGAGGATCAAGAATAGCAACCTTATTAAGTGGACGAAAAAACAAAGCGTCCATTGCAAGAGGAGACTAGAATAAGAATGGAAAATAAGGAGTAGTACGTTATGTGAGAGCCATTAAGCTTGATCGGATGGAAGACGGGCATGAAGTTATTCACAGAATTTTGAAGAATTGGTCGTTATGTTGTTTTCCTACAGAAAACAACTTCATTTAAAAGAAGGTTTAAATACTTTACCCCCCTCAAGAAATTTCGGTAGCACTATCAACCCATTAAATTGCGCTTGCCACGTGATTTGCATATTATTCTTCTCCCTTAAGAATAAGAAGTCTATTCCAGGAAAGATGGGCTTCGCGTTAACTCAACGAACGCCGGGTCACAGGTAAATCGGTACTAATCGAGGGAACTTCTACGGCTGAAAGAGACGCTTTCGAATTTGGTGGGTGTCCTTAAGGGGCATTGTCCACTAGGTATACAACCGTTGAGACTTGCGGTTGTTGCACGTCCTTTCTGCAGAAACTATCTGCATGATGATATGGAATCATCTCGAAACCTTCTTTTCAGCTACCCTGCTCTCGTCGGGCTAGGATTCAGCTCTGGCTCTCTCTTTTCTGCTACAACTGCTGAATTTCATCAGTGGTGTGAAGTGGTTAATGTGGGGTGATCAATTTAGAGGTATCCGATTTTAAATTGGAAATAAACAATGAAAATTCAAATTAACATTCATGACTTTTATTTTTTAAAGACAATCCATTTCAAATGTTGGCCGCAACTGCGCCGTAAATCGGCCATCCGTAAACACCAATTTTGAATAACTTGATGGATGACTTCGGTCGGTATCTCGTGAATAACTTTATTACTGCTGGTTTTGAACACTTTAATTGAAGCTGGTTTATCCAGGAAGCATTCAGAGCTTACATACCCCCACAAATAAAAGCCCAAAAGTAATATCGCACAATCTTAGTGGCCAATCCACTGGTCTGAGACGAGAGATAAATTGCTTACCGTAATGACGACACAGTAAATCCATTATTAATTTACGGGGTGTATGGCAAGTAGCGCCATTCGCAGTTTTGTTGGAACCAAATGTTTTGATGATCGCGGGCTTCATTTCCGGCATCAAGAAGTCGTTTATCATGGCGCGATAGCGTTTGCCAATCTCTGTTGGCGCCAGCCTCGTCTTTGAAGAAATTTAGGAGGATGATTTCTCCAGCCCATAGACCGCACCAAGCGATTGTTTTCAATGGATTTTTCAGCCCAAATATGGCAATTTTGCTTACTGACGTAGAAATTATGCCATACAAGGTCCTAATCGCCGTACACCATGAACACTTTTCACAGAGCGTCAATTTTCGTAATGAAATGTAGGAGTTTTAAACGTTGTTGAGGCGTAAGTCTTTCTATGATGAAGTTTCAATGAATACTGAAATAAATTATGTATTTAGTTTGGCAGTAGTCACACGTGATCTGTCAAAAACATCTATTAGAAAAAGTCTCTGCAATCTGATCCCCCGTTACAATTGTAATTAGCCACTGATGGTCGTCATTCTCCAATCCAAAGCCCCTTTCCCTCCTCTATGGTTCTTTTCTTTCTGTGTAGCATCACAACGGATGAATTTTGATTCTTTGTCCCTTTTGAGACCCGCGCATGGCAGCCATTTCTTCTATCCTAGCCTTAACTTATTATATGAGCGATTATAGTTAATTCTTTAAAAAATATTTAATTCTTAAAAAATATGCAAACTTTAAAGTGCGAGATAATTTAAAATCGAGATTCGTTAGTCTGGAAATAGAGAGAAAGACAAACCAACTACCAAACACACAGCCATCCATGGCGTATGATTAATTTCAAACCATTTATCCAACTGCTCGCTTTCACTGACAACTTTCACTTCACCCAATCGGGAACAAACAGAGCAACGTCAGACAGCAGCGACAACAGCAACACACCCCAATTGAATTGCAAAGAGCGTAAAATGTTTAAAGTTGCCACAAGTAGCATGCCACAGATGAGCGCGCAACTGCCAAGCTTCACCGCAAAGCACGCAAATAATTAGCGCCATATAGCAGCGAGCACGTCTTAAGAGGAAGTAGAACTCACGCACAGCACAATACACGCAAAAGAACAAACCTTCAAGTGGTGATAAAACTTGCATGCGTACATACAGAGGTATGTATGTAAGTGAAAAGGAAATGAGGAAAACTCGAGTTGCTGGAAATTGTGCGCGGTGCTGCTTGCAACTTAGACATGTAGCGGGGCTAGTATGCCAGTCAGAAGAAACAACAATAACTCCACAAAATAATGCAATTGGTTGAAATGAAACTTTACACTAAAACTTCTGCAAATAACTGTGCTCAACAACAACTCAAGAAATTTTTGACGTACGCGTATAATGAGGCGAAAATTGATTTCATTTGTTTTTGTTCTTTTTTCTTTTCATTTCATTCGAGTACACGCTGCGGCGACAGGCTTGCTTAAACAAAGTATTTACAAGAAACTGGTAAACTCATACCAGGTATGGGATGCCACTCACTTGCAACAAGACTATTAGCGGAAACGTCAAATTATGCCACGGCAGCACATCAGCTAAGCGTCGGAGAGTTGCGTCAGTTAATGAGAGGGTAGTGTTGGTTAGATGTAGTGCGGCGCCACTACTGACAGATATTTATTTCAGCATCTACTGTGTCTCTATGCATGTTTGTGTGCACAGAATTGATGGAAACAGGCCATGAAGTGCTGAGTGCTTGGCGAAAGTAATAAGCAACAACCGCACTTCTGTTGTGCAGTCGAAAGCTAAAACCAGCCAAACTGAACACCGTTTTGTTCTCTGCGCGTACCAAACCTGTTTTCGGTTTTTTACTGGTTCTTTTTTGAAGCATAACTGGCATTATTCATGAAAGCTACAGCTTGTGGCAGGTAACAGCATCATCCGTGCAACAGCAACAACGCACCAACAAGAATGAGCAGTGGTTGAGGTTGCAATTACGTTGCCTTAAGTGCGCTGTGAAACAGACAAAAATATAAAAAAATAATTAACAAAAACCAGAAACTAGCAGCTCTAAATGAATTAGAAAAAGAGAAAAAAACAAAAGCATGACAGCCAAAAATGCGCTAAATGTAAAAGCATAAAAAAGAGTAATGACCAAAAACCGCACATACATTCGTGCATATGCAGACTGGAGAGCGAGCACATCACCCGGGCTTTTTAGTGGCGCACAAACACTTGCGCATATACTGTTTTATACCGACGGTATTAAATAAAAAATAGAATAAAATGCAACTGCTGAGTGGTTTTCCAGCTATTTTTAAATTTTCTTTTAGTTGTAGAAAAAAATTAGTTTTGACTTGCGAAAATCTGCTAAAATATTTAGAACGTGGCTTGTCCATTTTTAATTCAATTAAAACAGGATCAGCCATATTTAATGAGTGGAATTGTGAGGCACATAAAGACACTACATATTTTATTAAACTCCCTGACAGCAAAGTATATCGCACAAGGCAAGCGATGGCCACAAAAATCATTACCAAGAATGAAGTAAATATTAAATGCAGAAAATAGTTCTGACCATTTTCAGCTAGAGCTCTTCAGTGAGCCCCATTTCACGAGCTCTCGGATCATATTTTTGGTCGTCCCCACGACAGTTGGTCATAGAAAATCACTCTAGCAGCATTCCCAAACTTCTATGGGGAATATTCATGCTGTTACAACAACAAAAGCTATCGGGCCATGCCATTATGCGAACATACCGATGTTATTAAGTTTCAAAGCAAGTTCTTTGGCAGTTTTGTGTTTGGTAAGGGCAACTCTGCTTTAGAGCGTTCCGAAGTAAACGTAACTAAAAATCAAAGAAAAATACCCAAACCACCAAAAAAAATTAATTAAATGTCACGTTAGATGTTGATCCACAAATGGAGGGACTATAATTTAAAGCCTACCCCGAACGGAAAATGGTTTATTTTTTATGAGGAACCTTTTTAAGGCAGAAATGCGCCCGAAGGTTTGTCATTACCTGTCTAGGAGCGACCGCTAGAAAGACTAAGTAGACGATATAAATTTCAATGCGCGTTATATGTGACATTTTGAATCTTCGAGGAAATTTTATGATTTAAAATTTTTTAAATTTTATTCCACTATAAATTTATTTTTATGAGAAATTAAGTGCAAAAAGATATCAGAAAAAAATTACAAAAATTAAAGCGATATCTTGGCCGCTTGCACAGGCAGTTATTTCACTAATATTTCATAAGCCATGTCACTGCATACAAAAAAGTTTTCTGAAGACAAAATGAAAAATTTTTAAATTTGGTTGAAACTGCTTTAACCCGCGGCGTCGCTCGCGTAGGAGTAGTTTTGAGGGATTTAGGGTATGTATATAAAAGAATTACAAACAATAATTTCATAGAATAATTTTTTATTAATAACCATAATATTACAATACCCGGCATCCGTTGCTATGCCTCGTTGAATAAAATCAAAACAACCAATCAGAAAAATATCAAGCAAAATTATTTTTATTAATTTTCTATCTCAAACCGTTTTTGAACTTTGCACTTGGGTCATAGTTGAACAGCTCATGCGGATTATGAAGTCTAGAGTGTGCTATAAATAGTGGGAAATAGGAGAAACTAAGATTTTTTAGATTAAATTTAAGCAAATATTCTATTATTAGTGATGAATGAGAATGGTGGCGCGGCCTGGGGGCTGTGGGAAGGGAGTTCCACCATAAAAACATGCCTATAACCTTCATTGGGTGAAAATATGAATGTATAAACAATTTTACGTCATTTGGTGTTGTCGTTTCGTAGTGATGCGCGGACAACGAACAGATATTTACCTTTATAGTATAGATGTAAAAAAAATAGTGTATAAAGTTTGAAAATCTAATTTGTGAGGTTTTGATCAAAGCATGAATAATATTAAGAAAAAATAATAAAAAAAAATTTACCGTTACACACATCGTAAATATTGAAGCTCAATGTCCAACTAACTATGTTCAACTATGCTTGTTAGTGTGACATTCGCAATGTTCCTTCCCAAATTAGAAGGGTATTAGGGTATTTTTCACAAATAATTTTTTTTCAATATTTTTACAATTTTTTCCAAAATTTTTTTATAAAAACCGATAAAAATTTTATCCGAAAAAACAAATTCATTGCAAATTGTTCATAGAAAAAATGTTTACTCAAAAAAAAACTTTTTCCAACTTATATTTTATAAAAAAAAAATAAATAATTGGCGCGTACACTTCTGTTAGGTGTTTGGCAGAGCTCCTCCTCCTATTTGTGGTGTGCGTGTTGATGTTGTTCCACAAATACAGTTTCAAGCCGACTCCGAACGGCAGATATTTTTATGAGGAGCTTTTTCATGGCAGAAATACACTCGGAGGTTTGCCATTGCCTGCCGAGGGGCGACCGCTATTAGAAAAATGTTTTTATTAATTTTGCTTTCACCGAGATTCGAACCAACGACCTCTCTGTGAATTCCGAATGGTAATCACGCACCTACCCATTCGGCTACGGCGGCCGCTTATATATTTATACTAACAAATAAAATTAAGAAAACTAAACAATAATGAAATGAGACGAAGATATATCATTTTAAAAATTATGTACGAAAGTTTTCAAATTTTAACAGAAAAAATTAAAATTAAAAAAAAAAATTACAATTTATTAAAAGAAGATTAAGTTTATTCAAAAAAGTAAAGTTATTTAATTAATTTTTTATACTAGGAAGTAAAATTTAAAAAACAAAATAAAATTTCAAAATGTAATTTCAAACATAACCGAAGACATTTGCTCATAAAAAACCTCTATACATAAAGTTTCAACATAGAATAAATTTTCAAATCTCGATTTGATAACATTGTTTGCAAAAATGGTAAACAAAAAAAATCATATTTATTAAAAAAAATTAAATTTATTAGAAAACAGGTTTTTTGCCCTTGGTAAATATCTTCGGTTTTTTTCAACATTTCAAAATTACAATTTTTAGTATAAAAAATTTTATTTGGTATGAATTTAAATTAAAATTTTTCTTTGCTAAAAAATTTTTGAAAAAAAATATTATCAGACTGCTTATCTTCTCGAAATTCGGAAGATTATTTAATGATAAGAACTTTGGTATACAGTTTTTTAAAATGAAATATCTTCGGTTGTTTTCAACATAAAAAAATATTTTCAGAAATATTATTAATTTTATTTAAATATTAAAATTTTATACTAAAAAATTTTTCAACGAAAAAAAATATTTTTAATTTTACCTAAATTGTTTAACTTTTATGCTAAAAAATTAAATTAATTAAAATTATTTTTTTTGTTTTGAAAAAAAAATGTTTATGTCATAAAACAACAAACTCAAGAGCGCATGAAAAGATTTTAGAAAGATCGGTAAAAAGTTGATCAAGTGTTTGTACAACATTTGAGTAAAGAGTGAAGTAAGTTCAAAATTCAAGCATCTTCCACTAAGCAAAACACTGTGCGTACAAAATACATTCATCTCTCATTATCCGCTTGCACGTGTACTTAACATGAAATTAGGTAAAATTAACAAAATAAAATACAGCCTCCAAAACTACAAGTACACAGTTTATAATGGCAGGTGAAAAAGAAATCATATTTCAAGAAGCATACAAAAAAATTAGTTGAAAATGTTAAAATTTTAAAACTTCCATCAACTCAATAAAAAGCTGGCTCGTCAACTATTCATGCAATTTTCCTCACAATTAACAGCCTACTCATAGTTATGTTTGCAGAAGCATTAATATTTGATAAGCAAAGCATTTCGCTTGTGCAAATTTAAGTCAAACGAGGTTAAAAAAACTAAGCAATTTATAATTTTATATGGTTTTTAATATTTAACGGATTTACTCAATTTGCAAACCACAGCCGCCATGGAGAGCAAGCGCGCTAATGGCTTTCGCCCGTAGAGACTCCGCTGAAAGGAAAAAGTGAGTGATTTTGATTAACTTAGAGTGGACGTAGCAGCGATTTGCGGTTGTGCGTGGCGTATACTATTCCTTTCTGTCATCCATCACCAACATCTGCTTAGCTGTGGGGAGGACATTGCCAAATTTTAGTGTTTATAAAGATAGGAATTACACCTGCCTTCACATTTTCGAAATTCTTAAATTTAAGGGTTAGTGATAGTTAGGGGCAAACGGAAATAATATTTTTATTACTTTTAAAAAAGTTGGCACTTTTAAAAATTTTGAAAATATTAGTACTTTTTTTTTTTTTTTTGAAGGTAGTTCAGTTTATTTTATAAACCTAATCATACAGATTTGTTAGGTAGAGCTTTAAGAGTTTAAGTTAAGTTGATTTTTGACTTCTCCAAACGCGATTTTTTGGGTGATGCCTCGTCTGGGGTCTTCCATTTCGCAATTTGACGCTTAATTTGAGGTTCATGTTGCTAACACCACGTTTCAACACCAGTTACAATCTTGTAAAACAAGTTCTCGTCTTTTCTCGCCTCTTTAATGAGGTCTTTCGAATGTTGAATTCTGAGCTCTTTTTGGTTTCAGTTCACTTGTGCGGAATAAAACGTGCACAGATCTTTCGTAAGCCCAAATGATCAGTTAAAATGCGATAAATCGATATTTTGGAGATATTCAACTCCGATTTCATAAATTTCAACAATGATTTCGGTTGATTTTTTGACAAATTTACGAACAAACTCGATAGATTATTCGGTTATTACTGATTTTGGGCGGTTCATTGTCATTTATGTCCTCACAACCATCTCTGAAAGGTGTAAACCACTCATGAACTCCATCACGAGATAGAAAATCATCGCCATAAACGTTTTTCATCAATTCAATTGTTTCAGTTAAGGTTTTACCGATTTTAAAACAAAATTTGATATTAGGCCTTTGTTTGAAACTCATTTTTGTACCGATGACACAAATGTAGAGACACATTAGATGCAATAACTTCGCTTCCACCGAACCGAATGTCACCAAACTTTCACTGCAAGTCAACTCGAGATATAACTTCCAACGCACTAACTCATTGAAAAGATGGTGCCATCAAAAACATTTTAATGGCGCCAGTTTATTTTGGACTTCACCTTGTGAATTTAATATTGTATGAACATTTGGTAGTAATGGTTCAAAGAACGTCCAAGGGGCCGTAACAGGCGACGAATATTGAATTTATGCATATGAGTCGAAAACAAAACAACGATCGACATTTTGGGTGTTATCAAGGGAGCTAAAGCCAACAGAAGTTGTTCGTGGAAAAATCATCTCAAAGCAAATGGTCAATTATTTGCCTGATTTTTCGAATGTCATATCACAACTGTATCACTAGAGAAACATAAAAGAGTCAATTCTGAGCGGTTTCTTGAGCTTTATTTTTCTCTCAGCAATAAAAAATTTTAAAATACTGCATTTCCCCGTATAAAATATACTCAAAAATTTTTTATATAGAAGAAAACACCGAACACGGTAGCCAAAAAATTATCAAAAATCAATCCGATTTTTGAGTCACTTCAAATTTACATTTTATTACAAGAAAAGTTAATGCACTTATAAAACTGCATTTTCAGAAATTTTCTAGAGATACTGATTAAAAAGTTTCAAATTTTGATGAAAACTTAAGTTTTTATTTTTATTTGTATAAAATTTAATAATTTAAATTTGAATTTTAGTAGAGAGAAACTATGTTTTTATAAAAAAGTTCTTAGAATTCAATAGGAATCGAATAAATTGTCAAAACTTGTCAATAAGTCTCGTAGGTACAGTATGAAACGAACATTATGTGACGTCAGTTAAGATGAGTTAAAGTCAATAAAACTGAAGTGAATTGAGGTGAGGTGAAGTGGATTAAGGTGAATTTAGATAAATTTTGAATTTTTAGATTTGAAAGTGTGAAATTTTGATGAGCATTTTGTGATTTGTTTATTTTTTATTTTTTTTAATTTGCAAAAAGTTTTACATTTTGGTTTTAAATTTAAATAAGAAAGTGAATTTTTAAATTAAATAAGAAACAAATGAATTTTCAAAATTAGTCAATAAATAAAAAAAAATCAAAGTCAAAAATCAATATTCATCTTTGAGAGAAAAACGAACGCTCACGAAATTACACTCCTAAATAATAAATAATAATTTTCTTGATGAAAATTTGAAAATCTTAATAATAACGATTATTTTTGATCAAAAAATAGCAACTCACAAAGTAATCATTATTTTAGAGCAAAAAAGCATACGGTGCACCAGACAGGACTAGTTTACTGGTCGGGAAAAACCCCGAGTCATTCCGGTAACGTAGAACCGGCTGCCATGGGGATGAGCTTGTCCACTAAAGTGAACGATTGACTCACCAATCTTTGTCGCTTTTTTACTGCGAAGAATCTACAACTTTCCCCCACTAAGTCGTCGGACACCCTCTTTACCACCTAGACAAAGGAGGTCAAAATGCAGCTCAAGGTCAAAATCGATGACACACCAATTTCGACTGTAAACAACCAGAAAATTTTGAGAGTAACAGTTTGCTCTTCTTCTCTGCGCACACAACCACAATTGCCGCTAAGTCCAAAATCGGTATTCAAATCGCCGTCTGTACTTGGGACAAAGACAAAAAAATGTTGCTAACGGCGTTTAAGGCAATTGGCCGGCCGGTTCTAAACTACGCCTATCTGGTCACCTGGAGCTAGTGACACGCAGTGAATGAAGCTCCAGACTGGCGAAAACACTGTTATTTGGTCAGCGATATGATTGCTGATGTCCGCTACAACACCTACACAACGAGGCGCAGATGCTACCTGTGAAAGAGTTTCTGCTAGGACGCTATCGTAGGTTTCACCCATGTAGACACCTGCTTGAGCCTAAGCCGCCTCTCAATCACATCAGGAGGCACACCTTCAACTACGCCGATGAGATCCAGAACAAAACAAACCGGCAATTACTAGACTAGGCAGTGTTTAGACAGACAATAAACGACATTAAGCAGGACACCCTTACCACCTTCTTTAGCTCCCGACCACCGAATGCAAGTAATCGGAATCCAAACACCAGCCAAAGTAGATGAAGAGCTCCAGCTATCCCAAGAAACCCGCGTAACTTTGGCACAACTAAGTTCTGAATATTGTAGCAAGTTAATCTCCTACTTATCCAGAATTGACGCAGACATACCAAACACATGTCCAGCATTTGAAGACACCCCGCACAACACTAAGCACCTTTTCACATGCCCCATCAAACACACTCATCTAGCACCCCTCTTCCTCTGAACCCAATGACCCAATCTGTCGAATCAGCAAGTTTCCTGGGCCAACCGTAAGATAAGCTAGACGAAGACGACCTGTGATTTACATTACACTGACAAGGTTTAGTATTGCTGCTAGAACAACAACAACAACCAGGTCATGCAAAGCTCTAACAGAGAGGATTTATTTTTAAAAAGATTAAACAATCATCCCTTCCAATGAACTGGATATGCTGACAGCAATTGTACGCTCAGGAATAAGGTATAATGACTTTTGCTGATTCGGCAAATCATTCCCAGAGACATTGGAACACTTGCTTATCGATTGCGATACCTTATCAAGAGAAAAAAATAAGTACCCTAGCCCTTTGCAACCGGCAGAGAGACGCACGCGAATTTTCACTAAAAAACAAACTTTGTATGATACATAAACCGAAATGCTGGCGATACTCGCCATTCGGAGATGTTGAAGAATTAGGAAGGAAAATACCAAAACGCAGCTCATAAATTTTGGGCTAAAAACTTAACCTCAAGCTCTTCAAACGGTTGCGCTTCACTATTATTTTTCCTTTCAGCATATAAATAAATATTTACGCAAAATAAGCAAGAAATTCATTTATAAATCAACATCAGCACTTTAAAGTCACTCATACGCCCCGAACACCGCTTACACAAACGACTGTTTTGCCACATTTAATCTGCCAAAAATCCGCTTGTGCATACAAAACAGCTCTGCTGTGACGCCTCAAAGCAATGCAAAATACTAATGTCTGTCACGCACACATACACGAACATCAGTATAGAGTAAACAGAATACTAAGAAAAAATGCACGTAGAAAAATGGCAAAATAGCGAAATAGCAACGGTACGTGCAAAATTCAAAACGTCAAAAAAATACAGACAGGACAACTTGCAAAAAAAAAACTTTATTCTTCAACTATAACGCGGTCGCCCATTGCTTTGCTTTATGGAATAGTTGTTTGGTGCGCAAAATCAGCGAACGCTGTTTGTGCTGTTGTTGGTTGTTATTTGTATTTTTATTTTGATGATTTCGTATCTTCTATTTTGATGGCTGCTTGTGCTGATGCGCGCCTTTTCTGCTTCTTCATCTTCATCGTGTGCTTGGGTGTAAGTGCGTGTGCCTATTTATTTACTTACAAGCAGACAGTGCCCATTCTTTGCTCGCCTTTACTACTTTTCAATTCTTTTGAATTCTTCCACTGCAATTTTAAGGTCTAGATTTTTTCCGAACTATGTTTTTCCTTCTCAAGACTTGCGCATATTTATGTTAATATTTTTTCTTTTTTTTTAATGTATGTAAACTATCTGAATCTGCAATTCTAAGAGATGCCTTTGCTCTCAGTTCACTAACGGGTGGCTCGCAGCCGCGACTTAGTAGCAAATATATTCACATATAAACATTTATTTTATTAATTTTTTTTTGTCGTTCATTTTATTTGTTTATCTTTTTACAGCGGAATTCAAGTTTTTGCTTCAAATAAGAAAAATCTGCTAAAGGGGTATGAAAGTAGACCAAGGAATAATAATTGTCATTCACTCTTTTTAAAGCTTACAGCTGATTATTTTTTGGTTGTGGGAGGTCAAACAAGATCCTTATATCGGAGACATAAAATATATTCAAAAATTATATGTGAAATATTGCGCACATAATTTTTGGCACATACTAACCCGCTACTCGATTAATTTTGGATATTTTTTTCACCTTGGGGAAGAATGGGAAAAGTCACAAAAAATAGATACTAGGTCAGGTTATTTTATTTGTTTATTTTCCTATTTGTCTTATTTTATTATCCAACACAATAGCCCCTGATAATATTTTAGTACTGGATATAAGTAGAATAGTTTTTACATTATTTAATTAGGTTTAGTTTTAAACCTAACATTTATTTCTACGACGAGTTCCTTTAAAATGAAAGAGAGTGAAAATAGTAAAAATGAAAGACTTAAGCTAATTGCAAACAGAGCATAAAAATAGGTTAGGATAGGTTGGGTGGCTGTCATCCGCTACACTTAATCCTGAATAGTCCCATTGTGATACCACTGGAGTTTGTTCTTTGCACTCCTGAGTCTTCCCTGAACCAACCTGGATTTAATAAATTTTGTAAATTTCAGCAATTTTCTGCAATGATGTCACGAAAGACGAATCCGAGCGTGGAAACACTTTTCCTTTATAGAGCAATGCATGTACACAGGAAATGTTCCACGGTTTCCTCATCTGCAATATCCCGATAGCTTCGACCAAAACAATTATGTGATACCCCTTATATATTTACAAGCCCTCCAATTAGGCAATGCCCTGTTAATACCTCTATCATATTTCTCATATTCTCTCCCCTAAGATTCAGCAGCGATTTCGGGCGACCGTGGTTCTATTCTGACCAAATTTGACTACGTATTTGGCAACAAGGCGATTGTCTCAAACGGGCATTAGCAACATTGACTATAGTGTAAATCTCCTAATAATTTGGGAACCGGTGTTAGTACATTACTTGGGTGAATATTTTGTAATGTACCTTTTATATATTTCTATAGCCTGGCATGCATATCAGATATATTTTAAAACGTTGTGATACTTCGCATAATAATTAGTGGCATTCAACTATCGTTTTCAGAGCTGCCTGACTATCCCAGTATACATACACATATTTCTCTCAGGGTTTCTTCCTTAAGAGCAATAAGCCCTCTTGTATGGCGATAAATTCCGTCTGAAAGACACTACAGTGATTAGGCAAGCGAAAGGATGCACTGATACTTAACTTTAGAGTTCACTCTTCAAACTACCTATTTATCAAACTAAGATCCGTCAGTAAATATATTGAATTATAAAGTATAGAATTGCGTTCAGTGCTCCCGTGGAAGTGGTGCTAATACATAAGGTTGCTGTTATTTGAATACGAGCCAATCAGTTCACGTTATATTTCACATATTTTTATCAAGTGCCGGCCACCATACTAATATTCCGTACAGTGCAAGCGGTGTTATCACTGCCGAGTACAAGGAGTATACTATTTTCATAGATAAGCCGCAAGTTAACCCTATGGTTCCCTTGCATGAGTAAAGGACTGTTGAAGCTTTCCTCACGCTGTCTTCTACATTCAAATTCCAATTTAGCTTTATATTTACTATCAAGCCTAGGTAGTGAGCACTTTCGCTGAACGACAAGGTTAATCCATTCAATTTCGGAGGTCTCACATCCGGTAAATGATGTTTCCCAGTAAATAACGCCAGTTCAGGCGATTACGCCTAGTTCACATGGCGTCGACCATTTGTCTACCTCACTTCTCTCTGCATAATTTCACAAAGTTTGCTCGGAAATTTTCCCCATATAGCTAAAGCAATATCATCCGCATAGACAAAAATGCATGCTCTTCAGCAACTTATTCATAGACAACTTATTCACAAAGACATAAGTACTTAGCAATTGGTAAAAGATACTAGCAGCGCGTTTTTAAAAAGCAATGAGATATGAATATTTTTCAACTCATGCGCGGAGCTTTTCCAAATACATTGCTCAGCCTCTAGCCTAAAGTGCTTATGGCGCTCAACTCTGCCGTAACCGCTACTGTCACGCCTTTTTTGATCTCGTCGGCTTATACGGCTGGAGGTAGCAGATGAAGAGGAAGGCCTCCATTGGAAAGATCAGGTGGAGAAGAACTTGACTACTAGCTTGAGAAATAGTGTAGCCGGAGTTAGCGTTTAAGCCTCTGCATATCTAACAGTGTCCATATGGCTATTGAACTATTTGTCCTGATGTCATTAGCTTAAGTGTAGACTTCTACCCATCATACACAGCTCTGTAACTCTTTATACTTTCTCAAATTTTTTAGCGTTCGCCTTCTTATTCAAACAAGCTTACAATACTAGAATGCCATAGAGAATTATTGGTATTACCACCGCCGTGAAAATCCAATGTGAAAATCGAGGAGATAAGCCCCATGTCTTACCAACCATTTTCCTGCAGGCGTATAAGGTATTTAATGCTTTCTTCATTCGTTCTTCCACATTGAGCTTCTGTTTTAGTTTGCTATCCAACATTCCTCCTAGGTACTTAATATATGCTTTGTAGGGTTAGATATTATCCAGAATAGGTTGGGTCCAGTTCGGAATCTTGCACTTCGTGGTAAACAGTACTAAGTCCATCTTCTCAGAATTCACTTTTAGTCCCACTTCAACTGACGACCTGCTGATTTCCTTAAGTGCCCGTTCATGAACTTGACGCATAGTATTCAAGCATCTTCCTGAGATTAAGACTATCAAGTTACCTGCATAAACAATTAACTTTGGTCCTTCATGAAATAATAAAATTTAGAGTGTTCGCAAGGGATCGCAAAGTCATATCGCAGTCCAAATGTTTTGAAGAGCACAACTTACCGCTTATGAAGTGGCCTGCACGCACGCCCGATTTGAGTCCGGTGGAGAAACTTTGGGGTGCATTTCGTGCAAAATTTATGGACAAAGAGCGCAAAATCACTAGTAACGACAGTACTAGAGCTCAAATTGACCATTAAGTCATTAATAAAAATAGACGACAAATTAAACATTAAAACTTCTGTAAATATGTCTATATTAAGAAACAAGTTTATGTGCTCACACGAATATGTTCTTATTTTTAAAATGATATTTAAAATACAACGATTTAAGTACAACAACAACAACGAAACTTGCATTTTACTTGCAATCTAAATTTCCTTTAGTTTGACAATCAATATGAGTTAGAAGTGGTTGTGAACAATGCATTGAGAAAAGAGAGAGAGAGAAAAAAGGTAGTAAAACTAAAATTATGAATGTATTTATACGAATGTGTGTCACTGTATATCCAGGGTTACTGGAAAAGTCATCTTAGGTACTTAAAGACATTCTTATTTAGATAATTTCTGACTAATCTGAAGAGTCTATAAAATACTTTGTCGTGTACAATGATTCCAGACTAACATTCAACGAACATCTTGCAGCTGTTTGTGAGAAGACGACAAAGGTTAACACTTGACGGATTCTATAATGCTATATGTCTCTCCAATATAAGTTGAAACAAACGAAAGTTTATTTTGAAGAAGTACTGCAAGTCAGTAAAACAATCGGACCGCATATGCCTTTGGGAGGGTGTCGGACATTACAATCATCAGCGTCATAGCTAGCAAAATGCCTATAAATATCCGGGCAAATGAACAGAGGAGTTGTACTGTTCGCAAAGTCCCAAGCCGACAGAGGAACTCAAAACAAGCAGAACGTTCTACCTCGATAGCTGAAAGGCAATCGAAATTGGACCTTTAACCAAAAGGCTGATTGGGTCTGTCGTAAACACGGGCACGTTGATTTTTTCCTGCGGCAGCTTTGAAGTGGACACGGATGCCCAAAAAAATATATGCATTCCCAACACTTGCCTTGACTGGTAGTCCTTAGTGCCCAGAATGCTTGACCGAAGAGGAAACTGTCGAACATGTGGCCTTTTATTGCAGCAGGTTCGCTAAAGATCGCGACGATCTAGCAAACAAAACTGGTGTATTTCTAACGCCCAATACACTCGTACCGCAAAACCTTTAGTCGTATAAAAAGTGGAGAGCGGAGCAAGCTTTTCCAACACGAATTATCGTAAACTTTGAACATTGCAACATTGATTAGAGGCGAAGGAATGATG